>JAKGUB010000349.1:30000-97241 GCA_026261675.1 Hippocampus mohnikei | reverse complement strand
AAATTCACACAATGTACAAATCCTTTTCTCTTAATAGGCTATTATTTATGGTCTCGCCGTGACCCACAAGGTCTCAGGGGCACATGCCGAACAGTTATTTATTGTTGGACAAACGTGACACACAAGGTAAGAGTAAACTGTCTCATTCTCTTTCAACTAAAATGCAATTAAATCCTTACTCCCTTTCTCATGTACCAAATAACACATTTCAAAACATTTCAGTTTCTGTTGCATTTCATGTTTTACAACCTTATTTCAGTGAAAGAGAGGAATTCGAGCAGAGGATCGAAAAGGAGTTATGCGACAACAAGGGAAGTGAGCGAGTGAGCAATAAAGTGCTTTTTCAAAAATACTTTTTGTGTTTTATTTTTGAATCCTACAGTGCTTTAGAAATGGACATGGGTCATTTAGGGAATATAGGTATACATTTTGGCGGGCATACAGAATCTGGTTTTATTTTATCTATTTTTTTGTTAAAGTTAAGAACAGTTCCATCAAGCTGCATACATGCTGGTTTCAAGTTGTGTGATATTGATATTTTCAGAATTTGTTTTATTAATTATAATGCATAAAAACAGGTGTTTTGTAATTATTGTATTATATTAAACCCTTATGAATTATTGATTCTACTCATCAAACCTGTTATGTTGACCACAGAGTGTAAGAGCTACTAATTTTAGTTGTATTGCAAAGTAGGTCATCAAATAAGTCAAAGTAATTCTATCTCAAATTGTATTATATTTAAACCTTGTGAATTATTGCAAATCGTGTATGTTAACCACGGAGTCTAAGAGCTACAAATTTTAGTTGTATTGCAAAGTAGGTCATCAAATAAGTAAAGGTAATTCTATCTCAAATTAGTTTGATAAAAAAAATATGAATAATCTTAACTTAATTTTTAAAGAAAGATAAAATAATTTAAATTCCTATTACAATTAATGAACTTTTATTTTGAAAATCCATTTTCCTAAACTTACCACAGCCACCTCTGGCGTATATCTACCATTGCCTAAAGCTACCTCCTCCGAGTCTACAGCTGGATACTACAGTCTTGGGCTCTTGTCAGGTATTGAGAAATAAAATGGTATCCTTTCAGAAGGTGACAGTGAATAACTCTGCCGAGCAGAGGGAAGCTATCGGCGCTTGCTGTGCATCGTCCCAATGGGGCTCTCGAACTCAGAGCGAAGAAAGTCAAGACACAAGGTGGAAAAACCACTGTTGTGAATTACATCAATTGTCATTGTTTTCGTTCAGAAATTCAGAAAAATCCATAAAATGTCACAAAATGATCTTCAGACCGCTGCCTTCATGTGTAACTGCTGATTTTTTGAGGGAAATAAGAACGAATATGATCATTTCGAAAACGGTTGCAATGACAACTATGACCAGCAAAGGCAGTCATCGACTTTGCCTTGCATGTCGAAGTGGATCTCTCTTGTCAGGTATGAAGAAATAAAATGGTAATCTTTCAGGTGACAGTGACGAACTCTGACGAGCAGACGGAAGCTATCGGCGCTGCTGTGCATGGCCAAAGAGTGCTCTCGCATTTCAGAGCAAAGACGAGTCAAACACAACGTGGAAACAGTTTTGAAAAACTACCGCTGTGAATTAATTGTCACGGTTTTTGTGTTCAGATTTTTTTAATCCATTAAATGTCACAGAATTATCTTCACTGGGGACCATATTGTTGTATTGCTAATTTTTCGATGGTAATAAGAAATACAGTATTATGGTATTTTGTCAAACTCATAAAGTTCGCAGACAACACCGCGTCATCGGTCTCATCAAAGACGGCGACGAGTCTGCGTATCGACAACAAGTGGAGCAGCTGGAGCTTTGGTGCAGCCGACACAACCTCGGGCTGAACACGCCAAGACTGTAGAGATGATCGTGGACTTCAGGAAACATCCTTCTCCAGAGTTGCCCTCACACTATCCAACTGCCCTGTGTCAACTGTCGAGACCTTCAAGTTCCTGGGAATCACAGTCTCCCAGGACATGAAGTGGGAAGTCAACACCATCTCCATCCTGAAAAGGGCCCAGCAGAGGATGTACTTCCTGAGGCTGCTGAGGAAGCATGGCCTGCCACAGGAGGTGCTACGTCAGTTCTACACGGCAGTCATCGAATCAATCCTGTGTTCTTCCATCACGGTTTGGTTTGGGGCCGCCACAAAGAAGGACAAAATCCGAATTCAACGGACAATTAGGACGGTGGAAAAATCATTAGCACCGCCCTACCCACTCTTGAGGACTTGCACACTGCAAGAATCAAGACAAGGGCACGGAAAATCCTCCTGATCCCCCGCACTCTGCCCGCCACCTTCCCAGCTACTCCCCTCAGGCAGGCGCTACAGATCCATGCGCACCAAATCCAGCAGACACTTAAACAGCTTCTTCCCTCTAGCCATTAACTCCTAAACAGTCACTGACCTAGTCACTCTTCTTGTCACTCTTCTTGTACAACAATTATTGTTACTGGTCACTCTAAAATGGTTCAATGATTTTCTGCACCAACTGTACAAACTGTAATAGTATTGTATTCTACCACTGATCACTTTAGCTCTGCTTGAAACTACGGTTCACTTACATTACGAAATGTCCTTCCATACCGATTTGTCATGTTCTTGTTTATGATGATACTAATGTAGCGTGTTGTACCGAGACAAATTCCTTGTGTGTCATACTTGGCCAATAAAGATGATTCTGATTCTGATTCTGATTGAAGAAGGTTGCAATGACAAACTATGACCAGAAGAGGGAATAGACGGACTTCTGCCGTGCACGTCCCAATGGGGGTCTTCTCGCAATTGAGAGCAAAGAAGATCCAAAAGCAAGGTGGAAACAGTGGGGAAGAACGAACGTTGTGAAAGAATAGCAATGTTTTTTGTTTTCAGAAATGCAAAAAATCCATCAGTTGTCGCAAAATTATCTTCACAAGCTGGGCATTTCGTGTTCCTGATCATTTTTCGAGGGTAATAAATAACATGGTCATCTTTCAAAAGGGTGCAATGAAAATCTGTGACCACAAAAGGGCAGTAATCGATTTTTGCCTTGCACGTCCCAAAGATGAGATAAGATATCCTTTATTTGTCCCACACTGGGGAAATTTACTGCCTTTCATTGCAGGCATTTATGGTTCAAAACCAGTCAGTGACGTGTGAAATTATAGCACGAAATACTTGGTTAATTTTTTCCGTGGGAAAACCCCAACAAGTCGCGTCTTTTTGACCAAAGTGCCCTGCCAGTCTCAGTCACTGGTAGTGGAGTGGTAAACTCTCTGGCTTTTGGTGCACTTAGGGCTGGTTTAATACCTGCTCAGTGAAATGTGAAAATACAGCACCACACATTTTTTTCGTGGGAAAGGCCTAATATGTCGCGTCAAGTATGCCCAAAGTGGCCTGGTAGTATAATGGTAACCTCACTGTCTGTCGGTGCGGGCAGCGAGTGTTCAAACCCACTCAGTGATGTGTGGAAATTCAGCAGCAAACACTTTATCCATGAGAAAACTACAATATGTCTCATCATGTTTGACTAAATTGCCTTGCCAGCTACTGGCATTGGTAGTGTAGTGGGAAACTAGTTGCCTTTCGTGCAGACTGCACGCTTTCAAAACCCACTCAGTGACGTGTTGAAATAAAATTTCAAACACACCTTTTTCTTTGGCAATCCCTATAAATTGCATCGTGTATTACCAAAGAGCTATTGTGAAAACAAATTTTCAAACAGTTAATTTTTTTCTTTGGGTAAACCCCATTACCTTGCGCCATACATGACCAAAAAGCTCTGCCATTCACAGTCACAGGTAGTCGAGTGGTAAACTCGCAAGCTTTGGGTGTAGTCCGAGTTGGATCAATTCCCGGTTGGTGACGTGTGCAAATCCAGCACTGAACACTTGGTTATGATTTTCCATGGGAAAACCCCAATATGTGACATCACATATGACATAAGTGCCTCGCCTGGCACGGTCACTTGTAGTATAGTGGTAAATGAGCTTGCTTTCGATGCAGGCAGTTGAGCTTCAAAACCCGCTCAGTGAAGTGTTAAAATACAGCACCAAATCCTTGGTTAATTTTTACCATGGGAAAAACGCAGTATGTAGCGTCAGATATTACATGAGTGCCTTGTCAGGCACAGTTACTGGTAGTATAGTGGTAAATGAGCTTGCTTTCGATGCAGGCAGTTGAGCTTCAAAACCCGCTCAGTGAAGTGTTAAAATACAGCACCAAATCCTTGGTTAATTTTTACCATGGGAAAACCGCAGTATGTCGCGCCAGATATGACATAAGTGCCTTGAAAAGCACAGTCACTGGTAGTGTAGTGGTAAAATTGCAGGCTTTCTGTGCAGTTATCATGGGTTCCAAACCCACTGTGGTTTTGGAACCCATGTTAATTTTTTAAACCCCATTACCTTGCGTCTTATATGACCAAAAAGCTCTGCCATTCACAGTCACAGGTAGTCGAGTGGTAAACTCGCAAGCTTTGGGTGTAGTCCGAGTTGGATCAATTCCCGGTTGGTGACGTGTGCAAATCCAGCACTGAACACTTGGTTATGATTTTCAATGGGAAAACCCCAATATGTGACATCACATATGACATAAGTGCCTAGGCTGGCACCGTCACTGGTAGTATAGTGGTAAATGACCTTGCTTTGGATGCAGGCAGTTATGGTTCAAAACCCACTCAGTGACGTGTTAAAATACAGCAACAAATACTTGGTTAATTTTTACCATGGGAAAACGCAGTATGTAGCGTCAGATATGACATAAATGCCTAGAAAGACACAGTCACTGGTAGTATAGTGGTAAATGAGCTCGCTTTGGATGCAGGCAGTTATGGTTCAAAACCCACTCAGTGACGTGTTAAAATACAGCAACAAATACTTGGTTAATTTTTACCATGGGAAAACCGCAGTATGTCGTGTCAGATATGACATAAGTGCCTTGAAAAGCACAGTCACTGGTAGTGTAGTGGTAAATGACCTCGCTTTGGATGCAGGCAGTTATGGTTCAAAACCCACTCAGTGACGTGTTAAAATACAGCAACAAATACTTGGTTAATTTTTACCATGGGAAAACGCAGTATGTAGCGCCAGATATGACATAAGTGCCTTGAAAGGCACAGTCACTGGTAGTGTAGTGGTAAATGAGCTCGCTTTCGTTGCAGGCAGTTATGGTTCAAAACCCGCTCAGTGACGTGTTAAAATACAGCGCCAAATACTTGGTTAATTTTTACCATGGGAAAACGCAGTATGTAGCGCCAGATATGACATAAGTGCCTTGAAAGGCACAGTCACTGTTTGTCTAGTGGTAAAATCGCAGGCTTTCTGTGCAGGCTTCATGGGTTCCAAACCCACACTGGTTTTGGAACACATGTTAATGTTTTTCTTTGGGCAAACCCCATTACCTTGTGTCATATATGACCGAAAAGCTCGGTCATTCACACTCACTGGTAGTCTAGTGGTAAATTCGCAAGATTTGGGTGCAGTCAGAGTTAGATCACTTCCTGTCAGTGACATGTGCAAATATGGTGCCGAACACTTGATTAATTTTATCTTTGGGAAAACCCCAATATGTAGTGTCATACGACATAAGTGCCTTGACAGTCACTGGTAGTGTCGTGGTAAACTGTCTGGCTTTCGTTGCAGGCAGCACAGGTTCAAGTCCTGCTCAGTATTGTCTGAAAATAAAATTGAAACACACAGTTAGTTTTTTTCTTTCTGAAAATCCTGTACTGTTCTTTACATTTTGGAATAAAAGGCCTCCAAAATGGGAAAATATGACCTGGTGCCGACAAGTTGGTCTGAACGCCCAACATGTTGACATTTTCGAATATTTTTCTATACACGCCAAGACCATATTTGTGTAGAGTTTTAGGTGTTGTAATGAGACCAAAAGAGTACTACGTGTATTTTTTTCATATGTAGTAGTCTGTCTGTATTTTTACATCATATTGCAATATGTAATCATATCTATTTTTAATTACATCATCTGATACAGTAGTAGTAGTAGTATAGACTTCATCCTACCCCCACATGAGTTTCATTAGGAAATGTTTGAAATGTTTTGAAACGTAATTATCCTTGTTATTGTTCAATGTCTAGTGTTCTCATGCTCAAATTAATACGATAAGTGTAAAAAGTAAAATGATAGAACTCGAAATTAGAAAAATAGAACTCGGTCAATTTTCTACGCTCGCTTTTACCCTAACCGCCATGAAAGGGCGGTCGCTTTCTGGCCTGTTGTGAATTGAAAATGACCAAATAGGGGCCAAAACTACATTTACCAGAATGCCTAACATCCTTAGCACATAACAGTTAGGCGTAGAAAAAGTAGTGTTTCCGTTAACCCGATCGACCGAGAATTTCTACCTCAAAAAAACTTTACGGGCATTTTTTTCAAACCTTCTACATTTTTGTGTAATAATAATAATAATAGTACAATTCATTTATACGCGCTTTCAAAACACTCAAGGACGCTTTACAATCAAAACAAGAACAATAAAACCACAGACAAAATTATAAACACACTTGCTAAACCCCATGGGAACGAATAAAAGACGCCGTGGACAAGACAGTTGTCGTAAAAATATATTTGGACAAAAAGGGAAACACACAGATTGGCAGAAAACGTGTCGGTCCGACTTTGCGTGTCCTCGCTAGCTTAGCTTAGCTGTTGACGCCATTGCGTTGGCGCTGATTGGTTGAAATCAAAAGACGCGCTTATGCACATGTTCGCGCTGAAGCACGCACAGCCTCGCCATCTCGTGGCCTCGCCATTTCTCTGAGATTTCTTAATTTTGTCGAGAACAGAAGCCACAAAGGGTGCACATTTGCACACAAAAGGAAGATTGATCATTGAATGTCGAGTATTTGAATAGCGCTTTGTGTTAACTAATTCATGCGTGATCGGCCTAGTGTGTGTGCGTGTACATATTTATTTATTTATTCATTCATTCATTCCCAGGATTTTCTGAAAAGTCCCCTTTCATTTCTGTTATCCCAAACCAACCAACCAATCATAGCGCAGTATTTCTTTCCAGCGAAGGTGAACATGTTGGTTCTTAGAGAGGCGAAAAGGAGCGTAACAACTTCATATCAATTTATTTATTCAGGCGCTGTTGGGACTAAAAGGCCCGGCCGACCCGGCAAAGAACAGGCAGAAGCACACGGAAATAAAGTTTTAGACTGCTGCAGCAGGGAAGAACAGGAGGGCACGAAGTTTCAGTGCCTCGGCTCACAAGATCTCCTGTTGGTTCTCCACTGCAGAGTGCTTTTATTTTGAAAAGTCACAGAATAGAGCATGCGCAGTGCAAACAATAGAAAAGTACTGGTGTGGTGTGCTGTTGGCTCAGAATCATATGGTGTGTGTGGGTGCGTGTTCTGGGTGCGATGGGATGTGTGTGGCAGATAGTGTGTGAGGAAAACTTTATGTGAACACAGAATAACAAGGTATGCAAGTTAAATAGAAACCATCAAATAAAACTATAGGCTATTGAGAAATACACACAAATATAAGAGCTTACTTTACAGGCGCAATAATCAGACAAGAAGCAAGTGACACATTGTCTTTAGTGAAAAAGTCTAAATATTGTGTTGCCCTTGTTAGTTGGGCCAATGGGCCTGACATAGACAAAACCAGCATCGTTGCAGTTATCTGGATAATTGATTTTGACCCAGCGGCCGCTACTGACAACAAATATCTGGTTGATTGTCCAACGACAAACGCCAAGAAACCAGCGAATGGTTGGCAGATGAGCATGATTATTTTGAACAATTGCGTTGTTGAAGATTCAATTGAGGAAAGTTCCTTCACGTTTTTCTTTTCTTCACTTTAACACGTGGAACATGTATTCATTCTCATTTTGGAAAACATTAATCAAATTTGAATTAGAGCTGGTTATGTCCATGTTGCTTGGCTGAAACGTTCAGACTTGCTGGTTGCCATAATAGCTTGTAAACCAGATAAATTACCTAAGGCCTCTGCACTTCTTACATGCTTATACATTAAAATAAATGGCATGAGGTATTTGAAACTTCATAATGTTTTTGGAACACTGTATATTTGGAGTTGTTTTTATTTCTAGTAACTTCTAGCTGATGCTTGACTATTTTTCTGCAGTTACGAAGTGGTCAAAAATCTTGCTCATGTATTTTTTTCTACATCTGGGTCTTACAGGGTTAAATGGAGTTAATATTTTTGTCACACTTTTTTATTTGTAACCGTATTATGCAACGGGTCGCATAATCTTATGTTAATACTGTATATTAAATAGGTGTATTGTTTAAACATTTTCTTTTGAATGTCATTTTTATAACTTGAAAATGTTTTTTCTTCTTCACACAGAGTTCTGTTATTCAAGGTCTTTGGGGTAAGGTGTTGGTTGAGATTATATAAAACAAAAATTGCATCATTGGTGTTACATTGTTGTAGTCATGTTTTACTTTTTTTTCTAGAACAACACAAGAAACGTTCTGACGACAGATATTTTGCGAGCTATCGTCCATGTGCAACGATTGTGTAAAGACACAAATGCGCCAGTAAAGGATTCTGGGGAGAGATGTGCCTCTATCTTAGAATCCCAAATAATGTTTATAATCAAAAAGACTCAGCAGAGCGAACCGATTGCACCAGGTCAGTAGTTTGACTGATTTTGATGAATCAATTAGGAAAGACTTTTCTCACTGTTCAGAGCTTTGGCATTTTGATCTCTTGAGTGCATTCAAACTGTCTGTGCAAGCAGTGATTGTAAAATATACGAGTCAATGCAAGTGCCTCACAAAAATTAACAATTACATCACAACTACCTATGTTTGATCTAATTTTCTACCTCCTCCCAAACCACCAAAGACCCATTTTGAATTGTGTGAGGCACTTCCATTGTAAACAGGCCCGAATAAAAATGATATGGTGGCCCTCGAAAAATTCAATGTATTGTTGCATGTGGATTCTTCCAATTAATAAAGAGTTAAGTATAAACATGTTAAATGTAAGTGTTTTTTTTTTAATAGGAGGAGTCAAATTCTCACAAGCTCCCACCACAGCGGACAGAACATGTTACAATCAATGTGGAGGATAAGACATCACAACATGTAAACTTTTTCTGCATGTCCTCTTTTGTAATTGTAGTCTTAAGTGTATGTTAAATATGATCTTGCTGAATGTAGATGGTTGTCATTCAAAGGTGTACATATATATTATCATTTCAATGGTATATATATATATATATATATATATATATATATATATACGCATACTTTTTCAACCATTTACACATCAAATCAAACACATATAATCACATAAAATCAAAATTAAATCTCTGCCTACACTTTACAAACTAAGTAGGTAATAGTGTGCTCTAGCGGATAACAAATGAATTGCATCTTATTAAAAATACTCATTCCGAGTCTTTTATGCATTTTTCCACTTTTACATTATCCTGCGGGCCTGATGGAATCTCCTTTGGCTGGTTCCAGCCCACGGGCCGTACATTTGACACCCCTGGTGTAAAGCCTTTCAACGTCGTGGTTGGGTCCTTTTCAGATTTTGATGGCTATTTTTCCTCATTAGCATAGGGAGGTGATACGGCCAGACTATCGCCTGAACTGTATCATCTTCTCAATCCAAATGTAGCCTTTCAGCCCAGACTTTCAAAGAATAACTCACACGTTTTTCATGCCTTCGAATTCTTCCTGAAAATCGCACCCTTTTAAAAAAATTCTCTTCATTCCATTTGACTCCTTCATCCATGTTTCTGTTATGTCTAACAAATGCTGCTAAGCAAATTTGCCGAAAAAGAATATGTATTTTCCCATTATGATGGTTTGCATGCACTGTTGAAATTGGACAAGTTCAAGTCAGAAAAAATATATATGTTGAATTGTAAAAACAACTTAAGAGTTATTCTGGTTGAAAGATGCCCTATACATAATTTTTCAAGATGTTGTTTTTAATGCTGTGTGTTTGTTTATTTTTCCCTTTAAATAGATACAGTCAGACGAATGTGAAAGGTGGTATCACGAGCAATGCCTTGGAATGACCGTGGATGGCATGGCAAAGGCGAGAAAAGGGAAATGGTCATGCGTTGTATGTGAGCCATGAGTGTGATTTGGACACCAGGGAGACCTTCATCTATATATATCTGAGTGTGTGTATGTGTGTGTGTGTGTGTGTGGGCATTATGAATATGTACATGAGTGTAAAATTGTGTAAATGTGTGTATGTTTGTCTGTGTATATGGATATTATGAATATGTACATGAGTGTAAAATTGTGCAAATAAATGTGTAAATGTGCGTATATGGGTCTTTGTGTATATGGACATTATGAATATGTACATGGGTGTAAAATTTTGTAAATGTGTGTATATGTGTCTGTGTATATGGATATTATGAATATGTACATGAGTGTAAAATTGTGTAAATGTGTGTATATGTGTCTGTGTATATGGATATTATGAATATGTCCATGAGTGTAAAATTGTGCAAATAAATGTGTAAATGTGAGGATATGTGTCTTTGTGTATATGGTCGACGCTCAGCATCCACACATTTTAAATCAGAGTGAAGCTGCAGGAATGAATGAGACGACAGTCGATCGTAACCAGTAATAAGCTAATTCGAACAAAGGTTGAGTGCGTTGTAGCACGTATTAAGTCAATGACATGGACACACAATTGTATGTACACACATATATTTGATCACTTATTTTTAGACATTTTAGGAGAAGATTACCTCCTTTGCAGTCTGAGAGCAATCATCTCCGGTTGAAAGGCTTTATTGTATCGTATTGTAATAATTTAATTTTTAAAAACTACACTCATGTCAGACTATTCATAAAATAACCGAAGCAGGTCACAGCAAATTCAGAGGCCTTTAATTCCCAAAAGTAACATCAGATTCGACCAGAGCGGTCTGGCTGGATAGCCGGGTGCTGTAGTTATCTTCAGACCTATGGCCCTCACAGGATAATGAAATCTCAAATTTTAGGAATTTTTTCAAAACGCTCGAAAATGTCAACATGTTGGGCGTTCAGACCAACTTGTCAGGACCCAGGTCATATTTTCCCATTTTGGAGGCCTTCTATTCCAAAATGTAACATCAGATTCGACCAGGGTGGTTTGGCTGGATAGCCGGGGTGCTGTAGTCATCTCCAGACCTACGGCCCTCACAGGATAACGAAATCTCAAATTTTAGGAATTTTTTCAAAACGCTCGAAAATGTCAACATGTTGGGCTGCTCAGACCAACTTGTCGGGACCAAGGACATATTTTCCCATTTTGGAGGCCTTTTATTCCCAAATGTAACATCAGATTCGAACCAAAGTGGTCTGGCTGGATAGCCGGGTGCTGTAGTTATCTTCAGACCTACGGCCCTCACAGGATAACAAAATCTCAAATTTTAGGAATTTTTTCAAAACGCTCAAAAATGTCAACATGTTGGGCGCTCAGACCAACTTGTCGGGACCCAGGACATATTTTCCCATTTTGGAGGCCTTTTATTCCCAAATGTAACATCAGATTCGAACCAAAGTGGTCTGGCTGGATAGCCGGGGTGCTGTAGTTATCTTCAGACCTACGGCCCTCACAGGATAACAAAATCTCAAATTTTAGGAATTTTTTCAAAACGCTCAAAAATGTCAACATGTTGGGCGTTCAGACCAACTTGTCGGGACCCAGGACATATTTTCCCATTTTGGAGGCCTTTTATTCCCAAATGTAACATCAGATTCGAACCAAAGTGGTCTGGCTGGATAGCCGGGGTGCTGTAGTTATCTTCAGACCAACGGCCCTCACAGGATAACAAAATCTCACATTTTAGGAATTTTTTCAAAACGCTCAAAAATGTCAACATGTTGGGCGTTTAGACCAACTTGTCGGGGACCCAGGTCATATTTTCCCATTTTGGAGGCCTTTATTCCAAAATGTAACATCAGATTCGACCAGGGTGGTTTGGCTGGATAGCCGGGGTGCCGTAGTTATCTCCAGACCTACGGCCCTCACGGGATAACGAAATCTCACATTTTAGGAATTTTTTCAAAACGCTCGAAAATGTCAACCTGTTGGGTGTTCAGACCAACTTGTCGGGACCCAGGACATATTTTCCAATTTTGGAGGCCTTTGATTCCAAAATGTAACATCAGATTCGACCAGAGTGGTCTGGTTGATAGCCGGGTGTCGAGTTATCTTCAGACCTACGGCCCTCACAGGATAATGAAATCTCAAATTTTAGGAATTTTTTCAAAACGCTCGAAAATGTCAACATGTTGGGCGTTCAGATCATCTTGTCAGAAATCAGGTCAACATGTCAGTTTTCAGAGATCTTTTATTTCAAAATTCAAAATTGATCCGGACGAGGGTGGTCTGTGTGGAGAGCCGGGTGCTGGATTCCTTCCTTTCGGATGTTCTAAAAATGGGCTTAAAAGATCAACATGTCAGAATGCAGGCCATCTTGTCACTTCAGAGGCCGACATCAGATCCGAATGATCTCCACTTGAACGCGTATTTGTGTATATTGGTGCTGTTCTGAGAGTCAGCCAAGAAATTACTTATTTTATATTTTTATTAATTTCTTTTCACCCAAACAAATGACGTTTATACATTCGTGGAGACACTTTTATTTTGAAGGTGGCCAAAGCCACTCGCTGGCGGCAGATTACCGTAATGAACAGTATTGAAAATCGCTGTGGCGGCTCAGTTGATTTTGATTTTGCGAGTGGAGGCTGGCTTGACCGCAGTGTTTATTCATACGTGATTTGACTCTCCGTTCCTTTTCCCAAAAATGAAAGGATGCCTTCACCATAAGATCATTGGCTCATTCTCTGTCAATCAATAACGATTCAGCTTCAGCGAGATCATCCAATCATCATGAAGAAAAGCGGAGCTTCTGCACGCCCACTTTCCATAGACTCCCAGAGACCTGAGCGTCCAATGGGCGGGACAAAACCAGCATTTATCCAATGACTCGTTTGAATGCATTGAGACGACCAAACTGAACTCTGGAGACGGCAATAGTCCGCGCGTCGACGCCAGCGCCCACACAGTTTAAAGCACAGTGAAGCTGTGGAAATGAATGGGAGTCCCGCCGTAACCAGTAATAAGAAGCTGATTCGAACAAAAGTTGATCACTGATGAATTGATTATTTTAGTTATCATACATTCGCTTATTATTAGTGTTATTATTAATGTTACATTATTATTGATTGATTGATTATGCTCGCAATGAAGAACGCTTATGCCTGCAATCATTAATTGAAGAACGCTTATGCTTTTAATAAAGATATAATGCTTGATTATAAATGTGAATGATTAACATTCACATTTATAATCCTTTATTCATTATATGCTCACCTTTATACTCATGAATGCTTAGTGCACTGTGTGAAAGGTTAGGAAGAAGTTTAGAACGCAACCACCTTTCCGAGGACGTGGTTGGGATGAGATAAGTTTTAAGACTAAACAGGAGCAAGGTTCGACAGTGGATGGAGCCATCAACACCAGCTGCAACGTGATGTTTTTGTAACAATGGCACACATGTACGTAATTTACACTCACATACACACACATAGTCAAACAAGTTCAGTGTGTCTCCAACAGCCCCCACCCTTTAGGTTGGACACACCTATGTAGTAGATTTCCAATAAATAAGGTGGTGAAGGAGGAGATCGTGAGGGGTGACGTGCGGAGAACTGAAACCTAACGCTTCTCCTCGTTCCTCCTGGTGCCAGAATTGAGTCTCCTGTCTCCTCCTTGTGTTTTATTCCTGAGTGTCACATTGATAAACCTGTCAATCACGTTGTAGCGCATATTTAGTCAATGACATATCCACACAATTGTATGTACACACATGTATTTGATCACTTACCTTTGGACATTTTACACAATTGTATGTACACACATGTATTTGATCACTTACCTTTGATATTTTAGGGAAGCAGAGCTTCCTTCCAGGCTTTGGGGTAGTCCGAGTTGGATCAATTCCCGGTTGGTGACGTGTGCAAATACAGCACTGAACACTTGGTTATGATTTTCCATGGGAAAACCCCAATATGTGACATCACATATGACATAAGTGCCTAGCCTGGCACCGTCACTTGTAGTATAGTGGTAAATGAGCTCGCTGATGCAGGCAGTTATGGTTCACAACCCGCTCAGTGACGTGTGAAAATACAGCACCAAATACTTGGTTATTTTTAACATGGGAAAACCGCAGTATGTAGCGCCAGATATGACATGAGTGCCTTGTAAGGCACAGTTACTGGTAGTGTAGTGGTAAAATTGCAGGCTTTCTGTGTAGGCATCATGGGTTCCAAACCCACTCTGGTCGTGGAACCCATGTTAATTTTTTTCTTTGGGCAAACCCCATTACCTTGTGTCATATATGACCGAAAAGCTCAGTCTTTCACACTCACTGGTAGTCTAGTGGTAAATTCGCAGGATTTGGGTGCAGTCAGAGTTGGATGACTTCCGGTCAGTGACATGAGCAAATACGGTGCCGAACATTTGATAATTTTCTCTTTGGGAAAACCCCAATATGTAGTGTCATATGACATAAGTGCCTTGCTAGTCACAGTCACTGGTAGTGTCGTGGTAAACTATCTGGCTTTCGTTGCAGGCAGCACAGGTTCAAGACCTACTCAGTATTGTGTGAAAATAAAATTGAAACACAAAGTTAGTCTTTTCTTTCGAAAATCCCGCACTGTTGCGTTATATATTACCGAAAAGCCCTCTCTTTCACAGTCCCTGTGAGTGTAGTGGTGAACTTGTTGTCTATAGATCTAGTCAATGCTGGTTCAAAACCCACTCGCTAACGTGTGAAAATGCAGCACTGAACACTTGGTTACTTTTTTCTTTGGGAAAACCCTTTACGTTTTGTCATATATGACCAAAGTGCACCGCCATTCAGACGCTGGGAGTGTAGTGGTAAAATCGCAGGCTTTCTGTGGAGGCAGCACGGTTTCAAAACCCACTCAGTGACATGTTAAAATAAAATTTCAAACACAGAGTTACCTTCTTCTTTGGAAATCCCTATAAGTTGCATTTTGTATTACCAAAGAGCTGTGATATTCACAGTCACTGGTAGTGTAGTGGTAAATCGCAGGCTTTCTGTGCAGTCAGCATGGGTTCAAAACCCACTCAGTGTCATGTGAAGATAACATTTCTCACACTTAGTTTTTTTTTTTTTTTGGGTAAACCCCATTACCTTGTGTCATATATGACCGAAAAGCTCTGCCATTCACAGTCACAGGTAGTCGAGTGGTAAACTCACAGGCTTTGGGGTAGTCCGCTGGTTCAATTCCCGGTTGGTGACGTGTGCAAATCCTGCACTGAACACTTGGTTATGATTTTCCATGGAAAACCCCAATATGTGACATCACATATGACATAAGTGCCTCGACTGGCACCGTCACTTGTAGTATAGTGGTAAATGAGCTCACTTTCGATGCAGGCAGTTATGGTTCAAAACCTGCTCAGTGAGGTGTTACAATACAGCACCAAATACTTGGTTTATTTTTACCATGGGAAAACGCAGTATGTAGCGTCAGATATGACATAAGTGCCTTGAAAGGCACAGTCACTGGCAGTGTAGTGGTAAAATTGCAGGCTTTCTGTGTAGGCATCATGGGTTCCAAACCCACTCTGGTCATGGAACCCATGTTAATTTTTTTCTTTGGGCAAACCCCATTACCTTGTGTTATATATGACCGAAAAGCTCTGTCATTCACACTCACTGGTAGTCTAGTGGTAAATTCGCAGGATTTGGGTGCAGTCAGAGTTGGATCACTTCCGGTCAGTGACATGGGCAAATACGGTGCCGAACATTTGGTTAATTTTCTTTGGGAAAACCCCAATATGTAGTGTCATATGACATAAGTGTTTTGCCAGTCACAGTCACTGGTAGTGTCTGTAAAGTAAGCTCTTATATTTGTGTGTATTTCTCAATACCCTATTGTTTTACTTGACCTTGCTTTTCTGTGCTCACATAAAACTCTCCTCACACACTATCTGCCACACACATTCCATCGCACCCAAAACACGCACCCACACACCATATGATAGCCAACACCAAATCACACCAGTACTTTTCCATTGTTTGCACTGCGCATGCTCTACAGAAAATAAATGGGCAAATACGGTGCCGAACATTTGGTTAATTTTCTTTGGGAAAACCCCAATATGTAGTGTCATATGACATAAGTGCCTTGCCAGTCACAGTCACTGGGAGTGTCGTGGTAAACTATCTGGCTTTCGTTGCAGGCAGCACAGGTTCAAGACCTACTCAGTATTGTGTGAAAATAAAATTGAAACACAAAGTTATTTTTTTCTTTCGGAAAATCCCGCACTGTTGCGTTATATATTACCGAAAAGCCCTCTCTTTCACAGTCACTGTTAGTGTAGTGGTGAACTTGCTGTCTATAGATCTAGTCAAACTTCTTCTTCTCCTTTCGGCTTGTCCTTTTCAGGGGTTGCCACAGCGAGTCATTAATTTCCATCTTTCCCTGTTCTCTGCATCCTCTACTCTGACTCCAACTACCTGCATGTCTTCCTCACGGCATCCATGAATCTCCTCTTTGGCCTTCCTCTCTGTCTCCTACCTGGCAACTCCATCTCTAACATTCTCCTACCAATGTATCCACTGTCCCTCCTCTGTACATGTCCAAACCATCTCAGTCTGGCCTCTCTCACTTTTTCTCCAAACTTTCCTGTCTGAGTTGTCCCTCTGATAACCTCATTTCTGATCCTGTCCATCCTTGTCACTCCTAAGGAGAATCTCAGCATCTTTAACTCAGCCACCTCTAGCTCTGCCTCCTGTTTTTTGCCTATTGCTAGTGTCTCGAGACCGTACATCATGGCTGGTCTCACAACTGTTCTGTAAACTTTTCCTTTCACCTTAGCCGACACCCTTCTATCACAAATCACTCCTGACACTTTTCTCCAGCTGTTCCATCCTGCCTGCACCCTACTCTTCACTTCTCTTCCACAGTCTCCGCTGCCCTGCACTGTTGATCCCAGGTACTTAAATTCCTGTACCTTCGCCACCTCTGCTCCCTGTAACCTCACCGCTCTAGTGGTCTCCCTTTCATTTATGCACATGTACTCTGTCTTACTACGACTGACCTTCATTCCTCTTCCCTCTAGTGCAGACCTCCACCTTTCTAGGTTTTCTTGTAGCTGCTGCCTACTCTCACTACAGATCACAATGTCATCTGCAAACATCATGGTCCAGGGCGACTCCTGTCTAACCTCATCTGTCAATCTATCCATCACCATAGCAAACAAGAAGGGGCTCAGGGCCGATCCTTGATGCAGTCCTACCTCCACCTTGAAGTCCTCTGTCCGTCCAACTGCACACCTCACCACTGTTGTACTATTCTCATACATGTCCTGCACCAACCTAACGTACTTCTCTGCAACCCCTGACTTCCTCATACAGAACCACAATTCCTCTCTTGGCACCCTGTCATAAGCCTTCTCTAAATCTACAAATGCACAGTGCAGCTCCTTCCTACCTTCCCTGTACTTCTCCATCAGCATCCTCAGGGCAAATATTGCATCTGTGGTGCTCTTCCTCGGCATGAAACCATACTGCTGTTCACAAATCTCCACTTCCTGTCTCAACCTGGCTTCAACTACTCTTTCCCAAACCTTCATCGTATGGCTCATCAACTTTATCCCCTGTAATTGCTACAACTCTGTACATCACCCTTCTTATAGATGGGTACCAGGACACTCTTCCTCCACTCATCGGGAATCTTGTGTGTGTCTAATATTCTATTAAACAACCTAGTCAGAAAATCAACCGACACCTCCCTAAGTACTTCCATACCTCCACTGGTATGTCATCTGGACCAACCGCCTTACCACTCTTCATCCTTTGTAATGCTTTCCTGACTTCATCCTTTCTAACCTGATCGACCTTCTTCCTAATCCTCTGTGGCTCTTTATTCCTACGTTCCCTATTGTTTTCCTCATTTAACAACTCCTCAAAATATTCTTTCCATCTCCTCAACACACTTTCCTCACTCGTAATGACATTTCCTCTCTGTCTTTAATCAACTCACCTGCTGTACATCCTTGCCAGCCTGATTTCTCTGTCTCGCCAACCTGTACAATTCTTTTTCACCTTCCTTTGTGTCTAACCTCTCGTATAACTCCTCATATGCCTTCTGTTTGGCCTTGGCCACTTCTCTCTTCACTTCCCTTGTCATCTTTTTGTACTCTAGCCTGTTCTCTTCTGTTCTCTCACTATCCCATCTCTTCTTTGCTAATTTCTTCCTCTGTACACTTTCCTGAACCTCAACATTCCACCACCAGGTCTCTTTGTCCACCTTTCTCTGTCCTGAGGCCACACCTAGCACCTTCTTGCCTGTCTCCTAATCACTGCTGCAGTAGTCTCCCAATCATCTGGGAATTCCTCAACACTGCCCAGAACTGCCCTTACCTGCTTTCTAAATTCTTCACAACAGTCTTCTTTCCTCAATTTCCACCATTTTAGTGTTATTATTAATGTGACATTATGATTGATTGATTGATTGATTGATTGATTGATTGATTGATTGATTGATTGATTGATTGATTGATTGATTGATTGATTATGCTCGCAATGAAGAACACTTATGCCTGCAATGATAAATTGATTATGCTTGCAAAGAAGAACGCTTATGCCTGCAATCATTAATTGAAGAACGCTTATGCTTTTAATAAAGATATAATGCTTGATTATAAATGTGAATGATTAACATTCACATTTATAATCCTTTATTCATTATATGCTCACCTTTATACTCATGAATGCTTAGTGCACTGTGTGAAAGGTTAGGAGAAGTTTAGAACGCAACCACCTTTTCGAGGACGTGGTTGGAATGAGATAAGTTTTAAAGACTAAACTGAAGCAAGGTTCAACTGTGGATGGAGCCATCAACACCAGCTGCAACGGGATGTTTTTGTAACAATGGCACACATGTACGTAATTTACACTCACATACACACACATAGTCAAACAAGTTCAGTGTGTCTCCAACAGCCCCCACCCTTTAGGTTGGACACACCTATGTAGTAGATTTCCCAATAAATAAGGTGGTGAAGGAGGAGATCGTGAGGGGTGACGTATGGAGAACTGAAACCTAACGCTTCTCCTCGTTCCTCCTGGTACCAGAATTGAGTCTCCTGTCTCCTCCTTGTGTTTTATTCCTGAGTGTCACATTGATAAACCTGTCAATCACGTTGTAGCGCATATTTAGTCAATGACATATCCACACAATTGTATGTACACACATGTATTTGATCACTTACCTTAGGACATTTTACACAATTGTATGTACACACATGTATTTGATCACTTACCTTTGACATTTTAGGGAAGCAGAGCTTCCTTCCAGGCTTTGGGGTAGTCCGAGTTGGATCAATTCCCGGTTGGTGACGTGTGCAAATACAGCACTGAACACTTGGTTATGATTTTCCATGGGAAAACCCCAATATGTGACATCACATATGACATAAGTGCCTAGCCTGGCACCGCCACTTGTAGTATAGTGGTAAATGAGCTTGCTTTCGATGCAGGCAGTTATGGTTCACAACCCGCTCAGTGACGTGTGAAAATACAGCACCAAATACTTGGTTATTTTTAACATGGGAAAACCGCAGTATGTAGCGTCAGATATGACATGAGTGCCTTGTAAGGCACAGTTACTGGTAGTGTAGTGGTAAAATTGCAGGCTTTCTGTGCAGGCATCATGGGTTCCAAACCCACTCTGGTCGTGGAACCCATGTTAATTTTTTCTTTGGGCAAACCCCATTACCTTGTGTCATATATGACCGAAAAGCTCTGTCATTCACACTCACTGGTAGTCTAGTGGTAAATTCGCAGGATTTGGGTGCAGTCAGAGTTGGATCACTTCCCGGTCAGTGACATGGGCAAATACGGTGCCGAACATTTGGTTAATTTTCTTTGGGAAAACCCCAATATGTAGTGTCATATGACATAAGTGCCTTGCTAGTCACAGTCACTGGTAGTGTCGTGGTAAACTATCTGGCTTTCGTTGCAGGCAGCACAGGTTCAAGACCTACTCAGTATTGTGTGAAAATAAAATTGAAACACAAAGTTAGTCTTTTCTTTCGGAAAATCCCGCACTGTTGCGTTATATATTACCGAAAAGCCCTCTCTTTCACAGTCCCTGTGAGTGTAGTGGTGAACTTGTTGTCTATAGATCTAGTCAATGCTGGTTCAAAACCCACTCGCTAACGTGTGAAAATGCAGCACTGAACACTTGGTTACTTTTTCTTTGGGAAAACCCCTTTACGTTTTGTCATATATGACCAAAGTGCACCGCCATTCAGACGCTGGGAGCGTAGTGGTAAAATCGCAGGCTTTCTGTGGAGGCAGCACGGTTTCAAAACCCACTCAGTGACATGTTAAAATAAAATTTCAAACACAGAGTTACCTTCTTCTTTGGAAATCCCCTATAAGTTGCATTTTGTATTACTAAAGAGCTGTGATATTCACAGTCACTGGTAGTGTAGTGGTAAATCGCAGGCTTTCTGTGCAGTCAGCATGGGTTCAAAACCCACTCAGTGTCATGTGAAGATAACATTTCTCACACTTAGTTATTTTTTTTTTTGGGGTAAACCCCATTACCTTGTGTCATATATGACCGAAAAGCTCTGCCATTCACAGTCACAGGTAGTCGAGTGGTAAACTCACAGGCTTTGGGGTAGTCCGCGTTGGTTCAATTCCCGGTTGGTGACGTGTGCAAATCCTGCACTGAACACTTGGTTATGATTTTCCATGGGAAAACCCCAATATGTGACATCACATATGACATAAGTGCCTCGACTGGCACCGCCACTTGTAGTATAGTGGTAAATGAGCTCACTTTCGATGCAGGCAGTTATGGTTCAAAACCTGCTCAGTGAGGTGTTACAATACAGCACCAAATACTTGGTTTATTTTTACCATGGGAAAACGCAGTATGTAGCGTCAGATATGACATAAGTGCCTTGAAAGGCACAGTCACTGGCAGTGTAGTGGTAAAATTGCAGGCTTTCTGTGTAGGCATCATGGGTTCCAAACCCACTCTGGTCATGGAACCCATGTTAATTTTTTTCTTTGGGCAAACCCCATTACCTTGTGTTATATATGACCGAAAAGCTCTGTCATTCACACTCACTGGTAGTCTAGTGGTAAATTCGCAGGATTTGGGTGCAGTCAGAGTTGGATCACTTCCGGTCAGTGACATGGGCAAATACGGTGCCGAACATTTGGTTAATTTTCTTTGGGAAAACCCCAATATGTAGTGTCATATGACATAAGTGCCTTGCCAGTCACAGTCACTGGTAGTGTCTGTAAAGTAAGCTCTTATATTTGTGTGTATTTCTCAATACCCTATTGTTTTACTTGACCTTGCTTTTCTGTGCTCACATAAAACTCTCCTCACACACTATCTGCCACACACATTCCATCGCACCCAAAACACGCACTCCACACACCATATGATAGCCAACACCAAATCACACCAGTACTTTTCCATTGTTTGCACTGCGCATGCTCTACAGAAAATAAATGCACCAACCTAACGTACTTCTCTGCAAGCCCTGACTTCCTCATACAGAACCACAATTCCTCTCTTGGCACCCTGTCATAAGCCTTCTAAATCTACAAATGCACAGTGCAGCTCCTTCCTACCTTCCCTGTACTTCTCCATCAGCATCCTCAGGGCAAATATTGCATCTGTGGTGCTCTTCCTCGGCATGAAACCATACTGCTGTTCACAAATCTCCACTTCCTGTCTCAAACTGGCTTCAACTACTCTTTCCCAAACCTTCATCGTATGGCTCATCAACTTTATCCCCCTGTAATTGCTACAACTCTGTACATCACCCTTCTTATAGATGGGTACCAGGACACTCTTCCTCCACTCATCGGGAATCTTGTGTGTGTCTAATATTCTATTAAACAACCTAGTCAGAAAATCAACCGACACCTCCCCTAAGTACTTCCATACCTCCACTGGTATGTCATCTGGACCAACCGCCTTACCACTCTTCATCCTTTGTAATGCTTTCCTGACTTCATCCTTTCTAACCTGATCGACCTTCTTCCTAATCCTCTGTGGCTCTTTATTCCTACGTTCCCTATTGTTTTCCTCATTTAACAACTCCTCAAAATATTCTTTCCATCTCCTCAACACACTTTCCTCACTCGTAATGACATTTCCTCTCTGTCTTTAATCAACCTCACCTGCTGTACATCCTTGCCAGCCTGATTTCTCTGTCTCGCCAACCTGTACAAGGTTCATTTTATTTTCTTCTCTGTCTTTACCCTCTTCCTTTTCCTCACCTCCATTGTCAGCTTGCACACTACTATCCTATGCTGTTTGGCTAGACTCTCTCCTGGCACCACTTTACAGTCGTTAACCTCCTCAGATTACCTCTTCTACATAGAATATAATCTATCTGTGTGGACCTGCCTTCACTCTTGTAAGTTATCAGGTGTTCTGCTCGCTTTTGGAAATAGGTGTTTACCACAGCCATTTCCATTCTTTTGGCAAAGTCTACCACTGCCTGTCCTTCCAAGTTCCTATCTCTAAGGCCAAACTTGCCCATCACTTCCTCATCACCTCTGTTACCTTCCCCAACATGCCCATTTAAGTCTGCTCCAATCACTACTCTCTCTCCCTGGGAATGCTCTCTGTCATTCTATCCATCTCATTCCAGAACTTTTCCTTTTCTTCTAACTCACAGCCCACCTGTGGGGCATACCCACTGACTACATTCATCATCACACCTTCTATCTCTACCTTCACGCACATCAACCTGTCTGACTCTCGTTTTACTTCTACTACATGCCTAGCATATTTTTCCTTTATAATCACCCCTACTCCATTCCTCTTCCCATCTAAACCATGGTAGAACAGCTTGTAGCCTCCTCCAATGTTTCTAGCCTTGCTGCCCTTCCACCTTGTCTCCTGAACACACAGAATATCTACTCTTCTCCTCTCCATCATGTCAGCTAGTTCTCTGCCTTTCCCTGTCATTGTACCAACATTCAGAGTTCCTAACCTCAGACTAATACTTCTAACCTTCCTCTTTTCCTCTTTCTCTGTACCAATCGTCCTCCTCTTCTTCGTCTTCTTCTTTGACCAACAGTAGTCCAATTTCCAACAGTACCCTGTAAGTGAACAGCACTGTTGGCGGTCGTTTTTATCCTGGGCCCCGGCCGATCCAGCATGGAAATCGCTTTATCAACTCGCATGTTCGCCTTGGCAAAAGTTTTACGCCGGATGCCATTCCTGACGCAACCCTCCCCATTTTTCCGGCTATAGATCTAGTCAATGCTGGTTCAAAACCCACTCGCTAACGTGTGAAAATGCAGCACTGAACACTTGGTTACTTTTTCTTTGGGAAAACCCCATTACGTTTTGTCATATATGACCAAAGTGCACCGACATTCAGACGCTGGTAGTGTAGTGGTAAAATCGCAGGCTTTCTGTGGAGGCAGCACGGTTTCAAAACCCACTCAGTGACGCGTGAAAATAAAATTTCAAACACAGTTACCTTCTTCTTTGGAAATCCCTATAAGTTGCATTTTGTATTACCAAAGAGCTGTGATATTCACAGTCACTGGTAGTGTAGTGGTAAATCGCAGGTTTTCTGTGCAGGCAGCATGGGTTCAAAACTCCACTTCAGTGACGTGTGAAAATAACATTTCACACACTTAGTTAATTTTTTTGGGGTAAACCTCTTGTGTCATATATGACCGAAAAGCTCTGCTATTCACAGTCACAGGTAGTTTAGTGGTAAACTCGCAGGCTTTGGGGTAGTCCGAGTTGGATCAATTCCCGGTTGGTGACGTGTGCAAATCCAGCACTGAACACTTGGTTATGATTTTCCATGGAAAACCCCAATATGTGACATCACTGATGGATTGATTATTTTAGTTATCATACATTCGCTTATTATTAGTGTTATTATTAATGTGACATTATGATTGATTGATTGATTGATTGATTGATTGATTGATTGATTGATTGATTGATTGATTGATTGATTGATTGATTGATTATGCTCGCAATGAAGAACACTTATGCCTGCAATGATAAATTGATTATGCTTGCAAAGAAGAACGCTTATGCCTGCAATCATTAATTGAAGAACGCTTATGCTTTTAATAAAGATATAATGCTTGATTATAAATGTGAATGATTAACATTCACATTTATAATCCTTTATTCATTATATGCTCACCTTTATACTCATGAATGCTTAGTGCACTGTGTGAAAGGTTAGGAGAAGTTTAGGAACGCAACCACCTTTTCGAGGACGTGGTTGGAATGAGATAAGTTTTAAAGACTAAACTGAAGCAAGGTTCAACTGTGGATGGAGCCATCAACACCAGCTGCAACGGGATGTTTTTGTAACAATGGCACACATGTACGTAATTTACACTCACATACACACACATAGTCAAACAAGTTCAGTGTGTCTCCAACAGCCCCCACCCTTTAGGTTGGACACACCTATGTAGTAGATTTCCAATAAATAAGGGGTGAAGGAGGAGATCGTTAGGGGTGACGTGCCGAGAACTGAAACCTAACGCTTCTCCTTGTTCCCTCCTGGTACCAGAATTAAGTCTCCTGTCTCCTCTTTGTGTTTTATTCCTGTTACATTGATAAACCTGACAATCACATATGACATAAGTACCTAGCCTGCTACCGTCACTTGTAGTATAGTGGTAAATGAGCTCGCTTTTGATGCAGGCAGTTATGGTTCAAAACCCGCTCAATGAAGTGTTAAAATACAGCACCAAATACTTGGTTAATTTTTACCATGGGAAAACCGCAGTATGTAGCGTCAGATATGACATAAGTGCCTTGTAAGGCACAGTTACTGGTAGTGTAGTGGTAAAATTGCAGGCTTTCTGTGTAGATCATGGGTTCCAAACCCACTCTGGTTTTGGAACCCATGTTAATTTTTTTCTTTGGGCAAACCCCATTACCTTGTGTCATATATGACCGAAAAGCTCTGTCGCTCACACTCACTGGTAGTCTAGTGGTAAATTCGCAGGATTTGGGTGCAGTCAGAGTTGGATCACTTCCGGTCAGTGACATGTGCAAATATGGTGCCGAACACTTGGTTACTTTTCTCTTTGGGAAAACCCCAATATGTAGTGTCATATGACATAAGTGTTTTGCCAGTCACAGTCACTGGTAGTGTCTGTAAAGTAAGCTCTTATATTTGTGTGTATTTCTCAATACCCTATTGTTTTACTTGACCTTGCTTTTCTGTGCTCACATAAAACTCTCTCACACACTATCTGCCACACACATTCCATCGCACCCAAAACACGCACCCACACACCATATGATAGCCAACACCAAATCACACCAGTACTTTTCCATTGTTTGCACTGCGCATGCTCTACAGAAAATAAATGCACTCTGCAGCGGGACCCGACAGGAGATCTTGTGAGCCGAGGCACTGAAACTTCGTGCCCTCCCTGTTCTTCCCTGCTGCAGCTGTCTAAAACTTTATTTCAGTGTGCTTGCCTGTTCTTTGCCCGGTCGGCCAGGCCTTTTAGACCCAACAGTGTCGTGGTATACTATCTGGCTTTCGTTGCAGGCAGCACAGCTTCAAGACCTACTCAGTATTGTGTGAAAATAAAATTGAAACACAAAGTTATTTTTTTCTTTCGGAAAATCCCGCACTGTTGCGTTATATATTACCGAAAGCCCTCTTTTTCACAGTCACTGTTAGTGTAGCGGTGAACTTGTTGTCTATAGATCTAGTCGATGCTGGTTCAAAACCCACTCGCTAACGTGTGAAAATGCATCACTGAACACTTGGTTACTTTTTCTTTGGGAAAACCCCATTACGCTTTGTCATATATGACCAAAGTGCACCGACGCTGGTAGTGTAGTGGTAAAATCGCAGGCTTTCTGTGGAGGCAGCACGGTTTCAAAACCCACTCAGTGACGTGTTAAAAGAAAATTTCAAACACAGAGTTACCTTCTTCTTTGGAAATCCCCTATAAGTTGCATTGTGTATTACCAAAGAGATGTGACATTCACAGTCACTGGTAGTGTAGTGGTAAATCGCAGGCTTTCTGTGCAGGCAGCATGGGTTCAAAACTCCACTCAGTGACGTGTGAAAATAACATTTCATACACTTAGTTAATTTTTTTGGGGTAAACCCCATTACCTTGCGTCATATATGACCAAAAAGCTCTGCCATTCACAGTCACAGGTAGTCGAGTGGTAAACTCACAGGCTTTGGGGGTAGTCCGCGTTGGTTCAATTCCCGGTTGGTGACGTGTGCAAATCCAGCACTGAACACTTGGTTATGATTTTCCATGGGAAAACCCCAATATGTGACATCACATATGACATAAGTGCCTCGCCTGGCACCGTCACTGGTAGTATAGTGGTAAATGAGCTTGCTTTCGATGCAGGCAGTTGTGCTTCAAAACCCGCTCAGTGAAGTGTTAAAATACAGCACCAAATACTTGGTTAATTTTTACCATGGGAAAACCGCAGTATGTCGCGTCAGATATGACATAAGTGCCTTGAAAAGCACAGTCACTGGTAGTGTAGTGGTAAAATTGCAGGCTTTCTGTGTAGATCATGGGTTCCAAACCCACTGTGGTTTTGGAACCCATGTTAATTTTTTAAACCCCATTACCTTGCGCCTTATATGACCAAAAAGCTCTGCCATTCACAGTCACAGGTAGTCGAGTGGTAAACTCGCAAGCTTTGGGTGTAGTCCGAGTTGGATCAATTCCTGGTTGGTGACGTGTGCAAATCCAGCACTGAACACTTGGTTATGATTTTCCATGGGAAAACCCCAATATGTGACATCACATATGACATAAGTGCCTAGGCTGGCACCGTCACTGGTAGTATAGTGGTAAATGACCTCGCTTTGGATGCAGGCAGTTATGGTTCAAAACCCACTCAGTGACGTGTTAAAATACAGCAACAAATACTTGGTTAATTTTTACCATGGGAAAACCGCAGTATGTCGTGTCAGATATGAAATAAGTGCCTTGAAAAGCACAGTCACTGGTAGTGTAGTGGTAAATGAGCTCGCTTTCTTTGCAGGCAGTTATGGTTCAAAACCCGCTCAGTGACGTGTTAAAATACAGCACCAAATACTTGGTTAATTTTTACCATGGGAAAACCGCAGTATGTCGTGTCAGATATGACATAAGTGCCTTGAAAAGCACAGTCACTGGTAGTATAGTGGTAAATGACCTCGCTTTGGATGCAGGCAGTTATGGTTCAAAACCCACTCAGTGACGTGTTAAAATACAGCAACAAATACTTGGTTAATTTTTACCATGGGAAAACGCAGTATGTAGCGTCAGATATGACATAAGTGCCTAGAAAGGCACAGTCACTGGTAGTATAGTGGTAAATGAGCTCGCTTTGGATGCAGGCAGTTATGGTTCAAAACCCACTCAGTGACGTGTTAAAATACAGCAACAAATACTTGGTTAATTTTTACCATGGGAAAACCGCAGTATGTCGTGTCAGATATGACATAAGTGCCTTGAAAAGCACAGTCACTGGTAGTGTAGTGGTAAAATTGCAGGCTTTCTGTGCAGATCATGGGTTCCAAACCCACTGTGGTTTTGGAACCCATGTTAATTTTTTAAACCCCATTACCTTGCGCCTTATATGACCAAAAAGCTCTGCCATTCACAGTCACAGGTAGTCGAGTGGTAAACTCGCAAGCTTTGGGTGTAGTCCGAGTTGGATCAATTCCCGGTTGGTGACGTGTGCAAATCCAGCACTGAACACTTGGTTATGATTTTCAATGGGAAAACCCCAATATGTGACATCACATATGACATAAGTGCCTCAGGCTGGCACCGTCGCTGGTAGTATAGTGGTAAATGACCTCGCTTTGGATGCAGGCAGTTATGGTTCAAAACCCACTCAGTGACGTGTTAAAATACAGCAACAAATACTTGGTTAATTTTTACCATGGGAAAACGCAGTATGTAGCGCCAGATATGACATAAGTGCCTAGAAAGGCACAGTCACTGGTAGTATAGTGGTAAATGAGCTCGCTTTGGATGCAGGCAGTTATGGTTCAAAACCCACTCAGTGACGTGTTAAAATACAGCAACAAATACTTGGTTAATTTTTACCATGGGAAAACCGCAGTATGTCGTGTCAGATATGACATAAGTGCCTTGAAAAGCACAGTCACTGGTAGTGTAGTGGTAAAATTGCAGGCTTTCTGTGTAGATCATGGGTTCCAAACCCACTGTGGTTTTGGAACCCATGTTAATTTTTTAAACCCCATTACCTTGCGTCTTATATGACCAAAAAGCTCTGCCATTCACAGTCACAGGTAGTCGAGTGGTAAACTCGCAGGCTTTGGGTGTAGTCCGAGTTGGATCAATTCCCGGTTGGTGACGTGTGCAAATCCAGCACTGAACACTTGGTTATGATTTTCCATGGAAAACCCCAATATGTGACATCACATATGACATAAGTGCCTAGGCTGGCACCGTCACTGGTAGTATAGTGGTAAATGACCTCGCTTTGGATGCAGGCAGTTATGGTTCAAAACCCACTCAGTGACGTGTTAAAATACAGCAACAAATACTTGGTTAATTTTTACCATGGGAAAACGCAGTATGTAGCGTCAGATATGACATAAGTGCCTAGAAAGGCACAGTCACTGGTAGTGTACTGGTAAATGAGCTCGCTTTGGATGCAGGCAGTTATGGTTCAAAACCCACTCAGTGACGTGTTAAAATACAGCAACAAATACTTGGTTAATTTTTACCATGGGAAAACGCAGTATGTAGCGTCAGATATGACATAAGTGCCTTGAAAGGCACAGTCACTGGTAGTGTAGTGGTAAATGAGTTCGCTTCGTTGCAGGCAGTTATGGTTCAAAACCCGCTCAGTGACGTGTTAAAATACAGCAACAAATACTTGGTTAATTTTTACCATGGGAAAACGCAGTATGTAGCGTCAGATATGACATAAGTGCCTTGAAAGGCACAGTCACTGTTTGTCTAGTGGTAAAATCGCAGGCTTTCTGTGCAGGTTTCATGGGTTCCAAACCCACACTGGTTTTGGAACACATGTTAATGTTTTTCTTTGGGCAAACCCCATTACCTTGTGTCATATATGACCGAAAAGCTCAGTCTTTCACACTCACTGGTAGTCTAGTGGTAAATTCGCAGGATTTGGGTGCAGTCAGAGTTAGATCACTTCCTGTCAGTGACATGTGCAAATATGGTGCCGAACACTTGATTAATTTTATCTTTGGGAAAACCCCAATATGTAGTGTCATACGACATAAGTGCCTTGACAGTCACTGGTAGTGTCATGGTAAACTATCTGGCTTTCGTTGCAGGCAGCACAGGTTCAAGACCTACTCAGTATTGTGTGAAAATAAAATTGAAACACAAAGTTAGTTTTTTTTTTCGGAAAATCCCGTACTGTTGCGTTATATATTACCGAAAAGCCCTGTCTTTCACAGTCACTGTTAGTGTAGTGGTGAACTTGTTGTCTATAGATCTAGTCAACGCTGGTTCAAAGCCCACTCACTAACGTGTGAAAATGCAGCACTGAACACTTGGTTACTTTTTTCTTTGGGAAAACCCCATTACGCTTTTGTCATATATGACCAAAGTGCACCGCCATTCAGATACTGGTAGTGTAGTGGTAAAATCGCAGGCTTTCTGTGGAGGCAGCACGGTTTCAAAACCCACTCAGTGACGTGTTAAAATAAAATTTCAAACACAGAGTTACCTTCTTCTTTGGAAATCCCCTATAAAATGCATTGTGTATTACCAAAGAGCTGTGATATTCACAGTCACTAGTAGTGTAGTGGTAAATCGTAGGCTTTCTGTGCAGGCAGCATGGGTTCAAAACTCCACTTCAGTGACGTGTGAAAATAACATTTCACACACTTAGTTAATTTTTTTGGGGGTAAACCTCTTGTGTCATATATGACCGAAAAGCTCTGCCATTCACAGTCACAGGTAGTCGAGTGGTAAACTCACAGGCTTTGGGGTAGTCCGAGTTGGATCAATTCCCTGTTGGCGACGTGTGCAAATCCAGCAGTGAACACTTGGTTATGATTTTCCATGGGAAAACCCCAATATGTGACATCACATATGACATAAGTGCCTCGCCTGGCACGGTCACTGGTAGTATAGTGGTAAATGAGCTCACTTTCGATGCAGGCAGTTATGGTTCAAAACCTGCTCAGTGACGTGTGAAAATACAGCACCAAATACTTGGTTAATTTTTACCATGGGAAAACCGCAGTATGTAGCGTCAGATATGACATGAGTGCCTTGTCAGGCACAGTTACTGGTAGTGTAGTGGTAAAATTGCAGTCTTTCTGTGTAGGCATCATGGGTTCCAAACCCACTCTGGTTTTGGAACCCATGCTAATTTTTTTCTTTGGGTAAACCCCATTACCTTGTGTCATATATGACCGAAAAGCTCTGTCATTCACACTCACTGGTAGTCTAGTGGTAAATTCGCAGGATTTAGGTGCAGTCAGAGTTGGATCACTTCCGGTCAGTGACATGGGCAAATACGGTGCCGAACACTTGGTTACTTTTGTCTTTGGGAAAACCCCAATATGTAGTGTCATATGACATAAGTGCCATGCCAGTCACAGTCACTGGTAGTGTCGTGGTAAACTATCTGGCTTTCGTTGCAGGCAGCACAGGTTCAAGTCCTACTCAGTATTGTCTGAAAATAAAATTGAAACACACAGTTAGTTTTTTTCTTTCTGAAAATTCCGTACTGTTCTTTACATTTTGGAATAAAAGGCCTCCAAAATGGGAAAATATGACCTGGTGTCGACAAGTTGGTCTGAACGCCCAACATGTTGACATTTTCGAATATTTTTCTATACACGCCAAGACCATATTTGTGTAGAGTTTTAGGTGTTGTAATGAGACCAAAAAGAGTACTACGTGTATTTTTTTCATATGTAGTAGTCTGTCTGTATTTTTTACATCATATTGCAATATGTAATCATATCTATTTTTTAATTACATCATCTGATACAGTAGTAGTAGTAGTATAGACTTCATCCTACCCCACATGAGTTTCATTAGGAAATGTTTGAAATGTTTTGAAACGTAATTATCCTTGGTATTGATCAATGTCTAGTGTTCTCATGCTCAAATTAATACGATAAGTGTAAAAAGTAAAATGATAGAACTCGGAAATTAGAAAAATAGAACTCGGTCAATTTTCTACGCTCGTTTTACCCTAACCGCCATGAAAGGGCGGTCGCTTTCTGGCCTGTTGTGAATTGAAAATGACCAAATAGGGGCCAAAACTACATTTACCAGAATGCCTAACATCCTTAGCACATAACAGTTAGGCGAGAAAAAGTAGTGTTTCCGTTAACCCGATCGACCGAGAATTTCTACCTCAAAAAAACTTTACGGGCATTTTTTCAAACCTACATTTTTGTGTAATAATAATAATAATAGTACAATTCATTTATACGCGCTTTCAAAACACTCAAGGACGCTTTACAATCAAAACAAGAACAATAAAACCACAGACAAAATTATAAACACACTTGCTAAACCCCATGGGAACGAATAAAAGACGCCGTGGACAAGACAGTTGTCGTAAAAATATATTTGGACAAAAAGGGAAACACACAGATTGGCAGAAAACGTGTCGGTCCGACTTTGCGTGTCCTCGGCTAGCTTAGCTTAGCTGTTGACGCCATTGCGTTGGCGCTGATTGGTTGAAATCAAAAGACGCGCTTATGCACATGTTCGCGCTGAAGCACGCACAGCCTCGCCATCTCGTGGCCTCGCCATTTCTCTGAGATTTCTTAATTTTGTCGAGAACAGAAGCCACAAAGGGTGCACATTTGCACACAAAAGGAAGATTGATCATTGAATGTCGAGTATTTGAATAGCGCTTTGTGTTAACTAATTCATGCGTGATCGGCCTAGTGTGTGTGCGTGTACATATTTATTTATTTATTCATTCATTCATTCCCAGGATTTTCTGAAAAGTCCCCTTTCATTTCTGTTATCCCAAACCAACCAACCAATCATAGCGCAGTATTTCTTTCCAGCGAAGGTGAACATGTTGGTTCTTAGAGACGCGGAAAAGGAGCCTAACAACTTCATATCAATTTATTTATTCAGGCGCTGTTGGGACTAAAAGGCCCGGCCGACCCGGCAAAGAACAGGCAGCGCACACGGAAATAAAGTTTTAGACTGCTGCAGCAGGGAAGAACAGGGAGGGCACGAAGTTTCAGTGCCTCGGCTCACAAGATCTCCCGTTGGTTCTCCACTGCAGAGTGCTTTTATTTTGAAAAGTCACAGAATAGAGCATGCGCAGTGCAAACAATAGAAAAGTACTGGTGTGGTGTGCTGTTGGCTCAGAATCATATGGTGTGTGTGGGTGCGTGTTCTGGGTGCGATGGGATGTGTGTGGCAGATAGTGTGTGAGGAAAACTTTATGTGAACACAGAATAACAAGGTATGCAAGTTAAATAGAAACCATCAAATAAAACTATAGGCTATTGAGAAATACACACAAATATAAGAGCTTACTTTACAGGCGCAATAATCAGACAAGAAGCAAGTGACACATTGTCTTTAGTGAAAAAGTCTAAATATTGTGTTGCCCTTGTTAGTTGGGCCAATGGGCCTGACATAGACAAAACCAGCATCGTTGCAGTTATCTGGATAATTGATTTTGACCCAGCGGCCGCTACTGACAACAAATATCTGGTTGATTGTCCAACGACAAACGCCAAGAAACCAGCGAATGGTTGGCAGATGAGCATGCTTATTTTGAACAATTGCGTTGTTGAAGATTCAATTGAGGAAAGTTCCTTCACGTTTTTCTTTTCTTCACTTTAACACGTGGAACATGTATTCATTCTCATTTTGGAAAACATTAATCAAATTTGAATTAGAGCTGGTTATGTCCATGTTGCTTGGCTGAAACGTTCAGACTTGCTGGTTGCCATAATAGCTTGCAAACCAGATAAATTACCTAAGGCCTCTGCACTTCTTACATGCTTATACATTAAAATAAATGGCATGAGGTATTTGAAACTTCATAATGTTTTTGGAACACTGTATATTTGGAGTTGTTTTTATTTCTAGTAACTTCTAGCTGATGCTTGACTATTTTTCTGCAGTTACGAAGTGGTCAAAAAATCTTGCTCATGTATTTTTTTCTACATCTGGGTCTTACAGGGTTAAATGGAGTTAATATTTTTGTCACACTTTTTATTTGTAACCGTATTATGCAACGGGTCGCATAATCTTATGTTAATACTGTATACAAATAGGTGTATTGTTTAAACATTTTCTTTTGAATGTAATTTTTTATAACTTGAAAATGTTTTTCTCTTCTTCACACAGAGTTCTGTTATTCAAGGTCTTTGGGGTAAGGTGTTGGTTGAGATTATATAAAACAAAAATTGCATCATTGGTGTTACATTGTTGTAGTCATGTTTTACTTTTTTTTCTCTAGAACAACACAAGAAACGTTCTGACGACAGATATTTTGCGAGCTATCGTCCATGTGCAACGATTGTGTAAAGACACAAATGCGGCCAGTAAAGGATTCTGGGAGAGATGTGCCTCTATCTTAGAATCCCAAATAATGTTTATAATCAAAAAAGACTCAGCAGAGCGAACCGATTGCACCAGGTCAGTAGTTTGACTGATTTTGATGAATCAATTAGGAAAGACTTTTCTCACTGTTCAGAGCTTTGGCATTTTGATCTCTTGAGTGCATTCAAACTGTCTGTGCAAGCAGTGATTGTAAAATATACAAGTCAATGCAAGTGCTCTCACAAAATTAACAATTACATCACAACTACCTATGTTTGATCTAATTTTCTACCTCCTCCCAAACCACCAAAGACCCATTTTGAATTGTGTGAGGCACTTCCATTGTAAACAGGCCCGAATAAAAATGATATGGTGGCCCTCGAAAAATTCAATGTATTGTTGCATGTGGATTCTTCCAATTAATAAAGAGTTAAGTATGAACATGTTAAATGTAGGGCGGCCCGGTAGTCCAGTGGTTAGCACGTCGACTTCACAGTGCGGAGGTACCGGTTCAATTCCAGCTCCAGCCTCCTTGTGTGGAGTTTGCATGTTCTCCCGGCCTGCGTGGGTTTTCTCCGGCACTCCGGTTTCCTCCCACATTCCAAAAACATGCATGGCAGGCTGATTGAACACTCTGAATTGTCCCTAGGTGTGAGTGTGAGCGTGGATGGTTGTTCGCTTCTGTGTGCCCTGTGATTGGCTGGCAACCGATTCAGGTGTCCCCGCCTACTGCCCGAAGACGGCTGGGATAGGCTCCAGAACCCCCGCGACCCTAGTGAGGATCAAGCTGTTCGGAAAATGGATGGATGGATGTTAAATGTAAGTGTTTTTTTAATAGGAGGAGTCAAATTCTCACAAGCTCCCACCACAGCGGACAGAACATGTTACAATCAATGTGGAGGATAAGACATCACAACATGTCAACTTTTTCTGCATATCCTCTTTGTAATTGTAGTCTTAAGTGTATGTTAAATATGATCTTGCTGAATGTAGATGGTTGTCATTCAAAGGTGCACATATATATATTATCATTTCAATGGTATATATATATATATATATATTGGAGCTGTCAAACGATTACAATTTTTAATCTAATTAAAAACTCAACTGTCATAATTAACTCAAATTAACTAAAAATTAATCATGATTGCTCACTCATTTTTTATCGTTTCTGAATTTCCTTTTATATTTTTTTGTCCTATTTTCCCCATTTTAATGCTCTCATCAACATGGAATCATGAATCAGTTTTCTATGTGCAAAATGCAAATATTTACTGAAATAACAATTTTGATTTTCAATTTTACATGAACATTTTTCACTTGGAGCAGTTATTCACACATTATCTCTCACACAATATTACTGTCCATCAACAACAGTGAAAACAATATTTTGTCACACAACAGCTGCTTGAACAGCTCTTTTAGGGAATCAAAACAGCGCAAAATAACATTATAAAGTGCACATCTAAGGTAAACTAGTACTCAGCCTATAATGGATTTAAGCCATGGTTGCATACTTCGTTTTTCTCAAATTTGCTTTGAACACAGCAGTCAGGCTATGCTGATTCTGTTGGTCCTTCTTGCTCGGAAGTCTCTCTACGGTTTTGTGTCGACATCATTTCGGATTCTTGTAATGGAGGCTCTCGCTGGCAATCAGTAATGGTTGTTCAGTTAGGGATTGTCGGTCAGCATGGAAGGATCTCTCATTCTGTACTTTTTGGATCATTTATTGGAGCACTTTGCAGCAGAAATAGGAGTAGTAGTAGTTGTAACAGAAGTATCAGAAGCAGGTAATAACCTAAACTACACATAAATGCAGTAAAAATTAATATATCTATCTTTCTGCATCGCAATGTAAATATGTATATAATTGACATTAATGAATACCTTTATCTAACAATACGTTTAATAAATAATGTAATCAACCCTGATTTCACTATGTATCATTATCGTCATCATTATTCATTGTTTTAAACGTAAGAAACCATTCAACACAAACAGAAAGTCGAATCGAACAAAAGAACTACAAGTCCCAATACTCAATCCCGAAGTGGAGCGCCGGCATGAACATATCAAGTCGAATCGAACAAAAGAACTACAAGTCCCAAAGGTCCAACCCGGAAGTGGAGCGCCGCATATTTACCCCAGCTGCAACGCAATTTACTTCGTTTAAACGTCAGATTGCAGACGGACAAACATGACAACTATGCAAAAATGAGCTAAATAAAGACAGCCCTGTTCTAGCAACATTTTAGCCCACGCTGTTTAAATTGCCGATTGCGAACGGTAACTGACTGTGATTGCATAGCGATGCGGCAACCAAAGCAACCGATCATGACCGAATCTAAAAGCTAACTTTACACATCTGACTTGATAAGTAGCACTCGCGTAGCTTAACATTGAGCCATGCCGACGACGAAGCGAGTGTATTCACTCACGAAACAAAACGCTATTTATACATCGCGCGAACGTCACCTGTCAGTGGCAGCCCCGCCCCTCTTAAAGCGCCAGGTCAATCCAACAGGAGTCGTTCAGCAAATTTGTTCTTCGTCGTGTCATCCATTTTCTTCGTTTTGAAATTATCTGTTGTCAGCGGCTTACATACGCAGTACATCCGCGTGACACCCTCAAGGCGGTTGGATAAACGGAGGAAATATCTGCTTGTCAGTTCTCTTGCTTTTATTTGAATTCGTAAGGGAGAGAAAGTACCATAACACACACAGCATTTATGGTGACAACACCGGAAGTTGGAGCGGGTCCTTCAAAGTAAAACAGGAAATAAGGAAATAATTGAGAGCATATTTTGTCGTTCACAACACCCCACTTGCTCTCACATTATTGGCATCCTAATCACTTTACATCAAAATAAAATACTCATGACCCAAATAACAACTTGGAAATAATCAACAACTTAATTCGTGATGCAGGTTTCGTCATAACATCTGCAAGCATCACTTCAGTTGGACAATACTGTAGGTCTACCTTGCCATCATTTACAGTAGACCTAATGAAATGGTACTTAACATCAATGTTGAATCTCACAAGTAACTTTTTCACATAGGTTCTTTCTGACATCTTCACATATACCTCTGACTGATCAAAATCAATACCTAGAAAATGTGTCAGTTTTCCCAAATCTTTCATTTTGAATCTAGCTGCAAGCATGTTTTTTCACATTTTTCATTACTTCCTCATCAGTAGCAGCTATGATTAAATCATCAACCCAAATTATTATGGTGACTTTGTCATTTCCTTTTCTTTGAAATAGACACAATAATCAGCTTCATTGAAGTCGTTGTCAATCAAGTAAGAATGTAACATCAGATTCCAATTACGACCTGCCTGTTTAAGGCCGTACAGTGACTTTTCAAGTTTATACACAAGCTTCTGTTCAGTACTTATTACCTCATAACCCTCTGGTTGTTCTACATAGAGCTCACAATCTATGGGTGCATGAAGACAAGCTGTCTTTACGTCCATTTGGTGGAGTAGCAAATTTTCCTGAACCGCTTTTTGCATTAGTACCCTCACGCTTGTCATATTTGCTGTTGGAGAAAATGTTTCCTTAAAATCTATGCCATGTCTTTGACTGTAGCCCTTAGCAACAAAACGAGCCTTATATTTGTCTGTGCCATCCTCATTTCTCTTTAACGCATAAACCCAACGTACCCCACTGCACACTTTCCTCGGGTAGCTCTGTTAGGGTAAAAGTGTTGTTTTCATTCAAAGACTCCATCTCTTCGTCCATAGCTTTGGTCCATTTGTCAGCATTAAGTGAACTTTTTGCCTCTTTAAAAGACTGTGGTACGTCACACGCCAGTCTATAACAGTAGTCTATGTTAGTAAACAGTTGGTCATCGTCATCAGTCACATAGTCTTTAGGTAACTCGGCTTCTTTTGGCTCTTGTAGTGTCTGTTTTGTATATTAAATGTCTACACTATATCTACTAACACTAAAATCACAAGACTGTGTTGCCCTATCTTACTTACCTAATAGTATTAAGCAAACGAAGGTACATGGACACCAGAGATAGGCGACGGTTGTCAAGAAGAAATATGGACAGGGATGGTAGCGGATCAGCAAGGATGCCTACCATTGAAATGGCAAGCCTGTTTACCGGCAGTAGCTCATTAGGCTGTCAAGCTAGGAGCCCCAAAATGCTGAATCTCAAGAAACCCACACACCATCACACAAAGGCAGGATAGGAGCCCCAATGCTGAGTCTCAAGAAACCCACATACGATCGCACAAAGACAGGATAGGGGCCCCAACTGGGGCCTCACTTATATTTTAAGAATAGAATCGGCGCGACACCATTATAACTCAAAACTGGGCAATAAAGATGCCCAAACAGATACCATTAAAACGGAGCCAGCAAAAAGCCGCAACCAATCAGATCTACACAACGCATTTAGATACTATTAGAGTCAGCAAGAATCAGCAAAAACCACAACAACTAGCCAATGGAACAGAGGGGTTGGCCCCGTAAACACTACATAACCTGTGTTTAATCTTGAAAGTTTTCAGAGTTTTGCCGATGTGCACATCTGTACCTCTCCGGGTTTGATGGAATAAACTCGTCTGTGACCAGTCTGAACCTTGGGCTCCTGACTAAGTTTGTACTTTGTTTTTGACTGACTTCAACCTCAAATTCAAAGAAACTTCTGGTGCGTCCCCTGTCTGCGGCTCAGCGAAGGAACTTCTGTGTCGGCCCTTGGCCCTCCGCGGATCCCCGGGAGAAAGGCGAGACGCCGCCGCGCGCCCCTTTTGTCTCCGGGAGGAGGCGTGGGCCCGACTCGGGGCCGATACTTCATTTGGTGCCGTGACCCGGATTTGGCAAAAAACCAGCGAAAGACAGTCTGCTTCATCCGGCTGACAAAAGACGCTCAGACAAAGGCCTCCAAATTCATTAAGGTAAGCAGACCTTTCTTCTGCATAATTACTCGTGTCTGAGTCGCACTTTGTCACGCCCGGATCGAGGTTAGACTGCCTGGGGACTAAATCCAGACTCGCTTTGGCAATTATGTTTATGACCCTCATTTGAAATTGAACACACCTTAAATTTGTATTTGGCAAATTTAAAAACCCCGAGAGCCCAGGCTGAAAGGCTGAGCACACTAAGTGTTGTTTAGTCTTGTCTGTTCTAACCTTAACGTGGTGCGGACGAGCGAATGCATGGTGTGATTGCTGTGTGGTGTTTGTTCCTGTGCAAAGTTGCAAGCTAGGTTGTGCAAAACAGTGAAGGGCCCGGTTGTGCCCGTATGTTTCTGTTAGTTATTTGTTCATGTGTTTGAAGTGAGGATCCGTGTGCCGCAGGGCGAATAATCTCTCCAAGGAGGGAGACGCGCTAAAAGGCCCGCTTGCGCCTTCAGTTCATATTGTTTGGGTCTTTGATGAGTTGTGCCACAAAGTGAATAGTCTCCTCAAGAAGGGGAGACGTGGAAAAAAGGCCTGTTTGCGCCTTTTGTTTCATACAGTCTGTGCGCTTTGAAGCGTTGTGCCGCAGAGTTGATAGTCTCCCCAAGAAGGGTAGACACGGCAGGAAGGCCCGTTCGCGCCTTATTCTGTATTGTGTGCATCTGTGTACTGTTGTGCTGCCGAGCTGGTAGTCTTCCCAGGAAGGGGAGACGCGGCGAAAGGCCCGTTTGCGCCTTTGCTTCTTATTGTGTGTTCTTGTGTAACATTGTGCCGCCGAACTGATAATCTTCCCAGGAAGGGGAGACGCGGCGAAAGGCCCGTTTGCGCCTTTGCTTATTGTGTGTTCCTGTGTAAACATTGAGCCGCCGAGCTGATAGTTTTCCCAGGAAGGGGAGACACGGTGAAAGGCCCGCTTGCGCCTTTGCTTCATATTGTATGTTTATCTGTATTATTGTGCCGCCGTATTGACAGTCTGCCCAGAAAAAGGGGGCGCGGCGAAAGGCCCGTTCGCGCCTTGTTCCATTACAGTGTTGCGTGTGTTTTAGAAGGATTGCGCCGCCGAACTAGTTGTCTCCCAAAGAGGGGGAGACTCGGCGATAGGCCCGTTTGCGCCTTTGTGTCGTTATTATACCGTGTGTGAAGATTTGATGTGTTAGCTTTCGGCCGGACTTGGCTTGCCCAGGAGTAGCAGTGCACGACTTATAGCCCATTTAGGGGCAGCGTTTGTAAGAGTATTCCATTGTGTTAAGATTTGGAAGTCAAGGCCAGTGTGTTTCCGGTCGTACTCTGCCCAGAGTGGAGAGTGTCGAAAAGCTATGTTAACAAGTATACAAAACATTTCACCGTGTTAATAGTGGTCACGCGGTCTGCTATATCGCTGACTTTAGAGCCGGAAGGGGTGGGAGTTAGCGCGTGCCCAGCGTGGCGGAGGAAACCGTGCGGAGGGGTGCACGCGAGGTTTCTGTGTCATTGTTATTAGGTAAACATAGTCTCTCAGGAGAAAGTCCACGTGTTGAGGATAGATTGACAGGCGCCCCGCCTGTGAGGCCACTTGGCTGGTTCGCTTGAAGTGAGCGAGAAGGAGGGAGGTGCTTCCGCCCGAGAGGGGTCGTCAGCCTGTGTTGCTTGGCCAATAACGCTTGTTTGAGGGATTGGTAAAGCGAGATATAAAAAAAAAAAATATTTGCGTATATCAAATTTGAAAAAAAAAAAAAAAAAAAAAATAAATAAATAAATAAAAATCAAATTATAATAATAGGGAAGGGACACGGTGGATGGAAGACGTCACCATACGGGTGGGTGCTAAAGCCCCAGCACATACTGCACATACTGCTTTGGCACACGAAAACCCAGAAACGCAAGGGATCAGAACTCACTTTTGGCTGGAACGCACTTACAAAGACAAAAACGGCAAAGAGCAGTGGCAGAGTGAGCAATTAATTGACCTTAAATTGTGGGAACTAACCCAGTTTCGTAATTTAGACGAAATTAAACAAACCCACCCAGATACTGACTGGGATACCCTATTACGGGAAATTTGGACCGCCCGAAATCTAGCTTCTATTCTGGGATATCTTTGTCACCATTTGCAGGATCAAGCATTTGTTTCATTAAGACCCTTCCTAAATACGTTTAATTCACCCTCGACAAAAGGGGACCAAAATTCAGCTTTTCCTCAGCTCTGCGTCTGCGTCACCCCCAGAACGGTACATTGGGAAATAGGCACGCTCAGGAAGCTGTTTAAAGAATCAGATAGTGATAAACTAGAACAGCTAAGGTTAAAATTCCGCCTCACATACAGTTTAGACCAGCCGTAACGGTCAACAGAATACTCGTAACAGTGGTAACTAGTCCGACAAACGAACCGGTAACCCCCAACTTGCTGGACGAAACCAAACAAGGCAATATGGGCGCCGGCGCGCCAGGAGGAGCGGGACAGCTACGCCTTGTCTATCGTGAATAAGACGGCAACCCGATCATGAACAATTAATTCGGCAATGCATGAACAAATGGTACCAGCGGACCTCCGCCAATTGAGGTGGCCCAAAGAGGGAACCTTTATGGCAGCCTGTTGTGACGAGATTGAGGCAAACATTAAACATTACAAAGCTAAAGACTTAAGCGCCAGACGTGCAGGAAAGAAGGCACGGAGCGGGAGGTACTGAGGTGGTTCAGAGAGGAGGGCCGAGGCGAGCATTTGGAGTGTCTCAACTCCCAATAGTGGAGCGAAAACAGGAACGAAAGTTACCTGTTGGAGAAACCACCAATACAAAAGACGCCATTGGACCACAAGAAGGGCCCTCCGCCCGAATGGCACGACAAACCACCTCCGACGCCTCAGATCCCAGTTGCCCACCAGGACAGTACGCCCTGACGAAAGAGAGCACAAAGCTCAAGGGAGAGATGGCAGGCACATTTGAGGTAGTGTTTAAACCTAATCCAAACACAAAAGAAAGGGTCAAGGACTCAGACGGGACTGACACTAACAGCACTAATGACAACAATAAGGGCAAGGAAAATTTGTTGAGCTTAGCTGAACACTCAGATCTAACACAAACCTTACAAACACTCAAACATTTACTCAAACATGAGACAGGAAGTCAAGAGGCGCAGAACGACCGCCAAACCACTGAACCGGCCGACACTATAGAGAAGCACACTGGAAGCTAAAAATAACATACGGGATTATAAGAAGATAGCTAACCCCGTGCATGCCCGCGAAATTAGGTTCCGCCCGGACACACATTCTGAAGACACAGCAACTGAAAATACACACACCCACCCGCATCAACACCCATCCCTCATAGAGCTGTCCCAACCCTACCCAGGGCCACCGCACCTGAGCTCAATCCACTGTCACCCACCTCACCAACAGGAGAGCACGCCTCGTGAGAACCAAACCATGAGCAGGGGCAGGTGCCCTTCCTGCATAGACTTGTCTGGATCCCCACGAGCAGAGCGGCAACCCCCGCCCCTGAGCCCAGTGCAGGCCCCATGGAGAAAACAGCTGCTTGGTCTCAGCCCAGAGCCCTCCCAAACAAAGGATACAGCTGCATACTTGACGCAGCCCCTGCCTGATGACACGACATGCCAGGTCATTGATGAGGCATGCGGGGCTACCTGCTGCCCCAAACACGAGAGGCCCAACGCATGTGTGGAACAAGAGAGACAATGCCGTAAAGCAACCGCCTTCTCGAGAAAACAAAGCCCCAACCAAGCACCCACGACTATGGTGCTCGCTACAATGCCCCTGGTGATGAAGGGGCATGGACAGCGACACTACGCACCATGGTCATTCTGCGACATGGTGGGCCTAGCTGATAGGCTGCCCGACCTCACAAAGGGAGCCAACAAATGGATTACCGCCTTGGAAGAAAGCACCGCCGGTGTCACCCTGGCACTAGGTGACATCAAAGCTCTGCTCATGCACATCGTAGGCAAGCATGCCGCAGAAGAGATCCTGCTGAAGGCGGGCCTAGAAACGCTGACTCTGGGGAATGAAGCTGACCACGTTGGCTTCAACGGGCACCGTGGCGTGGTGTGGAGACAAATGCGCGTATGCTACCCTGAAAAGATGGATCCAACTAAGCTGGAAGGCGAGGTGCTGAAAGAGGACGAATGCCCCACCAAGTTCCTCCACTCATTCCAGCGCAGATGGAGGGAGGAAACTGGCAGTGCTTGGAACACCAATGCCACTTCTGAAAGCCTTTTCAAGGTGATGGCTAAAAAGGCCATGCCCACGGAAGTACAAGCCCGGCTGGATAATGTGGTGGGACTCATGAAAATGGATTGGCCCCTATTCCAAGAACACCTGGTACATCACGTGGAGAGCTTACGGAGAGAGAGGCAGAAGGAGGAAGAAGTGCATCGACTGATGAATGCCAAGTTGACTCACCTCCAGCTGACCGAACTCAAGCAAAGGAAAGACAAACTCAAGACGCAAGCCCCAGTCGTGACCATAGGGACCCTCCCAGCCCCTCCAGAGCCAGCCCAAATCTTGCCACCCCAGCCCACTCCAGCCGCAGCTTGCCCACCGCCCTACCAAGCACTGCCGCAAGCAACCCTCCTACCCGTCTTCCCAGCAGGGGCTCCCCACCAATCCCCACCAATACCGCCACCCGCCCAGGGTCCTCCTGCAGCTCCCCCGGCGCCCGCGACCATCCATTACCACTTCAAAGAATCATATGATAACGGAGGCCGAGGGAGGCCGGGACGTGGTAACGCTGGACAGAGGTACCCCCCCAGAAACCAGTATGGACGACCCCCAACGTCAAACACAGATCCCCGTAGGGGGCCCGTGCAGCGTGGGCAAGAAGAATCCGCCCACCCTAACGGTCACCCCCAGGGAAATGTGTGTTGGGGATGTGGGAACCAAGGTCATCTCAAAAGAGATTGCCCGGTGAACCCATGGAACGGTCCGGCCCGAAACCTACAATAGGGGTGCCCAGAGAAACCTGAGGGGGAAGTTATTGCACCAGCAATAACAACGCAACCACATGATGAGCCAACTGTGCCTGTCACCATTCACGGCCAAAACTATGAGTTCATGGTAGACACTGGCGCCACCTACTCCTGCGTGGGAAGCGCTGACTTAAAGCTTCCCCTCTCCGGCTCATCTATTAAGACTATAGGTTTCTCTGGGAAAACACAACTGATTCCCCTCTCCAAGCCCATCTCCATGACAATAGCAGGAACGGAAGTCATCGCGCCGCTGCTGCTGTCCAACCAAACCCCTATCAATCTCCTAGGAGAGACATTCTGTGTGCCCTCAACGCGACATCAAATGCACCCGAAGGCGCCTGGATCAACTTGCCCACTGAAAGAACGACGCCCGCCAGCCTCATGATGCCAATTGCTCCCTGCCCAGACCGACTCGACTATGCCACCGTCTACTGCATGGAATTGATGACCCGGTATCTAAAGCAAAGTGGGAACCGTGGCTCGGTTGGATAGAGGCATTCTCACCCGACGACGACGGCCAACACTGCCCACCCATTGCACACTTCTCTATGACAAATTCGAATGCCACAGAGACTATGCAGAGTGCTGGGACGAACTGATGCATTCTAGACACTCTTTTCTGCACATAGGACACATCTATTTAGGGCCTCCGCGCAGCGGCCGCCATTACCCTTCCCCGTAAGATAGCCCCATGGTTCCAGGTTCCCAACTCCACACCACACATAACGCTGTTAATTGAAAACGGTCATAGTTCATGGGAGCTCGGGCCCATGGTCAAACAGCTACTATCACAAACAGAATGGCTACGCACGGACACTCCAAATGTCCGAATATCGCCGTGTCGGGACTACATCCAGATATCATTCTCGGTAGCTTGCGATAGCCGCGCGGTGAAAACACTAATCCCTAGACCCGTTCTCATACAGCCCTCACTAACGCCAAACCAAGAAGAACTCCTCGCCCAAATACCACCGCGTTTATGGTCCCAACACAAGACCGATGTGGGCTTCGTCAGATCTGCTCAACCAATTCGAATCTCGCTTAAACCCAATATAATTCTTCCCCGGAAAAATCAATACCCCCTAAAGCCACAGGCTGCCAGAGGAATTAAACCCACTATTGAAGGTCTGGTAGAAGCGGGGGTTTTGATTAAAACCCAGAGCCCCTGCAACACCCCAATATTTCCGGTTCCGAAACCACGATCATCCGACTACCGACTTGTACACGATTTACGCCCCATAAATGCTATTGTGGAAGCCGAAACTCCTGTCGTACCTGATCCCCATACTTTGCTTTCTAACATTCCACCGAATGCCCGGTGGTATACGGTGATTGACCTGTGCTCAGCATTTTTTAGTGTGCCTTTGCATCCAGACTCACAATACCTGTTCGCGTTTACTTATGAGGGCCAACAGTACACTTACACCCGACTACCGCAGGGCTATGTTGATAGCCCCACAATTTTTAACAGAGTCCTTGCCGAGGACTTGGGACATCTGGATGTAAACAGCACCATAATTCAATACATGGACGACATTTTGATCGTTAGCGCTACCAAAGAAGGCTGTGAGCACGACTCCATTGCTGTGCTTCTGGCCTTAGAGAAGGGAGGACACAAAGTCAGTAGAGACAAACTCCAGTTTTGCATGGAGGAGGTGGAATACATGGGTAGGAAGCTCAGTGGCAATCTGCGAAAAATAGCTGATGGCCATTTGAAGCCATTGCTAACATTCCCAACCAAAGACGGTTGGCCAAATGTTGACCTTTCTGGGGATGGCAGGATACAGCAGAGCGTGGGTTTGTGATTATGCAGTAAAACAGCCCCGCTGCGCGCTCTAATTCGCGCAGCCGGACAAACACAGAGTTCTGCCGTCCTGCAGTGGAATGACAAAGCCCTCCAATGTTTCCTAACGCTAAAACATGATCTCCAAACCGCCCCAGCATTGGGGAATCCTGATTACTCTAAACCTTTTCTCTTATATGTTGCTGAGAAGGATGGATGCGCGTGTGCCGTTCTGATGCAAAACACCCCGGTCGGTAAACAACCCCTGGCTTATTACAGTACACAGCTGGATAATGTTGAGACTGGCCTACCGCCCTGCTATCAAGGCTTAGCCGCAGCAGTGTTTGCTTTCCAAAAAGCGGCTTCCGTGACGATGGGTCACCCTGTGACCTTGTTTACTTCGCACCAACTGCATGCCTTATTGACCAGTCCACGCTTTGTTTTGACACAAGCCAGACGTACGGGATATGAAGTTATTCTGTCAGCACCAGAATTAACTATTCAGCGCTGTAATACTGTCAATCCAGCCACACGAATGGTCATCCCTGACTCAGAAACCACCCATGAATGTATCCACTCCACCGACGAATTTCTAAAACCACGGGATGACCTCCATAATGAGCCGATAATTGCCGACCTGACATTTTTTGTTGATGGTTCATGCTTCAAAGATTCCGCGGGAATCATGCGGATTTGCGGTAGTTCAGTTGCGATCGACGACACTTTTCTTACAGTACGAGCGGAAAAGATTCCACAGCCCTGCTCTGCTCAACTAGCCGAAATAATTGCGCTAACTACAGCGTGCCAATTGGCCCAGGGAAAACGTCTTAATGTATACACGGACTCGGCATATGCCTATGGCGTATGCCACGTTAATGGCAAAATCTGGCAACAGAGGGGTTTCAAGAGAGCCGATGGCTCCCCCGTGATTCATGCTGACGCTCTTGCTGCCCTCCTACATGCAATGACCCTTCCATCCGCCCTAGCTATTGTCAAATGTGCAGGTCATCAGAAGAATGATTCGGTAATAGCTCGAGGAAATAATTTTGCGGACGAAGCCGCGAAGGAAGTCACGTCCGTGGGGACCATGACCCCGTTGTTAGTCGCCAGTGATTGTGAACCACTCACTACTCTTGCCTCCTTGATTGAGGCCCAGAACGCCGCCAGTCTCTATGAGATCTCTGTGTGGCGCAAGCGAGGTGCTACCAAATGTGGTGATGAGGGCCTACAAAAGGGTCTGTGGCGCAGCCCGATGGGCCACTTTGTGCTGCCTCTCTCCTGATTAAGGTTGTTAGCGAGATGCGCATGGTCGAGACCATGCGCATAGGGGGGAGGTGCTCCGCAAGCTCAGAGCAGTATGGTGGTCACCCTACTTGGCAGCTACCGTTGACAGGACCCTACATGAATGCATAGTGTGTGCGCAATATAATGTACGGAAAGGGTTCTCAGCACCATTGGGACACATACCCATGCCAGAGGGACCGCTCAGACACCTTATAATTGATCACATAGATATGATTGAGAGGGTGAGAGGGTACAAATACATCCTGGTGATTATCGACAGATTCAGTCGATGGATTGAGGCAGTGCCCACAAGGAGCCCAGATGCAGTGTCAGTGGCTAAATACCTGTGTAGAGAGGTCTTTCCTAGATTCGGGATACCTGACACCATCAGTTCAGACAACGGAACAGCGTTCGTTGCTAATATAACAAAAACTGCAATGAAAATGTTAGGAATAAAACAAAAATTTGGATGCGTTTATCATCCACAATCTCAAGGAGTTGTGGAACGAGCCAATGGCACACTGAAAGCTAAGTTGGCGAAAATCAAAGCGAGTGCCACCAGCAAATTGAATTGGGTAGATGCACTCCCACTGGCGTTGATGTCTATGCGGTCACAGGCTAACCGCCTAACTCACTTAACCCCGCATGAAATGATGACCGGTAGACCAATGCCAGTGCCTTATCTACGGGCCCCTATGAAGGGCCACCTCTAGAACAATGTGAACAAGAACTTGCGCCCTATCTGCACCATTTAACTCGAATACACAAGGCCATCTCTCAACAGGTAATAGAAACCGCAGAGGATCGAGAGGCCGAAATCAATCCGGAGGTGCAGAAAGTGGTGCCTGGAGACTGGGTGTACCTCAGAACCTTCAGGCGAAAGTGGAACGAGGCGCGGCGAGAAGGCCCATTCCAAGTCATCCTAGCCACTCCAACATCAGTCAAAGTACAAGGTAAAACAGTCTGGTTCCATCTCAACCATTGCTGTCCAGCACCGAGACCAGGAGGGTCTACCGAAGCACAGCCCGGACTGGCCAGGGGTGACCACGCCACCCCGCAGGGAGAAGCCAGCTCACGGTCTTCCACACCAGAACGAAACCCACCGCCACCTCCTCCGCGACGGTCTCAGAGGTTAGCGCGGGAAGGTAATAACACCCCAGATAGTGGGTCTCTGACCCCGCAGCTGAGCCTAGACCAGGCTAGTGATCCAACAGAAGGAGAGGATGAGCAGTCCAGCCCCGACGCAGCAGAAGGAGGCTCCACAGCCTCTCCCGAGGGGAATGAGAATGAAAGGGCTACAGCGCCCCCTGAGGGAACAGGAGAAGGGGGGTCAAGATTTGGGCCAACAGGCCTTGGGGAGCCCGACTCAGCCCTCACCCCACCAAGCCATGAGGAGTCAGGTCACAATGACAGTGACCCATTCCACACGATTGACTTGGACTCCTTTCGGCAATGGCAAGAGTATTTGCCCAGTCTTCACGATATTGTTGATAGTCCTGATGGCCCTAGCAATCCTTTTCCTCAACCTGACTAAAAATATGAGGATAGAGAAAACAGTTAGCCAATTGTGCCCTAGCTGCAGGCCTAGTAACTGCGCCACAAGGAAAAATAGGAAACCACGCCAACGTAGATTTAACTTACATAAGTACTGCCACAGGTCGACTCAACATAGTCACCGGATTGACTTACGGGACGTGGCATTACAGGCCATGTCTAAACAGTGTGCCGACCTAGGCCCTGCTACGCCAACGTAAATGTGAAGGCATGCATTGTTACCTTAAAAACGCCCGAACACACACCAACATGTCACTAGAGCAAGCGGAAGGCCTCATGAGAGTAATAAACGAGCGAGGAAGCGCGGCAAAACTCCGACCCTCTATTAACAAAGCTAAAACCGCCAACGTTATTCTGGGTCGTGGAGAGAACTTATTTTATCAATGGATGAAGTACTCTGCTAGGCAGGTGAGCAAGCAGGATTGCATTACCTGCTATAACCGCAGACGCCACCGGAGGTGAGACCGCTGCCAGGGCTCGAAAGGAACAAGTGCGGACGGGTATGTGCTTCGCGACGTGTGTTCTATGGCTGGCCTCCGCACAAATCCTTCGTGGTTTTCAAAAAGTACTAATGCCCCGCAGGCTGCCGCCTGGCGAACCCTTGGTCGTTCCACCTATCTCACGTGTTAGACAAGGCATGATTCACCCGATATGTATCGCCTTCGGAATCGAGGTAGGGGATCTCTGGTTTAGCAACAGGAGCACAATGCCGGGTTTCCACGTGAAAAGCGTATACTCAACACCACATTTGACGATTTCGAGAAAAATTCTTCTACGTTAACGGAACGAATTAAAACCACCTCTTTATCCCCAATACAATGCGCTCAGGTACTGGAAAACGGAGGAGTATTAACATTTGTAGAGAAGGGCTTCAGGGACACATATGATTTTATTCCTCGAATAGGCCCCAGCATGCCCCTGGCTGACATTTTTTGGCTATGCGAGGATGAGGATCAGGTGAGAGCCGTCATCCCGGAAGGGTACAAGGGAGTGTGTGCCCCCGTAATGGTGACGGGACAGGTGTCAGTGTATGTTGACCCTTCCCGAAAGAAACGAAAAAGACCAGCTAGAGGGGCAACATTGGCAACGATTGAACAGCCCTATGACATCTACATCTCCTGGGATCAAAACCCCATAGGAGTCCCGAGAGAGCACTCAGCAATATCAGAGGACTGGATCCAATCGGGTCAAGGCACAGGGTGGCTCCCATTAGTAGGGCCGATGATCAACGCCCAATATATAGCGCGTAACAGCAGATGGGTAAACTACCTCTGGTACAACCAACAGAGATTTATGAATTGGACACTATCAGCAGTAAATCACATGTCGGAACAACTACATGCTACCTCCCTGATGGCCCTACAAAATAGATTCGCGTTAGATACACTGCTAGCCGAAGACCAAGGCGTGTGCAGCATGGTGGGAGACGAATGTTGTACCGTAATACCCATACATACAGGGGAAGAGGGTAATTTGACTAAAGTACTAAAACAGATGAAGGCGATGAGGGATGAGCATGTAAAAAGTTCCAACTGGAACACCAAGCCACAATGGCTGGAGAGACTATTCAAATGGTTTGAAGGGATGACCGTGGGGAAAGTCTTATCTCTCATCGCCATGGTGTTAGGCCTATTCCTACTAGTAGTGATAATTACCACCTGCTGCATCCTCCCTCTCGTGAAAGTAATGGTAGGTAAAGCCGTCTCAGCAATAGGGCAGTTCCCAGTCGTCATCCGCAGCAGATCGATCGGCCGTCGTACCTCAGCGACCAATACTTATATGTGTAACCCGGACGAAAACCTTTTGTACGAAGACATGGAGATGGACGTTATAGCATAAATATGGAAAACGAGCCCAAGAAAAATCGACGTAGAAGAGGTAAGAAACGACCAAGGGGGGAAAAAGCCTTTAATGAGAACCTGCAAATAATTTTATGCATGCTGCCATTAGGACCATTCCCGTTCGAACTATCTAAAACTTACCTGACTGCCGCCAAAAAATCGATTAACTCCCCTTGTGTTTGCATTGGTCCCCCACCATTTGAAATAACGGTAACAGAGGTAAAAACCCTCCCTTGGCAATGGTCAAAACAAACGTATGCCCTACAAAAAGGGCTACAAGTACAAACGTGGTATGTCCCAATTTGGTATACCTATCATCTGACTACCTTGCAAGGGACAAAAGCCCTAACAACTCGAGCCCTGGTAGAGGTAATAACCGTCCGGTGGAGGCAGGACCTCCTATTTTCGACCCATGAAACGATTGTCCGTAAAGGATGCCAAGCTATTACAGGAGCTTTGAGAAAGAACGGCCTGAATGAAGTCCAGCAGCTACGGGGAGAGTGGCGCTGGCTTGTCGACTATTCTGCTCTGTTTTTTACCCTTGAGCAGGGTCCAAACCATGGCAGACAATCAGTGCGCGTGGTGGCAGAACCTCTCTAACGGGCCAACTGATAGAGAGAACCCCGCCGATCTGGGGAGAACCGCGCCAGTTGGGGGCCCACGTACACCCCCGGGACCGCCCCCTCCTTCACCAGGGAATGCACCCGGAGTGGCCCCTGCTGGCATTCATCCCGAGATGATGGGGCCCCGAGTGAGACTCCCCCCACCACCTCATGCTCCACATACCTACGTGCCGCCATCCTACGCTCCCCAGCCTCACCTGATCTACAACCCTCCTCCTCCGCTCACTTCGATCGGCTCGCCTTGGACCGCCTTCCCAGCCCAAGCCATCTACGCCGGGATGGGCAACCCTCCACCTGAACCAGCACCAGGCCGACGATCATGGCGTCAGCACCGACTTCGCTTGCCTGGCAACGCCTTCTTCCCGCCCCTGGGACGGGCTGCACCTCCATCACGGTGGAGCAGTTGGCCGACTTCACACCCGCCGAGTATCGGCATCTCACCAGATTGGTGTCGGCAGATACCAGAGAGCTATTCACCATCCTGAGGGCGGGATTGGTAAAAATCGCACCAGGCTCCGGAGGGCCGCCATTCGCCGGGCCATGGAGATAGGTACCCGTCGATGTCACCACCATGAGCCCAGCCCCATTGTCATCCTTCAAGGGACCCCCTCCCTGCCTCCTTTTTTCTTTGCTCCATCCCTACGCCCTCCCGTGACTCTGCGACTCACCCTTGTCCGCTGCTTGTTGCTGTGATCAACTCAACATCTTCTATGGCCGCCTTATGGGGCACAATAATCCCCATCTGGCATTTCCTCGACTGCCGCTGTTCTTATGGGCACAATAATCCCAGGCAGCTGGAGGCAGATTCCCCACCCCGTCTCATCTGCATGTCCTTCCCTCGTCTGGACATGTGAAGACGTCTCCACTTCGTTGTCATTTTTCAACTTGCATGCTGTATGACTTATATAATTTTGCTGTAGAAGTAGCGTTACCTTATTTAACCTGCATGCTGTTTGACTTATAGTTTTACTGCGTTTGGTTAGCAGCAGTTCTTACATCTACTCCCGTAGTGTGCTTGTTAGTAGTGTGTTAGCTACCTACGTTGTGTTTGCGAATGATGTTATCGCTTGTACCCTTTAGGTGGGGCCCAGGACGCTATATATCCGCTTGTTATGTCCTGTGTTGTTATTAGCCTCCACATATATTGATTGTGTCTTATGTCCGCCTGGCAATTAAGCTGGTGCTGGTTAGAATATGTTTTCCTTAGGCGGTCGATGGGATGTAATGGACCAAGGTCGTGCTACAACCTCACCCAGCCCTTTACGAAGTGGCTGTACGCATTGGATCCATGCAGGTTCAATACTATTTATAGTCACCTAGCATGTGCAAACCGTGTTCGTGATGTGATCTCCATGTGAATTTGATAAGACTTTGGTCGTGTTGGTTCATGATGTGTGGTTACATCATGAAAGGGGGGATATGTAATTTCTAGCATATGCCAACCTGTTCGTGATGTGATCCCCATATGAATTTTAATGGGACTTTGGTCAAGTTAGTTCATGATGTGTGGTTACATCATGAAAGGGGGGATATGTAGTGTCTGTTTTGTATATTAAATGTCTACACTATATCTACTAACACTAAAATCACAAGACTGTGTTGCCCTATCTTACTTACCTAATAGTATTAAGCAAACGAAGGTACATGGACACCAGAGATAGGCGACGGTTGTCAAGAAGAAATATGGACAGGGATGGTAGCGGATCAGCAAGGATGCCTACCATTGAAATGGCAAGCCTGTTTACCGGCAGTAGCTCATTAGGCTGTCAAGCTAGGAGCCCCAAAATGCTGAATCTCAAGAAACCCACACACCATCACACAAAGGCAGGATAGGAGCCCCAATGCTGAGTCTCAAGAAACCCACATACGATCGCACAAAGACAGGATAGGGGCCCCAACTGGGGCCTCACTTATATTTTAAGAATAGAATCGGCGCGACACCATTATAACTCAAAACTGGGCAATAAAGATGCCCAAACAGATACCATTAAAACGGAGCCAGCAAAAAAGCCGCAACCAATCAGATCTACACAACGCATTTAGATACTATTAGAGTCAGCAAGAATCAGCAAAAAACCACAACAACTAGCCAATGGAACAGAGGGGGTTGGCCCCGCGTAACACTACATAACCTGTGTTTAATCTTGAAAGTTTTCAGAGTTTTGCCGATGTGCACATCTGTACCTCTCCGGGTTTGATGGAATAAACTCGTCTGTGACCAGTCTGAACCTTGGGCTCCTGACTAAGTTTGTACTTTGTTTTTGACTGACTTCAACCTCAAATTCAAAGAAACTTCTGGTGCGTCCCCTGTCTGCGGCTCAGCGAAGGAACTTCTGTGTCGGCCCTTGGCCCTCCGCGGATCCCCGGGAGAAAGGCGAGACGCCGCCGCGCGCCCCTTTTGTCTCCGGGAGGAGGCGTGGGCCCGACTCGGGGCCGATACTTCACTCTAGTTGATTTTCTCACACCGTCTACACTGCTCGGTTGTGTTACCATGTCAGGCACATGGCTGCCCATTTCTGCATCGTCCTGCACTGTTTCCACTATTAATGGCTTTCTGTTTGCTCTGCCAGAGTCCAAAAGATCATCGTCATCATCCTGATCTGAGCTCATTTCTGTCTGGATTTGTTGCTGTGCAGATGGCTTCGTCACAAATTTCAACATTCTGTGCTTTTGTATTTTTTCACTGTTTGGATAATAAACAAAATAAGCTGGACTATTTTTGTCATATCCAACGAAAATTCCCTTTCGCTTCTAGAGTCGAGTTTCTTCTTGTCATGCTTGTATGCGTAGCACACAGCGCCGAACTTTTGCATTTGCGAAATATTTGGTTTCTTTCCAGTCAACATAAAGTAAGCAGTCTGCTTTGTGCGATTATTAAAGCATCGGTTCCTGACCACTACTGCTGTCTGCACTGCATAAGTCCACAACATTTTGGGTAGGTCACTTTCAAGTAACATGCATCTCACCATGTCAAATAAAGTCCTCCAGTTTCTCTCTGCTGTACCGCTTTGGTGCGGTGAGTATGGTGCTGAGGTTTCGTGTCTAATGCCATGTTTACGCATAAGTCCTTGGTACTCTTTGGACATGAACTCAGTACCATTGTCAGATCTAATACACTTAACCTTCCCATAGGGGCAGTGTCTGCTAAAAAGTTTTCTGTGGCAGTCACTGTATCACTCTTGTGTTTGAGAAAGTACACAAAAATTGTACTTGAGAAGTCATCAGTAAACGACACTGCAAATCTGTGTCCATCTATAGAAATGGGATCTATAGGTCCTGCCAGATCTGTATGCACTAAGCCTAACACCTCTGTTGCTCTTGCATCCGGCTCTCTATTTCTGGTTTGCACAAACTTCCCTTGAATACACACTTCACATGGTGACACAGGTTTTTCACATTTCCCTTTGATTACCATACTGTTAAGGAGGGGGAGCAGTCAATTTTTCCTTGGCCCTCCTTGGACACAGGTTCTTTTATTTCTCTATAGGGTGGAAGAAGACCCAACACCACATCGTCTTTTTCAGTTTATCACAGCGCAACACGAATCGATTCGGGCTCCTGAGAGTCTCAGATCTCGTCAGGAAGCCTAGAAGAAACACATTCATGAGATTATATAGAGACAATATGATAATGAGAGGCGGGAGGTACGCCTCTCATGCAAATCCCGAAACAAAGAAAGTAACATGTCATCTGACCCGGTGTGACTGGAAGAAGGTGGGAGTGGTGAGGTGAGACCAGACCACCACTACCCACCACTTGGTGTGATGGCAAGTTCCAGAACCCCGCTGTGTATACATCCTGAGATAAGAGGTCTTCCCAGGGGCACTTAACAGCAATCAGGGTGCGGGGTAACAACAGAAGACACTTGGGGGCCGTTAATTAACCAAGGAGGAAGAAGATCAAACTTATCACTACATACGTTGTTTTAAGTGTGCAAACAGATGTTCAGGAAAGAGACTCTTATCAATAGTACTCAAGGTAAGGTGAAATTCCTCAACATCAGCTACACAAAGGCTTGAGATAAACGTGTCCACTGGAGAGGTCCTAAAAGTGTTGGGGTTGCGGGAACTAAAGGTCATTGTAATCACAGTGAGCAGTAAATACCTTCAACAGCCTACTACATACATTCGTGTTAGAACAGAACCAGTAACAGAGTGGGGCTAAATAAAATCACAGTAAGGAATAAATTCCTTAACACATACCATCAACCACTTTTGTCAACTTTTGCACATCATTGTAATTGCAATGGCCGAGAATCTCGTACACGCTTGCAAATCAAAACAACCTTTGCACTTGTCATTACCCTCGTCTGCAGTAGAAAGGTAGTAAAGATTGTTCTGCACATTAATAGGGAATACAGTACCATCACTCATCTTCACCATGTCCATTCCGTCGTTGAAAATCACTGTTGCTCCACTTGCCGTCGCAGCCTTCACAGAGAAAATGTCTTGTGGATATGAAGGGAGGAACAGTGTATTCCTCAACGTTGCTGTATGGTGGTGTCCTTTGCTGTCGATGAGGATCACCTCTGCTTCTCCCCGCCGTTTCGCCACGCCTTGGCACTTGGTTCCGTCTGCTAGCTCAACATAGTGTGTGTCAGCCTTGAAGGTCTCATCAAAGCTCTTGAACTTTGTCTCATCTGTGATGATGTGGGATGTAGCACCGGTGTCCACCATTAGGCCTTTCGTCTTCACACCATGTCCTGGAACGATGTCCGCTTCCCGGTCCTTGGTTAAGAAAGCATACGACTTGTTGCCGCCTCCTCTGCAGCTTGTCTAGCTTGTTCACTCTTTGGTCGACGCCTGCAGTTTGCATCTCTGTGCGTTGAACTCTTGCAATAACTGCACCACTGTCTCCTTTGGCATTCTCTCGCTTTGTGCCCTTTTACACCGCACTTAAAGCACACCATATCCGCCATTTTGTTTTTGTCGTCGCCCCTTGGAGTATTGTCTTTCACTTTCATGACATTATCTGACACCTGAGCGCAGAGTTTTTCGGTGTCTTCATATGATCGCAGTCTAGTTTTAAAGTCAGCAAATTTGAGCTTTTCTTCACTCTGTGTCACATGCACTGCAAAAGGTTTGAAGGATTCTGGAAGTCCTTTCAACACCATTGCTATGAGTAGATCATCACTCATGACTTCCTATGCATTTCTTAGTGCCGTGATGATAGTCTCTGCCCTAATCACAAAATCTGTTACGCTTTCCTTGCTTCCCATCTGCAGACTTGTCAGTTCAGAATACAGGTTTATTATGCGAGGTTTCCTTTACCTGCATAGTACTCTCGAAGCATCTTCAGGGCTTTTCTCCCATCATCTGCAGCTTCGCGCATGACGAGGCCGAGACTTTTGTCGTCCAAAAACTGGATCAGCTCTGCATAGGCCATCCCGTTCTGTTCCTTGTGCTTAGCCTCTTCATCAACGCCATCAAGCTGCGGAACTTACATACGTTGGAGCGGGTCCTTCAAAGTAAAACAGGAAATAAGGAAATAATTGAGAGCATATTTTGTCGTTCACAACAAATAATAATAATAATAGTACTGTAATGCCCTTCAATAACGGGAGAAGGATGCACGCAGTCGCTGATGCAATTCGTCGCTTTTAATAAACAAAACAAGCAATAAACACACGCATTCAAAGGAGTTGCTGTTAGCCACAACTCACGCCATGCGCTCCACACTCAGACTAACTACCGGAGCCAATATTCCCCAACCTCGCCCCTCCCTTTCTATGACGTCACACGAATACAAGAAACAGATATTACAGTACATTTCATTTATACACGCCTTTCAAAACACTCAAGGACGCTTTACAATCAAAACAAGAACAATAAAACCACAGACAAAATTATAAATAATAAAAGGAAAGATGTTTACATCGGTGCAAACTCGCGATATTCACGTTGAGCATGCGCGTCATTTGCCGTCGTGTGTCAACAACATTGAATCATGGCGGCGACGCGACCTCGAAAATAGTTTAGACCGCGTTTTGTGTGTTGCAGTGTAGCATTACTACACCTTGTGACGAATATTTTATTCATAAAGTTACCATGCTACAACCAGTAAATTATAGAATAACCAATACTTTTTCATAATATTTTTCACAGCGATTAGCCTACAAATCTAATGTCCAATTTGCCATGTAATCGTGCCTCGCGTCGTCCGTCTCTCGCTCTCGTGTTTTGTGCATACGCCACAGGTGAGTTTAGTGATACGCCTTCGGACGGTTCAAACGAAAAATCAGACTGGCATTGCCATTTCTTAAATGACGTAATTAGTAAACCTTTGTGAGTTTTTTCGCCGCCATCTCAAACTTTCATCCGCGATTCCTCAATTTGCGGACTAAAATAGCAACCCGCATACGCACCTATCTGTTGCGCCCCCAACACTCAAAACGAAAGTAAATTCGAAGAAACACACCCACACACCACAAACACACAGAGGCACAGTGAAATCGCGTTGATCACACAGTCAAGTCGTGTGCGGTGACTTTAATGGTTAAACTATGTTTCGGTACCGTAAAATGACGCCACGGAAACGACACGCTACCGGTAACTATTGTTACGTGAAATCCTCAGGGTGCCGTACTTTTTTGTTTGTTTGTTTGTTTGTTTTCCTTCGCAGCGTCGCGGGGTTTCAATGTCTCCTTGTTTTATGTTTTATGGTTATTTTGTTTACATTTATGATGGGGGCGTGGCAAAAATATTAAAAAAAATAAAAACATTTGTCCGACCTACCGACCCTATGCCGAAATTTCATGTTACCGGAAACACACTACTATTTTTTCTACGCCTAACCAGGCCCGACCCTGCTTAGCTTCCGAGATCGGGCGTTCTCAGGGTAGTATGGCCGTAGCGAAAGACAGAGTCAAAATGTCCCCTTTATAGTTTACAGGCACTTCCAGGTCACGGAGAATGGGGGCGAATTTGTTGCAATTCGTTCCCTCCTCCCTTTTCCACGGACGAGGGACGCGCACTCTTGTCGCTTTGAGCTCTCAGCCTGTCAGGCTCGCATCCGCTTCGATGCGAGCACGCAGCTGCAGTACTTGCAGCCCAGTCAGCAAAGGCATCTGGCCCGGATTCGGCATGAAGCTGGCACTGCTGGCCTTGTGTCGGCACTGGCATAATGCATGTGGCCCGAACACGGCCCAGGAGTGGCAAAGAAGGCATGGCTTGACTCTGGCAAACCAGATGAGGGCCAGTTGTGGAGTGAAGTATTTGGGCCAGAAATCACTTTCAACTCCGCCCGAATATGGCCAGCCAGTATTGAGCCACCCTTAAATGCAGTTTTTTTTTTTTTTTACACACACCCTTGTTTTACAATTGCACACCGATGCGGGATTCCATTCATCTCACACACACACACACACACACACACACACACACACACACACACACGCGCTTGCACACGCACGCATTAATTTTGTGCACCTCGCCGTGCGCACACACAAACGTGGTCAAGTAAGATTATGTTGAAATCGACTGGCGCCAGCGAAAGAAGGTCCAAGTACAAGTTTTGAATTTTCGTGTTTTTTTTTCCTCATACGTACAGTACTTTAATGTACAACAGTCATTGCTACACTCCGATACAGTAGGGTGATGCACCGCAAACGTTAGCTGCCACCCACCAATTAAGAAGAAGAAAAACAAGAAGAAGAAGAAGAAGAAGACGCAAGAAAAACAGCGCTCTCCGCCTCGCGTGGTGGGATGTCTCCGAGTGACGCGAGTGGGGAACGCCCCGACGGCTCTTGGGCCCCTGACGCGTTAAATGCCCACTAGGAAAGGAGATGGGGTCTCACCGGAAGGTGAGGCGCCCAGTGCTCGCCCCAACGGAACGGAGGGGAGTTGAGGAGGACATCGCCGCAGTTAACGACGACGCTCTTTGCCCACAGTTGCCCATGCACGCCCGGTGAGACATCCAGAAAAGACGTGGTGAGTAAATTTATTTCATGCTTAGGTTACCATTTGTCCTTAGTGACAGTACACTGACAGTTACAATACGAAGACAATTCTGTCTAGAGTTTAGCCTGAGTTTAGCCTGAATTTTGAAGAGAGCTAATAATGACGATTAGCATTAGCCCGAAATGAGAGGGGGATTATGTGCTCCAAGCACAGATATGACTTCTTTATGGTGGCATAGGAAATATTAAAAATATATTGTGCTACAATTTAAGGGTTATTTACATGTATTTTTACTAAAATTGTCACCTGCTGTATCTAAATCGAGACTGAAGCGCGAAGTTTGAAAATAAACGGTCGGCTACGCCACAGGCAGGCTGGGCGTTAGGTTAAATTAACAGTCAGAGGTGCTGCTAAAAAGAACCCTTTCTGCACTGAAATACAATGAAATAAATTTGGATTCAGTTTGCTGCGATACAAACCGGATACTTCATTCTTGACCATAAAGTTAATTTAAAACTTATTACCTCAATTCAAAAACAAAATCTGACGTTGAAATTAAGTTTTATATTTGTAAGACTGAATATGAAAATAAACTGAATTCAATTTTCAGTGAGGATCAAATACAGTTTCAAAGAAAAAAGTCCAACTTTCAAATTCAGATTGTGCAATTAAAATTCAAATATTCTGTATTATTCAGAGTAAAATATACAAATCCATCCATTATCTGAGCCCCTTAACTTCAATTCATGTAATTCAAATTCAGTCTAAACAATTTAAAAGTTATTCACGTTTAGTTTTTGGTGGCAAATATTCCGCCCCACAGTGTCACACTTAGTTTAGTTTTGGTTGTAAAGTGTCTTGAAAGGCATGAAAGAAATGTATTATTATTATTATTATTATAAGACATTTAAAGGGTTATTTTTAGTGACCATTCACTGGTCATGACATGTACAAATGTTTGTTTTCCTAACACACTGTTCATCCTTGTTTTCTTACAGCCCCTGTGAGACCTAACAGCCTAACATCTTGGGCCTCAGACCAGGAAATTGATGCCACCATCCAAAGATGGCTAGAGCTGGCTCCTGACCCCGGGATGGTGGTCGGAAGGAGAGAATGAAAAGAAAGGATAACATGGAGAGCAGTTTGATCAATGAATAAATGCTGTTCAAGAAGCTGCTGTATTACAGTTTGGACTTGGTGCTAACTGTCGTGCACTTTTCCAGTTTGTGTGGTTGTTTGTGAGGTTCACATTATGAAAATAAAAATTTTGTAACAGTTGTTTTTGAGGCTTTTTTTTTTTAAATGGGGGTCTAATATGGCTCATGAATTGTGCCATGCAGGTACACTTCATGTACACCTGCATGTGTTGTGTTGCAAATGCATGCCATGCATGGGTTTTAAACCTGCGGCATGCATTTGTTTTTATGACACAATGCATGCAGGTGTACATGAAGTGTACCTGCATGGCATAAGGCATAATTATTAAGTGGCTGAGTTACGGTTGAATTAAGGCTGATATGAGGAGCCTGTTCAGGCCCAGCGTCGGGCGGAGTAGGGCCAGATACGGTTATACAATGCGGCTGAGATCTGGGCGGATGCGCCCACATCATGGATGCCAGACCTGGGCCACTGCAGGACGTCATTCATTGCGGTATGTGGGCCGAGTGCACTGCCGTGTCTGCGCCGAGCTGGGCAAGACCAATTTTGCTGACTGGGTGATGTCTGTTGTGAAAGTTGGCTTTTCCAGCGGAGGTGCAACACATCAATAACATACTTTAAAATGTCAGCTAAATGTTGTGGGTCTCCAAGTTAAGGCTGAGGTGAAAATAATGAGAAATGAAAGCACGAAATAACGTGAAAGCGCGTTTACGTGTGTAGGAAGGTGCAAAGCTTACAGCACCTGGTATTCCCAGGCGGTCTCCCACCAGGCCCGACCCTGCTTAGCTTCCGAGATCGGACGAGATCGGGCGTTCTCAGGGTAGTATGGCCATAAGCGAAAGACAGAGTCAAAATTTCCCCATTTATAGTTTACTTGACTATCTAGAGGAAGTAAAAGTTGTAACAAGGTTTCCGTAGGTGAACCTGCGGAAGGATCATTACCGAGAGCGCCAGCGGACCGCGAGAGAAACACCCAGACGCGGAGGGGGACGGCGGAGGCGACGGCGGCGGCGACGCCGCCGCCGGCGCGGGAGAGGAGCGGGCGGGCGCGACGGTGGTAAGGGCGGGCGGCGGAAGCGCGGATCGCCGGTCGGCGGTCGGCTCGAGCCCTCGTCACCAACACCCAGCGCGACGCACCGCGGCCCGACCCAGCGGACGGCGGCGGCGGCGCACCCTGCGCGCCCGGCCTCCCGAGCACGCGGAGGAGGATGGATAAGTGCGACGGCGGCGGCGACGCTCGACGCCGGCGCGGGAGAGGCGCGGGCGGCGCGACGGTGGTAAGGGCGGGGCGGAAGCGCGGATCGCCGGTCGGCTGGAGCCCTCGTCACCAACACCTAGCGCCACGCCCGCGCCCGACCTCGCTGACGGCGGCGGCGGCGCACCGGCGCGCCCGGCCTCCCGAGCACGCCGGAGGAGGACGGATAAGTGCGACGGCGGCGGCGACGCTCGACGCCGCCGCGGGAGAGGCGCGGGCGGCGCGACGGTGGTAAGGGCGGGGCGGAAGCGCTGATCGCCGGTCGGCTGGAGCCCTCGTCACCAACACCTAGCGCCGCCCGCGCCCGACCTCGCTGGACGGCGGCGGCGCGCGCACTTCGGCGCGCGCCGCCTCCCGAGCACGCGGGAGGAGGACGGATAAGTGCGACGGCGGCGGCGACGTTCCACGCCGGCGCGGGCGGGCGCGACGGTGGTAAGGGCGGGGGCGGAAGCGCGGATCGCCGGTCGGCGGTCGGCTGGAGCCCTCGTCACCAACACCTAGCGCCGCTTCGCGGCCCGACCTCGCTGGACGGCGGCGGCGGCGCACCGCGCGCCGGCCTCCCGAGCCCGGGCACTTAGTCCAGGCCGGGCCACGGCCGGCGCCGGGACCACCCTCCCGCCGGTGCCACCGCGACCCGGCCGACCTCGAACCTAACACCCAGCCGCTGGTACCCAACTCTCGCGCGCCTTTGGCGGCGAGCAGGGGTTCAATGTTTTCAATTCTCCAGGTCACGGAGAATGGGAGGGGGCGAATTTGTTGCATTTCTTTCTTCCTCCCTTTTTCCATGTACCAAGAAACTCTTGGCGTTTTGAGCTCTCGGCCTGTCAGGCTAGTGCAGGGGTGTCAAACTCATTTCACATGGTGGGCCACATACGGCCTCGGTAGATGTCAAGTGGGCGGACCATTAAAATTATACCATACTTTGCTATAAATAACCAAAACAATATGTCTTTCCTTTGTTTTGATATAAAGAAGCACAAGAACATTAGGAACATGTTGACATTTAATGAACATATCTTTTACAAAACATTTCATGAAGCACCTTACATTTCCTTTGACAAATGTGCAATTTACTTTTATCATTCACATATATGCATTGCAACTGATCCCACTGATTGTACAAACTTTAACAAGTAATTGGTATTGAAAAATATAGGAATGCACTTTAAGATTAAACGAGATTTATAAAGAAACGAAGTTTTAAACCATTTACACGTGCATATAAAATCTAAATGTAATCCCTGCCTACACATTACAAACTAAGGAGAGTGCTATTAAATGTGTAAATGTGAGAGTGCTATTGATAGCGTCTGCTGTCATGGGTCTGTCTCAGTGACGGACTGAGGCTGCTGTTGTCCTCTTCTCTGATCAAAACAGTGTCCCCTAGCAGATACTCAATAAATTGCACCTTGTGTGTGTGTGGTGCACGCATGGCCACGCAGGTGAGTGTATGTGTGTTGCTGAGAGAAAGAGAGAGAGAGAGAGAGAGAGAGAGAGACTTATAAGAACCAAAGCAGGTCTCTCCATCCTTAATTGTCTAAACAACCTTAATTGACTAATCATAAACACGTCTGCTGCACGCCAGCGATGCTGGTGTGTGTGTGTGTGTGTGTGTGTGTGTGTGTGTGTGTGTGCGTGTGTGTGTGTGTGTTACTGCGCTCTGCTCAAGCGCAAAGGCCCACGTGGGACATTTTAAAAAATATTTCTTAATTGGTTGCTACTTATGGATTTTCGCTTATCGCGGGTGTTTTGGTCCCCATTCACCGCGAAAAACGAGGGATTACTGTACTGTTTTACATATTCATCTCGCGGGCGGATTAAACCCTTTGCGGGCGGATCCGCCCGCGGGCCGTACATTTGACACCCCTGGGCTAGTGTAAGTTGAGGGGTTCGTTGTTTTTGGTGGATGGCTCTACATTACGAACGACAAAACGAGAGATGGAATCATTTAAATGCAGTTTTATTAAAAGGGGGAAAAGACGCCTGCACCGCAGCACGCTCGAGAACACAACAATCGTGAACTAAGATCACTTCCTGCTTCTCTTACTTCAACAGCCAATCAGAACCTATCAACATAAAAACATGTCTGAGCAATTATTAAACGACAGGATATAATTTTGATTTGCTTAATGTAGCCACCCTAGGTGCAGCTACTCATGTCGCCCTTTTTCTAAGTTTGTCACAGGCAAGTGTGTCAATTTATCAAATCTATTTGAGTTAGGTGCACTTCCGGTTGAGTGATCGCTGGCGCGTTTGGCTGCCGCTGTTCAACCCGTATTGTTTTGTATTGTTTCGTGTTGTGTTTTTGTTATTGCAAAGTGTCCTTGGGTGTCTTGAAAGGCGCTTATAAATAAAAAGTATTATTATTATATTAATTAAGGTCACAGTGAGATTGGCAACAGTTGACCTTAGAGTCAATGGGAAACCTCCCAACAGAGAAGACACACTGACTTAGTTTTTTCCAAAAAAAAAAATATATATATATATATAAGTATTATATTGAGTAAATATTTACATATGGGGTAAATGGGGAACTGAACTGAATACACTCCTCTGAAATAGAATACAAAAATGATCAAGGAAAACAACAAATTAAATTGTTATCAGTCTTATCAGTTGTTTTGGTATCAGATCTGACCCATGGAAAAAACGACTGAGATCTCAGATTAAACAAAAATATTGGTTTCGTCAAAAAAAAAAAAAAAAATCCTTTCAACTGTCCTACCACCCTCCAGGGGACGGGTGGCTTTGAAGTCCAGATGTCCTTCACTGACGTCCCCGTGGCATCCAATCTACAGGCGACGTAGTCCAAATCTTTCGATGGTCAATGAGTCCCAAAAAACAGCCTGCACAAAATGCGCAAGGCATTCACTCAATGTGGCAACAATCGGCTCGGGAAAATAAACGGTTTGGTAAACCTGGCTCGAATGAAGGCCACAGCGCTATTTGCCGTGAGCACGTTAGCTTAGCTCGATGCTAATTCACTAGCTATGGAGAGCACGCGTCGATACAATGGTTTAATCCATTTTTTCTTTTATAACAGCACGGTTATATCTTATATCAACAGAATAACAATCTCCATTTTCACCAACTTCATTCCTGACTGTTTTTTTAATGTTACAATTTGAATGCTAGGAATGCTAATCGGACATATTCAACTAAAACACTCACCAGGAACGTTATCTCTTCTAAACCCTTCTTTTGCCTTGAAAAGAAAAAAAGATCGCCACAGGATTCAACTTTACTACCTTGCACAGGTAGAGGTTTCAAGGATCAGTTTTCAATTATCATTCCTTCGGTTCGACCCGCCTGAGAGTGCGAGAATGTTCTGTTTTTTTCGCGAACGAGTCTTCCCTCCGAGCGCTGCGGTGCGTTCAATGTCCCTCTGAAACAGCATTATCACAAACAATATCACCTTAACAGAATCAACAATAACAGTCTCATCAAGGCTGGGTTACATTAACATGAAATAATATGATGCTCAAACATAAAATGATAATTAATAATATAATATAAGCTTACACTAACATAGGTTCGCTGCGAGCACGCAGCTGCAGTACTGTTCTTGATGTCTGTTGTGAAAGTTGGCTTTTCCAGTGGAGGTGCAAAAGCATCCAGCAGGCGGAAATCCCAGGCTGCTTCCCATCCAAGTGCGATCATTACCGATCCCCGTCCAGAGGGCTCCCTCTGCTGGAAAAATATAATATTACAAAAATACGTTGATCAGTCAAATCAATGTGACGGAAACGATTTGAAACCGTAGCAGAAATAAAAATTGAATGAGAAATGAAAGCGATAATTAATAGGAAAAAGCCTTGATTTGTGTCATGAATTGCAGGTGGGTGCAAAGCTTACAGCACCTGGTATTCCCAGGCGGTCTCCCATCCAAGTACTAACCAGGCCCGACCCTGCTTAGCTTCCGAGATCGGACGAGATCGGGCGTTCTCAGGGTAGTATGGCCGTAGCGAAAGACAGCGTCAAAATGTCCCCTTTATAGTTTACAGGCACCTCCAGGTCACGGAGAATGGGGGCGAATTTGTTGCAATTCGTTCCCTCCTCCCTTTTCCACGGACGAGGGACGCGCACTCTTGTCGTTTTGAGCTCTCAGCCTGTCAGGCTCGCATCCGCTTCGATGCGAGCACGCAGCTGCAGTACTTGATGTCTGTTGTGAAAGTTGGCTTTTCCAGCGGAGGTGCAACACATCAATAACATACTTTAAAATGTCAGCTAAATGTTGTGGGTCTCAAGTTAAGGCTGAGGTGAAAAATTGAGAAATGAAAGCACGAAATAACGTGAAAGAGCGCTTACGTGTGTCGGAAGGTGCAAAGCTTGCAGCACCTGGTATTCCCAGGCGGTCTCCCATCCAAGTACTAACCAGGCCCAACCCTGCTTAGCTTCCGAGATCGGACGAGATCAGGCGTTCTCAGGGTAGTATGACCGTAGCGAAGGACAGAGTCAAAATGTCCCCTTTATAGTTTACAGGCACCTCCAGGTCACGGAGAATGGGGGGCAAATTTGTTGCACTTCGTACTTCCTCCCTTTTCCATGTACTGTACTAAGAAACTCTTGGCGTTTTGAGCTCTCGGCCTGTCAGGCTAGTGTAAGTTGAGGGGTTCATTTTTTTGGGCGGATGGCTCTACATTACGAACGACAAAACGAGAGATGGAATCATTTAAATGCAGTTTTATTAAAAGGGGAAAAGACGTCTGCACCGCAGCACGTTTGAGAACACAACAATCGTAACTAAGGTCACTTCCTGCTTCTCTTACTTCAACAGCCAATCAGAACCTATCAACATAAAAACATGTCTGAGCAATTATTAAACAACAGGATATATTTTTGATATGCTTAACATGAAATAATATGATGCTCAAACATAAAATGATAATTAATAATATAATATAAGCATACACTAGCATACGGTTCGCTGCGAGCACGCAGCTGCAGTACTGTTCTTGATGTCTGTTGTGAAAGTTGGCTTTTCCAGTGGAGGTGCAAAAGCATCCAGCAGGCAGAAATCCCAGGCTGCTTCCCATCCAAGTGCGATCATTACCGATCCCTTCCAGAGGGCTCCCTCTGCTGGAAAATTATAATATTACAAAAATACATTGATCAGTCAAATCAATGTGACGGAAACGATTTGAAACCGTAGCAGAAATAAAAATTGAATGAGAAATGAAAGCGATAATTAATAGGAAAAAGCCTTGATTTGTGTCATGAATTGCAGGTGGGTGCAAAGCTTACAGCACCTGGTATTCCCAGGCGGTCTCCCATCCAAGTACTAACCAGGCCCGACCCTGCTTAGCTTCCGAGATCGGACGAGATCGGGCGTTCTCAGGGTAGTATGGCCGTAAGCGAAAGACAGAGTCAAAATTTCCCCATTTATAGTTTACAGGCACCTCCAGGTCACGGAGAATGGGGGCGAATTTGTTGCATTTCTTTCTTCCTCCCTTTTCCATGTACTGTACTAAGAAACTCATGGCGCTTTGAGCTCTCGGCCTGTCAGGCTAGTGTAAGTTGAGGGGTTCGTTGTTTTTGGTGGATGGCTCTACATTACTGAACGACAAAACGAGAGATGGAATCATTTAAATGCAGTTTTATTAAAAGGGGAAAAGACGTCTGCACCGCAGCACGTTCGAGAACACAACAATCGTAACTAAGATCACTTCCTGCTTCTCTTACTTCAACAGCCAATCAGAACCTATCAACATAAAAACATGTCTGAGCAATTATTAAACGACAGGATATAATTTTGATATGCTTAATGTAGCCACCCTAGGTGCAGCTACTCATGTCACCCTTTTTCTAAGTTTGTCACAGGCAAGTGTGTCATTTTATCAAATCTATTTGAGTTAGGGTGCACTTAAGGTCACAGTGAGATTGGCAACAGTTGACCTTAGTTAGAGTCAAGGGGAAACCTCCAACAGAGAAGACACACTGACTTAGTTTTTTCAAAAATATATATATATTGAGTAAATATTTACAAATGGGGTAAATGGGGAACTGAACTGAATACACTCCTCTGAAATAGAATACAAAAAAATGATCAAGGAAAACCACAAATTAAATTGTTATCAGTTCTTATCAGTTGTTTTGGTATCAGATCTGACCCATGGAAAAAACGACTGAGATCTCAGATTAAACAAAAATATTGGTTTCGTCAAAAAAAAAAAAAGGAAATCCTTTCAACTGTCCTACCACCCTCCAGGGGACGGGTGGCTTTGAAGTCCAGATGTCCTTCACTGACGTCCCCGTGGCATCCAATCTACAGGCGACGTAGTCCAAATCTTTCGATGGTCAATGAGTCCCAAAAAAACAGCCTGCACAAAATGCGCAAGGCATTCACTCAATGTGGCAACAATCGGCTCGGGAAAATAAACGG
>JAKGUB010000349.1:0-27500 GCA_026261675.1 Hippocampus mohnikei | reverse complement strand
TTGGCAACAGTTGACCTTAGTTAGAGTCAAGGGAAACCTCCAACAGAGAAGACACACTGACTTAGTTTTTTCAAAAATATATATATATTGAGTAAATATTTACAAATGGGGTAAATGGGGAACTGAACTGAATACACTCCTCTGAAATAGAATACAAAAAAATGATCAAGGAAAACCACAAATTAAATTGTTATCAGTTCTTATCAGTTGTTTTGGTATCAGATCTGACCCATGGAAAAAAACGACTGAGATCTCAGATTAAACAAAAATATTGGTTTCGTCAAAAAAAAAAAAAAGGAAATCCTTTCAACTGTCCTACCACCCTCCAGGGGACGGGTGGCTTTGAAGTCCAGATGTCCTTCACTGGCGTCCCCGTGGCATCCAATCTACAGGCGACGTAGTCCAAATCTTTCGATGGTCAATGAGTCCCAAAAAAACAGCCTGCACAAAATGCGCAAGGCATTCACTCAATGTGGCAACAATCGGCTCGGGAAAATAAACGGTTTGGTAAACCTGGCTCGAATGAAGGCCACAGCGCTATTTGCCGTGAGCACGTTAGCTTAGCTCGATGCTAATTCACTAGCTATGGAGAGCACGCGTCGATACAATGGTTTAATCCATTTTTCTTTTATAACAGCACGGTTATATCTTATATCAACAGAATAACAATCTCCATTTTCACCAACTTCATTCCTGACTGTTTTTTTAATGTTACAATTTGAATGCTAGGAATGCTAATCGGACATATTCAACTAAAACACTCACCAGGAACGTTATCTCTTCTAAACCCTTCTTTTGCCTTGAAAAGAAAAAAAGATCGCCACAGGATTCAACTTTACTACCTTGCACAGGTAGAGGTTTCAAGGATCAGTTTTCAATTATCATTCCTTCGGTTCGACCCGCCTGAGAGTGCGAGAATGTTCTGTTTTTTTCGCGAACGAGTCTTCCCTCCTAGCGCTGCGGTGCGTTCAATGTCCCTCTGAAACAGCATTATCACAAACAATATCACCTTAACAGAATCAACAATAACAGTCTCATCAAGGCTGGGTTACATTAACATGAAATAATATGATGCTCAAACATAAAATGATAATTAATAATATAATATAAGCTTACACTAACATACGGTTCGCTGCGAGCACGCAGCTGCAGTACTGTTCTTGATGTCTGTTGTGAAAGTTGGCTTTTCCAGTGGAGGTGCAAAAGCATCCAGCAGGCGGAAATCCCAGGCTGCTTCCCATCCAAGTGCGATCATTACCGATCCCGTCCAGATGGCTCCCTCTGCTGGAAAACTATAATATTACAAAAATACGTTGATCAGTCAAATCAATGTGACGGAAACGATTTGAAACCGTAGCAGAAATAAAAATTGAATGAGAAATGAAAGCGATAATTAATAGGAAAAAGCCTTGATTTGTGTCATGAATTGCAGGTGGGTGCAAAGCTTACAGCACCTGGTATTCCCAGGCAGTCTCCCATCCAAGTACTAACCAGGCCCGACCCTGCTTAGCTTCCGAGATCGGACGAGATCGGGCGTTCTCAGGGTAGTATGGCCGTAGCGAAAGACAGAGTCAAAATTTCCCCATTTATAGTTTACAGGCACCTCCAGGTCACGGATAATGGGGGCGAATTTGTTGCATTTCTTTCTTCCTCCCTTTTTCCATGTACTGTACTAAGAAACTCATGGCGCTTTGAGCTCTCGGCCTGTCAGGCTAGTGTAAGTTGAGGGGTTCGTTGTTTTTGGTGGATGGCTCTACATTACGAACGACAAAACGAGAGATGGAATCATTTAAATGCAGTTTTATTAAAAGGGGGAAAAGACGTCTGCACCGCAGCACGTTCGAGAACACAACAATCGTAACTAAGATCACTTCCTGCTTCTCTTACTTCAACAGCCAATCAGAACCTATCAACATAAAAACATGTCTGAGCAATTATTAAACGACAGGATATAATTTTGATATGCTTAATGTAGCCACCCTAGGTGCAGCTACTCATGTCACCCTTTTTCTAAGTTTGTCACAGGCAAGTGTGTCATTTTATCAAATCTATTTGAGTTAGGGTGCACTTAAGGTCACAGTGAGATTGGCAACAGTTGACCTTAGTTAGAGTCAAGGGAAACCTCCAACAGAGAAGACACACTGACTTAGTTTTTTCAAAAATATATATATATTGAGTAAATATTTACAAATGGGGTAAATGGGGAACTGAACTGAATACACTCCTCTGAAATAGAATACAAAAAAATGATCAAGGAAAACCACAAATTAAATTGTTATCAGTTCTTATCAGTTGTTTTGGTATCAGATCTGACCCATGGAAAAAACGATTGAGATCTCAGATTAAACAAAAATATTGGTTTCGTCAAAAAAAAAAAAAAAAAATCCTTTCAACTGTCCTACCACCCTCCAGGGGACGAGTGGCTTTGAAGTCCAGATGTCCTTCACTGACGTCCCCGTGGCATCCAATCTACAGGCGACGTAGTCCAAATCTTTCGATGGTCAATGAGTCCCAAAAAAACAGCCTGCACAAAATGCGCAAGGCATTCACTCAATGTGGCAACAATCGGCTCGGGAAAATAAACGGTTTGGTAAACCTGGCTCGAATGAAGGCCACAGCGCTATTTGCCGTGAGCACGTTAGCTTAGCTCGATGCTAATTCACTAGCTATGGAGAGCACGCGTCGATACAATGGTTTAATCCATTTTTTCTTTTATAACAGCACGGTTATATCTTATATCAACAGAATAACAATCTCCATTTTCACCAACTTCATTCCTGACTGTTTTTTTAATGTTACAATTTGAATGCTAGGAATGCTAATCGGACATATTCAACTAAAACACTCACCAGGAACGTTATCTCTTCTAAACCCTTCTTTTGCCTTGAAAAGAAAAAAGATCGCCACAGGATTCAACTTTACTACCTTGCACAGGTAGAGGTTTCAAGGATCAGTTTTCAATTATCATTCCTTCGGTTCGACCCGCCTGAGAGTGCGAGAATGTTCTGTTTTTTTCGCGAACGAGTCTTCCCTCCTAGCGCTGCGGTGCGTTCAATGTCCCTCTGAAAGAGCATTATCACAAACAATATCACCTTAACAGAATCAACAATAACAGTCTCATCAAGGCTGGGTTACATTAACATGAAATAATATGATGCTCAAACATAAAATGATAATTAATAATATAATATAAGCTTACACTAACATACAGTTCGCTGCGAGCACGCAGCTGCAGTACTGTTCTTGATGTCTGTTGTGAAAGTTGGCTTTTCCAGTGGAGGTGCAAAAGCATCCAGCAGGCGGAAATCCCAGGCTGCTTCCCATCCAAGTGCGATCATTACCGATCCCGTCCAGATGGCTCCCTCTGCTGGAAAACTATAATATTACAAAAATACGTTGATCAGTCAAATCAATGTGACGAAACGATTTGAAACCGTAGCAGAAATAAAAATTGAATGAGAAATGAAAGCGATAATTAATAGGAAAGAGCCTTGATTTGTGTCATGAATTGCAGGTGGGTACAAAACGGAAACGATTTGAAACCGTAGCAGAAATAAAAATTGAATGAGAAATGAAAGCGATAATTAATAGGAAAGAGCCTTGATTTGTGTCATGAATTGCAGGTGGGTACAAAGCTTACAGCACCTGGTATTCCCAGGCGGTCTCCCATCCAAGTACTAACCAGGCCCGACCCTGCTTAGCTTCCGAGATCGGACGAGATCGGGCGTTCTCAGGGTAGTATGGCCGTAGCGAAAGACAGAGTCAAAATTTCCCCATTTATAGTTTACAGGCACCTCCAGGTCACGGAGAATGGGGGGCAAATTTGTTGCATTTCTTTCTTCCTCCCTTTTTCCATGTACTGTACTAAGAAACTCATGGCGCTTTGAGCTCTCGGCCTGTCAGGCTAGTGTAAGTTGAGGGGTTCGTTGTTTTTGGTGGATGGCTCTACATTACGAACGACAAAACGAGAGATGGAATCATTTAAATGCAGTTTTATTAAAAGGGGGAAAAGACGTCTGCACCGCAGCACGTTCGAGAACACAACAATCGTAACTAAGATCACTTCCTGCTTCTCTTACTTCAACAGCCAATCAGAACCTATCAACATAAAAACATGTCTGAGCAATTATTAAACGACAGGATATAATTTTGATATGCTTAATGTAGCCACCCTAGGTGCAGCTACTCATGTCACCCTTTTTCTAAGTTTGTCACAGGCAAGTGTGTCATTTTATCAAATCTATTTGAGTTAGGGTGCACTTAAGGTCACAGTGAGATTGGCAACAGTTGACCTTAGTTAGAGTCAAGGGAAACCTCCAACAGAGAAGACACACTGACTTAGTTTTTTCAAAAATATATATATATATTGAGTAAATATTTACAAATGGGGTAAATGGGGAACTGAACTGAATACACTCCTCTGAAATAGAATACAAAAAAATGATCAAGGAAAACCACAAATTAAATTGTTATCAGTTCTTATCAGTTGTTTTGGTATCAGATCTGACCCATGGAAAAAACGATTGAGATCTCAGATTAAACAAAAATATTGGTTTCGTCAAAAAAAAAAAAAAGGAAATCCTTTCAACTGTCCTACCACCCTCCAGGGGACGGGTGGCTTTGAAGTCCAGATGTCCTTCACTGACGTCCCCGTGGCATCCAATCTACAGGCGACGTAGTCCAAATCTTTCGATGGTCAATGAGTCCCAAAAAAACAGCCTGCACAAAATGCGCAAGGCATTCACTCAATGTGGCAACAATCGGCTCGGGAAAATAAACGGTTTGGTAAACCTGGCTCGAATGAAGGCCACAGCGCTATTTGCCGTGAGCACGTTAGCTTAGCTCGATGCTAATTCACTAGCTATGGAGAGCACGCGTCGATACAATGGTTTAATCCATTTTTTCTTTTATAACAGCACGGTTATATCTTATATCAACAGAATAACAATCTCCATTTTCACCAACTTCATTCCTGACTGTTTTTTTAATGTTACAATTTGAATGCTAGGAATGCTAATCGGACATATTCAACTAAAACACTCACCAGGAACGTTATCTCTTCTAAACCCTTCTTTTGCCTTGAAAAGAAAAAAAGATCGCCACAGGATTCAACTTTACTACCTTGCACAGGTAGAGGTTTCAGGATCAGTTTTCAATTATCATTCCTTCGGTTCGACCCGCCTGAGAGTGCGAGAATGTTCTGTTTTTTCGCGAACGAGTCTTCCCTCCTAGCGCTGCGGTGCGTTCAATGTCCCTCTGAAACAGCATTATCACAAACAATATCACCTTAACAGAATCAACAATAACAGTCTCATCAAGGCTGGGTTACATTAACATGAAATAATATGATGCTCAAACATAAAATGATAATTAATAATATAATATAAGCTTACACTAACATACGGTTCGCTGCGAGCACGCAGCTGCAGTACTGTTCTTGATGTCTGTTGTGAAAGTTGGCTTTTCCAGTGGAGGTGCAAAAGCATCCAGCAGGCGGAAATCCCAGGCTGCTTCCCATCCAAGTGCGATCATTACCGATCCCGTCCAGATGGCTCCCTCTGCTGGAAAACTATAATATTACAAAAATACGTTGATCAGTCAAATCAATGTGACGGAAACGATTTGAAACCGTAGCAGAAATAAAAATTGAATGAGAAATGAAAGCGATAATTAATAGGAAAAAGCCTTGATTTGTGTCATGAATTGCAGGTGGGTGCAAAAGCTTACAGCACCTGGTATTCCCAGGCAGTCTCCCATCCAAGTACTAACCAGGCCCGACCCTGCTTAGCTTCCGAGATCGGACGAGATCGGGCGTTCTCAGGGTAGTATGGCCGTAGCGAAAGACAGAGTCAAAATTTCCCCATTTATAGTTTACAGGCACCTCCAGGTCACGGATAATGGGGGGGCGAATTTGTTGCATTTCTTTCTTCCTCCCTTTTTCCATGTACTGTACTAAGAAACTCATGGCGCTTTGAGCTCTCGGCCTGTCAGGCTAGTGTAAGTTGAGGGGTTCGTTGTTTTTGGTGGATGGCTCTACATTACGAACGACAAAACGAGAGATGGAATCATTTAAATGCAGTTTTATTAAAAGGGGAAAAGACGTCTGCACCGCAGCACGTTCGAGAACACAACAATCGTAACTAAGATCACTTCCTGCTTCTCTTACTTCAACAGCCAATCAGAACCTATCAACATAAAAACATGTCTGAGCAATTATTAAACGACAGGATATAATTTTGATATGCTTAATGTAGCCACCCTAGGTGCAGCTACTCATGTCACCCTTTTTCTAAGTTTGTCACAGGCAAGTGTGTCATTTTATCAAATCTATTTGAGTTAGGGTGCACTTAAGGTCACAGTGAGATTGGCAACAGTTGACCTTAGTTAGAGTCAAGGGAAACCTCCAACAGAGAAGACACACTGACTTAGTTTTTTCAAAAATATATATATATTGAGTAAATATTTACAAATGGGGTAAATGGGGAACTGAACTGAATACACTCCTCTGAAATAGAATACAAAAAAATGATCAAGGAAAACCACAAATTAAATTGTTATCAGTTCTTATCAGTTGTTTTGGTATCAGATCTGACCCATGGAAAAAAACGATTGAGATCTCAGATTAAACAAAAATATTGGTTTCGTCAAAAAAAAAAAAAAAAATCCTTTCAACTGTCCTACCACCCTCCAGGGGACGAGTGGCTTTGAAGTCCAGATGTCCTTCACTGACGTCCCCGTGGCATCCAATCTACAGGCGACGTAGTCCAAATCTTTCGATGGTCAATGAGTCCCAAAAAAACAGCCTGCACAAAATGCGCAAGGCATTCACTCAATGTGGCAACAATCGGCTCGGGAAAATAAACGGTTTGGTAAACCTGGCTCGAATGAAGGCCACAGCGCTATTTGCCGTGAGCACGTTAGCTTAGCTCGATGCTAATTCACTAGCTATGGAGAGCACGCGTCGATACAATGGTTTAATCCATTTTTTCTTTTATAACAGCACGGTTATATCTTATATCAACAGAATAACAATCTCCATTTTCACCAACTTCATTCCTGACTGTTTTTTTAATGTTACAATTTGAATGCTAGGAATGCTAATCGGACATATTCAACTAAAACACTCACCAGGAACGTTATCTCTTCTAAACCCTTCTTTTGCCTTGAAAAGAAAAAAGATCGCCACAGGATTCAACTTTACTACCTTGCACAGGTAGAGGTTTCAAGGATCAGTTTTCAATTATCATTCCTTCGGTTCGACCCGCCTGAGAGTGCGAGAATGTTCTGTTTTTTTCGCGAACGAGTCTTCCCTCCTAGCGCTGCGGTGCGTTCAATGTCCCTCTGAAAGAGCATTATCACAAACAATATCACCTTAACAGAATCAACAATAACAGTCTCATCAAGGCTGGGTTACATTAACATGAAATAATATGATGCTCAAACATAAAATGATAATTAATAATATAATATAAGCTTACACTAACATACAGTTCGCTGCGAGCACGCAGCTGCAGTACTGTTCTTGATGTCTGTTGTGAAAGTTGGCTTTTCCAGTGGAGGTGCAAAAGCATCCAGCAGGCGGAAATCCCAGGCTGCTTCCCATCCAAGTGCGATCATTACCGATCCCCGTCCAGATGGCTCCCTCTGCTGGAAAACTATAATATTACAAAAATACGTTGATCAGTCAAATCAATGTGACGGAAACGATTTGAAACCGTAGCAGAAATAAAAATTGAATGAGAAATGAAAGCGATAATTAATAGGAAAGAGCCTTGATTTGTGTCATGAATTGCAGGTGGGTACAAAGCTTACAGCACCTGGTATTCCCAGGCGGTCTCCCATCCAAGTACTAACCAGGCCCGACCCTGCTTAGCTTCCGAGACCGGAGGAGATCGGGCGTTCTCAGGGTAGTATGGCCGTAAGCGAAGGACAGAGTCAAAATGTCCCCCTTTATAGTTTACAGGCACCTCCAGGTCACGGAGAATGGGGGGGCAAATTTGTTGCATTTCGTACTTCCTCCCTTTTTCCATGTACTGTACTAAGAAACTCTTGGCGTTTTGAGCTCTCGGCCTGTCAGGCTAGTGTAAGTTGAGGGTTCATTTTTTTGGCGGATGGCTCTACATTACGAACGACAAAACGAGAGATGGAATCATTTAAATGCAGTTTTATTAAAAGGGGAAAAGACGTCTGCACCGCAGCACGTTTGAGAACACAACAATCGTAACTAAGGTCACTTCCTGCTTCTCTTACTTCAACAGCCAATCAGAACCTATCAACATAAAAACATGTCTGAGCAATTATTAAACAACAGGATATATTTTTGATATGCTTAACATGAAATAATATGATGCTCAAACATAAAATGATAATTAATAATATAATATAAGCTTACACTAACATACGGTTCGCTGCGAGCACGCAGCTGCAGTACTGTTCTTGATGTCTGTTGTGAAAGTTGGCTTTTCCAGTGGAGGTGCAAAAGCATCCAGCAGGCGGAAATCCCAGGCTGCTTCCCATCCAAGTGCGATCATTACCGATCCCGTCCAGATGGCTCCCTCTGCTGGAAAACTATAATATTACAAAAATACGTTGATCAGTCAAATCAATGTGACGGAAACGATTTGAAACCGTAGCAGAAATAAAAATTGAATGAGAAATGAAAGCGATAATTAATAGGAAAGAGCCTTGATTTGTGTCATGAATTGCAGGTGGGTACAAAGCTTACAGCACCTGGTATTCCCAGGCGGTCTCCCATCCAAGTACTAACCAGGCACGACCCTGCTTAGCTTCCGAGATCGGGCATTCTCAGGGTAGTATGGCCGTAGCGAAAGACAGAGTCAAAATTTCCCCATTTATAGTTTACAGGCACCCTCCAGGTCACGGAGAATGGGGGGGCGAATTTGTTGCATTTCTTTCTTCCTCCCTTTTTCCATGTACTGTACTAAGAAACTCATGGCGCTTTGAGCTCTCGGCCTGTCAGGCTAGTGTAAGTTGAGGGGTTCGTTGTTTTGGTGGATGGCTCTACATTACGAACGACAAAACGAGAGATGGAATCATTTAAATGCAGTTTTATTAAAAGGGGAAAAGACGTCTGCACCGCAGCACGTTCGAGAACACAACAATCGTAACTAAGATCACTTCCTGCTTCTCTTACTTCAACAGCCAATCAGAACCTATCAACATAAAAACATGTCTGAGCAATTATTAAACAACAGGATATAATTTTGATTTGCTTAATGTAGCCACCCTAGGTGCAGCTACTCATGTCACCCTTTTTCTAAGTTTGTCACAGGCAAGTGTGTCATTTTATCAAATCTATTTACAGTTAACATGAGCATAACTACACCTTGTGACGAAAGTTTTATTCCTAAAGTGACCATGCTACAAACAGTAAATTATAGAATAACCAAGACTGTTTCATCATATTTTTCACAGCGATTAGCCTCCATATCTAATGACCAACTTGCCTCGCGTCATATCTTGCTCTCGTGTTCTGTGCATACGTCACATGTGAGTTGAGTGATACGCCCTTCGGACGATACGTCACGAAAAATCAGACTGGCATTCCCATTTCTTAAATGTCGTAATTAGTAGACCTTAGGGAGTTTTTTCGCCGCCATCTCAAACTGTCATTCGCGCGATTCCTCAGTTTGCGGACTGAAATAGCAACCCGCATGCGCACATAACGTCATCTGTTGCGTCCCGACAATACTGAAACATAAAACGAAAGTAAATTAGAAGAAACACACTCACACGCCACACCACACCACAAACACACATACAGGCGCAGTGAAATCGCATTGATCACACAGTCAACTCGTGTGCGGTGACTTTCATAGTTAAACTATTTTTCGGTACCGTGAAAATGATGCCACGGAAAACGACACGCTACCGGTAACGATTGTTACGTGAAATCATCAGGCTTGCCGTAGTTTTTTTTGACTGAGAAATTTCCTTGCGTCTCAAAAACGCACATTATTTGGAACTGTGCGTCCCGTGGGAATATTATGCGTGTAGGACGCGGGACGCAGAGGTAACGAGATGGCTGATCTCTTAACATTCTCTGAGTACTACTATTATTACCACTACAACTAACACTACATTAATTAATTCAATACCTTCAACTTCACAATAATAATAAAAAATAATTAAATCAACCATGATTTTAAACTATGTATTATCAATATTCATGATTCCAAACATGAGAAAGCATTCAGCAAACATAACTGGAATGGAGCAAAAGGACTCCAAATCCCAACGGCCAAACCCGGAAGTGAAGTGCCGGCATTATTGACTCCAGCTGTCACGCAAATGACTTGGTTCAAACAAACATTGTAGTGGTATTTACTTGATTTCTTCGTGATTCTTGCGGTCCTCGGACCCACTCTATACTTGTTGACGAGGAGTAGAGCAGTGGTCCTCAACTAGAAATGCTGTAGGTCCACTTTTTTTTTTAATAAGACCAAGGTGCGGTCCCATGCACGGCGGTCATGGGGAGCAGGGCTATATGCCCATTTAGTATGGTCAAGCCAAGCTTATACAAATCAACACTCCTCACAACCAACCAATAATGGAGTGTGTTGTCAGCGGCTTACTTATTCAGTATACCTGCGTGACACCCCTCAAGGCGGCTGGATAAACGGAGGAAAAATCTACGTGACACGTCTCTTTATTAGAATAAATCAGTAGTTAAGTATAACACACAGAGCATATATAGTGGACAAACCGGAAGTTGGAAAATATCCTTCAAAGTAAAACAGGAAATAATTGAGAGCATATTTGTCTGTTTACAACACCCCCACTTGCTCTCACATTATTGGCATCCTAGTCACTTTACATCAAAAATAAAATACTCATGACCCAAACAACAACTTGAAAATAATCGACAACTTAGTTCATGATGCAGGTTTCGTCATAACATCTGCAAGCATCACTTCAGTTGGACAATACTGTAGGTCTACCTTGCCTTCATTTACAGTAGATCTAATGAAATGGTATTTAACATCAATGCGTTTGCTCCTCTGCCTGTTCACGGGATTCTTTGCTAGAGCTATAGTACCCTGATTATCCTCAAACACTTTGGCAGGTGAATCTCCACACGTTTTCATATCATTCAGTAGTTGGGTCAAATGTAAACACTCTTGAATAGTTGCGGCTAGTGACATATATTCAGCCTCACATGTTGACAATTCTACAGTTTTCTGCTTTTGGTTTTCCATGACACAACAGGACCTCTTTCATTCAGACATACACAATAGCCAGTTGTGCTGCGTCCGTAACATCTGCTGCCCAGTCCGCATCACTATAGGCATGTATCTGTAGTTTGTCGTATTTCGGTAGCATAGTTCTTGTGTTGTAGTACCTTTCAGATATCTCAGTACATGTTTGGCAGTTACCCAGTGCTCTTCAGTGGGATTTGTAAATGACTGTGATAACCTACTAACTACAAAACTCAAATCAGGCCGTGTGCACATAGACAAGTAAATAAGACTTCCAACCATTTCTCTGTACTTAGTTACATTGTCTAGTGGCTTTGCATCATCAGAGTAGTTGAATTTCTGTTCACATGGTGTTTTTATCTCGCTTTACAATCCTCCATGTTAAATCTTACAAGTAACTTTTCCACATAGGTTCTTTGTGACATTTTCACACATTCCTCTGACTGATCAAAATCAATTCCCAGAAAATGTCTCAGTTTTCCCAAATCTTTCATTTTGAATATAGCTGCAAGCATGTTTTTCACATTTTTCATTACTTCCTCATCAGTAGCAGCTATGATTAAATCATCAACCCAAATTATTATGGTGACTTTGTCATTTCCCTTTTCTTTGAAATAGACACAATAATCAGCTTCATTCTGAATGAAGTCGTTGTCAATCAAGTAAGAATGTAACATCAGATTCCAATTACGACCTGCCTGTTTAAGGCCGTACAGTGACTTTTCAAGTTTGTACACAAGCTTCTGTTCAGTACTTATTACCTCATAACCCTCTGGTTGTTCTACATAGAGCTCACAATCTATGGGTGCATGAAGATAAGCTGTCTTTACGTCCATTTGGTGGAGTAGCAAATTTTCCTGAACCGCTTTTTGCATTAGTCCCCTCATGCTTGTCATATTTGCTGTTGGAGAGAATGTTTCCTTAAAATCTATGCCATGTTTTTGACTGTAGCCCTTAGCAACAAAACGAGCCTTATATTTGTCTGTGCCATCCTCATTTCTCTTTAATGCATAAACCCAACGTACCCCCACTGCACACTTTCCTCGGGGTAGCTCTGTTAGGGTAAAAGTGTTGTTTTCATTCAAAGACTCCATCTCTTCGTCCATAGCTTTGGTCCATTTGTCAGCATTAAGTGAACTTTTTGCCTCTTTAAAAGACTGTGGTACGTCACACGCCAGTCTATAGCAGTAGTCTATGTTAGTAAACACTTGGTCATCATCATCATCAGTCACATACTCAATTAGGCAACTCGGCTTCTTTTTGGCTCTAGTTGATTTTCTCACACTGTCTGCACTGCTCGGTTGTGTTCCCATGTCTGATACAGGGCTGCCCATTTCTGCATCATCCTGCACTGTTTCGACTGTATGTGGCTTTCTGTCTGCTCTACCAGAGTCCAAAAGATCATCACTATCATCCTGGTCTGAGCTCATTTCTGTCTGGATTTGTTGCTGTGTAGATGGCTTTGTCACAAATTTCAACATTCTGTGTTTTTGCACTTTTTCACTGTTTGGATAATAAACAAAATAAGCTGGACTATTTTTGTCATATCCAATGAAAACTCCCTTTTCGCTTCTAGAGTCAAGTTTCTTCTTGTCATGCTTGTATGCATAGCACACAGCGCCGAACTTTTGCATTTGTGAAATATTTGGTTTCTTTCCAGTCAACATAAAGTAAGCAGTCTGCTTTGTGCGATTATTAAAGCATCGGTTCCTGACCACTACTGCTGTCTGCACTGCGTAAGTCCACAACATTTTGGGTAGGTCACTTTCAAGTAACATGCATCTCGCCATGTCAAATAAAGTCCTCCAGTTTCTCTCTGCTGTACCGTTTTGGTGCGGTGAGTATGGTGCTGAGGTTTCGTGTCTAATGCCATGTTTACGCATAAGTCCTTGGTACTCTTTGGACATGAACTCAGTACCATTGTCAGATCTAATACACTTAACCTTCCCATAGGGGCAGTGTCTGCTAAAAAGTTTTCTGTGGCAGTCACTGTATCACTCTTGTGTTTGAGAAAGTACACAAAAATTGTACTTGAGAAGTCATCAGTAAACGACACTGCAAATCTGTGTCCATCTATAGAAATGGGATCTATAGGTCCTGCCAGATCTGTATGCACTAAGCCTAACACCTCTGTTGCTCTTGCATCCGGCTCTCTATTTCTGGTTTGCACAAACTTCCCTTGAATACACACTTCACATGGTGACACAGGTTTTTCGCATTTCCCTTTGATTACCATACCATCAACCACTTTTGTCAACTTTTGCACATCACTGTAATTGCAATGGCCGAGAATCTCGTGCCACGTTTGCAAATCAAAACAACCATTGCACTTGTCATTACCCTCGTCTGCAGTTGATAGGTAGTAAAGATTGTTCTGCACATTAATAGGGAATACAGTACCATCACTCATTTTCACCATGTCCTTTCCTTCGCTGAAAATCACTGTTGCTCCACTTGCCGTCGCAGCCATCACAGAGAAAATGTCTTGTGGATATGAAGGGATGAACAGTGTATTTCTCAATGTCGCTGTATGGTGGTGTCCTTCGCTGTCGATGAGGATCACCTCTGCTTCTCCCGCCGTTTCGCCACGCCTTGGCACTTGGTTCCGTCTGCTAGCTCAACATAGTGTGTGTCAGCCTTGAAGGTCTCATCGAAGCTCTTGAACTTTGTCTCATCTGTGATGATGTGGGATGTAGCACCGGTGTCCACCATTAGGCCTTTCGTCTTCACACCATGTCCTGGAACGATGTCCGCTTCCGGTCCTTGGTCAAGAAAGCATACGACTTGTTGCCGTCTCCCTCTGCAGCTTGTCTAGCTTGTTCATTCTTTGGTCGACGTCTGCAGTTTGCATCTCTGTGCGTTGAACTCTTGCAATAACTGCACCACTGTCTTCTTTGGCATGCCCGTGCTTTGTGCCCTTTTACACCGCACTTGAAGCACACCATATCCGCCATCTTGTTTTTGCCATCGCCCCTTGGAGTGTCATCTTTTACGTTCACTTTCATCACATTATCTGACACCTGAGCGCAGAGTTTTTCGGTGTCTTCATATGATCGCAGTCTAGTTTTAAAGTCAGCAAATTTTAGCTTTTCTTCACTCTGTGTCACATGCACTGCAAAAGGTTTGAAGGATTCTGGAAGTCCTTTCAACACCATTGCTATGAGTAGATCATCACTCATGACTTCTTCTGCATTTCTCAGTGCCGTGATGATAGTCTCTGCCCTAATCACAAAATCTGTTACGCTTTCCTTGCTTCCCATCTGCAGACTTGTCAGTTCAGAATACAGGTTTATTATGCGAGGTTTCCCTTTACCTGCATAGTACTCTCGAAGCATCTTCAGGGCTTTTCTCCCATCATCTGCAGCTTCGCGCATGACGAGGCCGAGACTTTTGTCGTCCAAAAACTGGAGCAGCTCTGCATAGGCCATCCCGTTCTGTTCCTTGTCCTTAGCCTCTTCATCAACGTCAGCAAACTGCGGATTTTCACTCAAAATAGTCTCTTTGAGCCCCTGTAGCCGCAAGTACGCCAAGAATTTTGTTTCCCAGAGCTCATACTGTTTCTCATCTCCATTAAAAGTTAAACGTGACCATCTGCTCGAGCCGTGGCTTGGCTGCTCCATAGCTTCTACGGTAGCCTAGGGTAGCACCACGAGGCAGCACTGTTAGCAGCTAAAAGCTAAGCTACGCTAACCTCTTCGCCGAGTTCGCAGTTCGTCGCTCTTATCAGCGGCTTCAAACTTTCTTCAGCCGTCCTTGGGGTTTTCTGGGCCCATAACCTGTTGTCAGCGGCTTACTTATTCAGTATACCTGCGTGACACCCCTCAAGGCGGCTGGATAAACGGAGGAAAAATCTGCGTGACACGTCTCTTGCTTTATTAGAATTAATCAGTAGTTAAGTATAACACACACAGCATATATGGTGGACAAACCGGAAAATGGAAAAGATCCTTCAAAGTAAAACAGCAAATAATTGAGAGCATATTTGTCTGTTTACAACAGTCGGGAACCGTTCATTTCGGACATCGCCAGTGTGCGCAGTGATTTTTTTCGGCTCTTACATTAATGCGTGCCTCTCTGGGCCCGAAAAAATCCAAAGCGAGTTTTTTTGGCGCAGGGCCAGTGGGACCAGATGGGGTGGCAACCGTTCTTTTCCTGACATCGCCAGTGTATGCGGTGATTTTTTCGGCTCTTACATTAATGCGTGCCTCTCTGGGCCCGAAAAAAATCCAAAACGCTTTTTTGTTTAGCGCAGGGCCAGTGGGACCAAATGGGGTGGCAACCGTTCTTTTCCTGACATCGCCAGTGTGCGCGGTGATTTTTTCGGCTCTTAAATTAATGCGTGCCTCTCTGGGCCCGAAAAAATCCAAAAGGCTTTTTTGTTTAGCGCATGGCCAGTGGGACCAAATGGGGTGGCAACCGTTCTTTTCCTGACATCGCCAGTGTGCACGGTGATTTTTTCGGCTCTTACATTAATGCGTGCCTCTCTGGGCCCGAAAAAATCCAAAACGCTTTTTTGTTTAGCGCAGGGCCAGTGGGACCAAATGGGGTGGCAACCGTTCTTTTCCTGACATCGCCAGTGTGCGCGGTGATTTTTTTCGGCTCTTACATTAATGCGTGCCTCTCTGGGCCGAAAAAAATCCAAAACGCTTTTTGTTTAGCGCAGGGCCAGTGGGACCAAATGGGGTGGCAACCGTTCTTTTCCTGACATCGCCAGTGTGCGCGGTGATTTTTTTCGGCTCTTAAATTAATGCGTGCCTCTCTGGGCCCGAAAAAAATCCAAAACGCTTTTTTGTTTAGCGCATGGCCAGTGGGACCAAATGGGGTGGCAACCGTTCTTTTCCTGACATCGCCAGTGTGCGCTGTGATTTTTTTCGGCTCTTAAATTAATGTGTGCCTCTCTGGGCCCGAAAAAATCCAAAACGCTTTTTTGTTTAGCGCAGGGCCAGTGGGACCAAATGGGGTGGCAACCGTTCTTTTCCTGACATCGCCAGTGTGCGCGGTGATTTTTTTCGGCTCTTACATTAATGCGTGCCTCTCTGGGCCCGAAAAAATCCAAAACGCTTTTTTGTTTAGCGCAGGGCCAGTGGGACCAAATGGGGTGGCAACCGTTCTTTTCCTGACATCGCCAGTGTGCGCGGTGATTTTTTTCGGCTCTTACATTAATGCGTGCCTCTCTGGGCCCGAAAAAAATCCAAAACGCTTTTTTGTTTAGCGCAGGGCCAGTGGGACCAAATGGGGTGGCAACCGTTCTTTTCCTGACATCGCCAGTGTGCGCGGTGATTTTTTTCGGCTCTTAAATTAATGCGTGCCTCTCTGGGCCCGAAAAAAATCCAAAAGGCTTTTTTGTTTAGCGCATGGCCAGTGGGACCAAATGGGGTGGCAACCGTTCTTTTCCTGACATCGCCAGTGTGCGCGGTGATTTTTTTCGGCTCTTAAATTAATGCGTGCCTCTCTGGGCCCGAAAAAATCCAAAACGCTTTTTTGTTTAGCGCAGGGCCAGTGGGACCAAATGGGGTGGCAACCGTTCTTTTCCTGACATCGCCAGTGTGCGCGGTGATTTTTTCGGCTCTTACATTAATGCGTGCCTCTCTGGGCCCGAAAAAAATCCAAAACGCTTTTTTGTTTAGCGCAGGGCCAGTGGGACCAAATGGGGTGGCAACCGTTCTTTTCCTGACATCGCCAGTGTGCGCGGTGATTTTTTTCGCTCTTACATTAATGCGTGCCTCTCTGGGCCCGAAAAAATCCAAAACGGCTTTTTTGTTTAGCGCATGGCCAGTGGGACCAAATGGGGTGGCAACCGTTCTTTTCCTGACATCGCCAGTGTGCGCGGTGATTTTTTTCGGCTCTTACATTAATGCGTGCCTCTCTGGGCCGAAAAAAATCCAAAACGCTTTTTTGTTTAGCGCAGGGCCAGTGGGACCAAATGGGGTGGCAACCGTTCTTTTCCTGACATCGCCAGTGTGCGCGGTGATTTTTTTCGGCTCTTACATTAATGCGTGCCTCTCTGGGCCCGAAAAAAATCCAAAACGCTTTTTTGTTTAGCGCAGGGCCAGTGGGACCAAATGGGGTGGCAACCGTTCTTTTCCTGACATCGCCAGTGTGCGCGGTGATTTTTTTCGGCTCTTAAATTAATGCGTGCCTCTCTGGGCCGAAAAAAATCCAAAAGGCTTTTTTGTTTAGCGCATGGCCAGTGGGACCAAATGGGGTGGCAACCGTTCTTTTCCTGACATCGCCAGTGTGCGCGGTGATTTTTTTCGGCTCTTAAATTAATGCGTGCCTCTCTGGGCCCGAAAAAATCCAAAAGGCTTTTTTGTTTAGCGCATGGCCAGTGGGACCAAATGGGGTGGCAACCGTTCTTTTCCTGACATCGCCAGTGTGCGCGGTGATTTTTTTCGGCTCTTAAATTAATGCGTGCCTCTCTGGGCCCGAAAAAAATCCAAAAGGCTTTTTTGTTTAGCGCATGGCCAGTGGGACCAAATGGGGTGGCAACCGTTCTTTTCCTGACATCGCCAGTGTGCGCGGTGATTTTTTTCGGCTCTTAAATTAATGCGTGCCTCTCTGGGCCGAAAAAAATCCAAAAGGCTTTTTTGTTTAGCGCATGGCCAGTGGGACCAAATGGGGTGGCAACCGTTCTTTTCCTGACATCGCCAGTGTGCGCGGTGATTTTTTTCGGCTCTTAAATTAATGCGTGCCTCTCTGGGCCGAAAAAAAAAATCCAAAAGGCTTTTTTGTTTAGCGCATGGCCAGTGGGACCAAATGGGGTGGCAACCGTTCTTTTCCTGACATCGCCAGTGTGCGCGGTGATTTTTTTCGGCTCTTAAATTAATGCGTGCCTCTCTGGGCCGAAAAAAATCCAAAAGGCTTTTTTGTTTAGCGCATGGCCAGTGGGACCAAATGGGGTGGCAACCGTTCTTTTCCTGACATCGCCAGTGTGCGCGGTGATTTTTTTCGGCTCTTAAATTAATGCGTGCCTCTCTGGGCCGAAAAAAATCCAAAAGGCTTTTTGTTTAGCGCATGGCCAGTGGGACCAAATGGGGTGGCAACCGTTCTTTTCCTGACATCGCCAGTGTGCGCGGTGATTTTTTTCGGCTCTTAAATTAATGCGTGCCTCTCTGGGCCGAAAAAAAAATCCAAAAGGCTTTTTTGTTTAGCGCATGGCCAGTGGGACCAAATGGGGTGGCAACCGTTCTTTTCCTGACATCGCCAGTGTGCGCGGTGATTTTTTTCGGCTCTTAAATTAATGCGTGCCTCTCTGGGCCGAAAAAAATCCAAAAGGCTTTTTTGTTTAGCGCATGGCCAGTGGGACCAAATGGGGTGGCAACCGTTCTTTTCCTGACATCGCCAGTGTGCGCGGTGATTTTTTTCGGCTCTTAAATTAATGCGTGCCTCTCTGGGCCGAAAAAAATCCAAAAGGCTTTTTTGTTTAGCGCATGGCCAGTGGGACCAAATGGGGTGGCAACCGTTCTTTTCCTGACATCGCCAGTGTGCGCGGTGATTTTTTTCGGCTCTTAAATTAATGCGTGCCTCTCTGGGCCGAAAAAAATCCAAAAGGCTTTTTTGTTTAGCGCATGGCCAGTGGGACCAAATGGGGTGGCAACCGTTCTTTTCCTGACATCGCCAGTGTGCGCGGTGATTTTTTTCGGCTCTTAAATTAATGCGTGCCTCTCTGGGCCCGAAAAAAAATCCAAAAGGCTTTTTTGTTTAGCGCATGGCCAGTGGGACCAAATGGGGTGGCAACCGTTCTTTTCCTGACATCGCCAGTGTGCGCGGTGATTTTTTTCGGCTCTTAAATTAATGCGTGCCTCTCTGGGCCGAAAAAAAATCCAAAAGGCTTTTTGTTTAGCGCATGGCCAGTGGGACCAAATGGGGTGGCAACCGTTCTTTTCCTGACATCGCCAGTGTGCGCGGTGATTTTTTTCGGCTCTTAAATTAATGCGTGCCTCTCTGGGCCGAAAAAAATCCAAAAGGCTTTTTGTTTAGCGCATGGCCAGTGGGACCAAATGGGGTGGCAACCGTTCTTTTCCTGACATCGCCAGTGTGCGCGGTGATTTTTTTCGGCTCTTAAATTAATGCGTGCCTCTCTGGGCCCGAAAAAAATCCAAAAGGCTTTTTTGTTTAGCGCATGGCCAGTGGGACCAAATGGGGTGGCAACCGTTCTTTTCCTGACATCGCCAGTGTGCGCGGTGATTTTTTTCGGCTCTTAAATTAATGCGTGCCTCTCTGGGCCCGAAAAAAATCCAAAAGGCTTTTTTGTTTAGCGCATGGCCAGTGGGACCAAATGGGGTGGCAACCGTTCTTTTCCTGACATCGCCAGTGTGCGCGGTGATTTTTTTCGGCTCTTAAATTAATGCGTGCCTCTCTGGGCCCGAAAAAAATCCAAAAGGCTTTTTTGTTTAGCGCATGGCCAGTGGGACCAAATGGGGTGGCAACCGTTCTTTTCCTGACATCGCCAGTGTGCGCGGTGATTTTTTTCGGCTCTTAAATTAATGCGTGCCTCTCTGGGCCCGAAAAAAATCCAAAAGGCTTTTTTGTTTAGCGCATGGCCAGTGGGACCAAATGGGGTGGCAACCGTTCTTTTCCTGACATCGCCAGTGTGCGCGGTGATTTTTTTCGGCTCTTAAATTAATGCGTGCCTCTCTGGGCCGAAAAAAAATCCAAAAGGCTTTTTTGTTTAGCGCATGGCCAGTGGGACCAAATGGGGTGGCAACCGTTCTTTTCCTGACATCGCCAGTGTGCGCGGTGATTTTTTTCGGCTCTTAAATTAATGCGTGCCTCTCTGGGCCGAAAAAAATCCAAAAGGCTTTTTTGTTTAGCGCATGGCCAGTGGGACCAAATGGGGTGGCAACCGTTCTTTTCCTGACATCGCCAGTGTGCGCGGTGATTTTTTTCGGCTCTTAAATTAATGCGTGCCTCTCTGGGCCGAAAAAAATCCAAAAGGCTTTTTTGTTTAGCGCATGGCCAGTGGGACCAAATGGGGTGGCAACCGTTCTTTTCCTGACATCGCCAGTGTGCGCGGTGATTTTTTTCGGCTCTTAAATTAATGCGTGCCTCTCTGGGCCGAAAAAAATCCAAAAGGCTTTTTTGTTTAGCGCATGGCCAGTGGGACCAAATGGGGTGGCAACCGTTCTTTTCCTGACATCGCCAGTGTGCGCGGTGATTTTTTTCGGCTCTTAAATTAATGCGTGCCTCTCTGGGCCGAAAAAAAATCCAAAAGGCTTTTTTGTTTAGCGCATGGCCAGTGGGACCAAATGGGGTGGCAACCGTTCTTTTCCTGACATCGCCAGTGTGCGCGGTGATTTTTTTCGGCTCTTAAATTAATGCGTGCCTCTCTGGGCCGAAAAAAATCCAAAAGGCTTTTTTGTTTAGCGCATGGCCAGTGGGACCAAATGGGGTGGCAACCGTTCTTTTCCTGACATCGCCAGTGTGCGCGGTGATTTTTTTCGGCTCTTAAATTAATGCGTGCCTCTCTGGGCCGAAAAAAAAATCCAAAAGGCTTTTTTGTTTAGCGCATGGCCAGTGGGACCAAATGGGGTGGCAACCGTTCTTTTCCTGACATCGCCAGTGTGCGCGGTGATTTTTTTCGGCTCTTAAATTAATGCGTGCCTCTCTGGGCCCGAAAAAAAATCCAAAAGGCTTTTTTGTTTAGCGCATGGCCAGTGGGACCAAATGGGGTGGCAACCGTTCTTTTCCTGACATCGCCAGTGTGCGCGGTGATTTTTTTCGGCTCTTAAATTAATGCGTGCCTCTCTGGGCCCGAAAAAAAAATCCAAAAGGCTTTTTTGTTTAGCGCATGGCCAGTGGGACCAAATGGGGTGGCAACCGTTCTTTTCCTGACATCGCCAGTGTGCGCGGTGATTTTTTTCGGCTCTTAAATTAATGCGTGCCTCTCTGGGCCCGAAAAAAAATCCAAAAGGCTTTTTTGTTTAGCGCATGGCCAGTGGGACCAAATGGGGTGGCAACCGTTCTTTTCCTGACATCGCCAGTGTGCGCGGTGATTTTTTCGGCTCTTAAATTAATGCGTGCCTCTCTGGGCCGAAAAAAATCCAAAAGGCTTTTTGTTTAGCGCATGGCCAGTGGGACCAAATGGGGTGGCAACCGTTCTTTTCCTGACATCGCCAGTGTGCGCGGTGATTTTTTTCGGCTCTTAAATTAATGCGTGCCTCTCTGGGCCGAAAAAAATCCAAAAGGCTTTTTGTTTAGCGCATGGCCAGTGGGACCAAATGGGGTGGCAACCGTTCTTTTCCTGACATCGCCAGTGTGCGCGGTGATTTTTCGGCTCTTAAATTAATGCGTGCCTCTCTGGGCCGAAAAAAAAATCCAAAAGGCTTTTTGTTTAGCGCATGGCCAGTGGGACCAAATGGGGTGGCAACCGTTCTTTTCCTGACATCGCCAGTGTGCGCGGTGATTTTTTTCGGCTCTTAAATTAATGCGTGCCTCTCTGGGCCCGAAAAAAAATCCAAAAGGCTTTTTGTTTAGCGCATGGCCAGTGGGACCAAATGGGGTGGCAACCGTTCTTTTCCTGACATCGCCAGTGTGCGCGGTGATTTTTTTCGGCTCTTAAATTAATGCGTGCCTCTCTGGGCCCGAAAAAAAAATCCAAAAGGCTTTTTGTTTAGCGCATGGCCAGTGGGACCAAATGGGGTGGCAACCGTTCTTTTCCTGACATCGCCAGTGTGCGCGGTGATTTTTTTCGGCTCTTAAATTAATGCGTGCCTCTCTGGGCCGAAAAAAATCCAAAAGGCTTTTTTGTTTAGCGCATGGCCAGTGGGACCAAATGGGGTGGCAACCGTTCTTTTCCTGACATCGCCAGTGTGCGCGGTGATTTTTTTCGGCTCTTAAATTAATGCGTGCCTCTCTGGGCCCGAAAAAATCCAAAAGGCTTTTTGTTTAGCGCATGGCCAGTGGGACCAAATGGGGTGGCAACCGTTCTTTTCCTGACATCGCCAGTGTGCGCGGTGATTTTTTTCGGCTCTTAAATTAATGCGTGCCTCTCTGGGCCGAAAAAAATCCAAAAGGCTTTTTTGTTTAGCGCATGGCCAGTGGGACCAAATGGGGTGGCAACCGTTCTTTTCCTGACATCGCCAGTGTGCGCGGTGATTTTTTTCGGCTCTTAAATTAATGCGTGCCTCTCTGGGCCGAAAAAAATCCAAAAGGCTTTTTGTTTAGCGCATGGCCAGTGGGACCAAATGGGGTGGCAACCGTTCTTTTCCTGACATCGCCAGTGTGCGCGGTGATTTTTTTCGGCTCTTAAATTAATGCGTGCCTCTCTGGGCCCGAAAAAAATCCAAAAGGCTTTTTGTTTAGCGCATGGCCAGTGGGACCAAATGGGGTGGCAACCGTTCTTTTCCTGACATCGCCAGTGTGCGCGGTGATTTTTTTCGGCTCTTAAATTAATGCGTGCCTCTCTGGGCCGAAAAAAAAATCCAAAAGGCTTTTTGTTTAGCGCATGGCCAGTGGGACCAAATGGGGTGGCAACCGTTCTTTTCCTGACATCGCCAGTGTGCGCGGTGATTTTTCGGCTCTTAAATTAATGCGTGCCTCTCTGGGCCGAAAAAAAATCCAAAAGGCTTTTTGTTTAGCGCATGGCCAGTGGGACCAAATGGGGTGGCAACCGTTCTTTTCCTGACATCGCCAGTGTGCGCGGTGATTTTTTTCGGCTCTTAAATTAATGCGTGCCTCTCTGGGCCGAAAAAAAAATCCAAAAGGCTTTTTGTTTAGCGCATGGCCAGTGGGACCAAATGGGGTGGCAACCGTTCTTTTCCTGACATCGCCAGTGTGCGCGGTGATTTTTTTCGGCTCTTAAATTAATGCGTGCCTCTCTGGGCCCGAAAAAAAAATCCAAAAGGCTTTTTGTTTAGCGCATGGCCAGTGGGACCAAATGGGGTGGCAACCGTTCTTTTCCTGACATCGCCAGTGTGCGCGGTGATTTTTTTCGGCTCTTAAATTAATGCGTGCCTCTCTGGGCCGAAAAAAATCCAAAAGGCTTTTTGTTTAGCGCATGGCCAGTGGGACCAAATGGGGTGGCAACCGTTCTTTTCCTGACATCGCCAGTGTGCGCGGTGATTTTTCGGCTCTTAAATTAATGCGTGCCTCTCTGGGCCGAAAAAAATCCAAAAGGCTTTTTGTTTAGCGCATGGCCAGTGGGACCAAATGGGGTGGCAACCGTTCTTTTCCTGACATCGCCAGTGTGCGCGGTGATTTTTTTCGGCTCTTAAATTAATGCGTGCCTCTCTGGGCCGAAAAAAATCCAAAAGGCTTTTTTGTTTAGCGCATGGCCAGTGGGACCAAATGGGGTGGCAACCGTTCTTTTCCTGACATCGCCAGTGTGCGCGGTGATTTTTTTCGGCTCTTAAATTAATGCGTGCCTCTCTGGGCCGAAAAAAATCCAAAAGGCTTTTTGTTTAGCGCATGGCCAGTGGGACCAAATGGGGTGGCAACCGTTCTTTTCCTGACATCGCCAGTGTGCGCGGTGATTTTTCGGCTCTTAAATTAATGCGTGCCTCTCTGGGCCGAAAAAAAAATCCAAAAGGCTTTTTGTTTAGCGCATGGCCAGTGGGACCAAATGGGGTGGCAACCGTTCTTTTCCTGACATCGCCAGTGTGCGCGGTGATTTTTTTCGGCTCTTAAATTAATGCGTGCCTCTCTGGGCCCGAAAAAAAAATCCAAAAGGCTTTTTTGTTTAGCGCATGGCCAGTGGGACCAAATGGGGTGGCAACCGTTCTTTTCCTGACATCGCCAGTGTGCGCGGTGATTTTTTTCGGCTCTTAAATTAATGCGTGCCTCTCTGGGCCGAAAAAAATCCAAAAGGCTTTTTGTTTAGCGCATGGCCAGTGGGACCAAATGGGGTGGCAACCGTTCTTTTCCTGACATCGCCAGTGTGCGCGGTGATTTTTTTCGGCTCTTAAATTAATGCGTGCCTCTCTGGGCCGAAAAAAATCCAAAAGGCTTTTTGTTTAGCGCATGGCCAGTGGGACCAAATGGGGTGGCAACCGTTCTTTTCCTGACATCGCCAGTGTGCGCGGTGATTTTTTTCGGCTCTTACATTAATGCGTGCCTCTCTGGGCCCGAAAAAAATCCAAAAGGCTTTTTTGTTTAGCGCATGGCCAGTGGGACCAAATGGGGTGGCAACCGTTCTTTTCCTGACATCGCCAGTGTGCGCGGTGATTTTTCGGCTCTTAAATTAATGCGTGCCTCTCTGGGCCGAAAAAAAAATCCAAAAGGCTTTTTGTTTAGCGCATGGCCAGTGGGACCAAATGGGGTGGCAACCGTTCTTTTCCTGACATCGCCAGTGTGCGCGGTGATTTTTTTCGGCTCTTAAATTAATGCGTGCCTCTCTGGGCCGAAAAAAAAATCCAAAAGGCTTTTTGTTTAGCGCATGGCCAGTGGGACCAAATGGGGTGGCAACCGTTCTTTTCCTGACATCGCCAGTGTGCGCGGTGATTTTTTTCGGCTCTTAAATTAATGCGTGCCTCTCTGGGCCGAAAAAAATCCAAAAGGCTTTTTGTTTAGCGCATGGCCAGTGGGACCAAATGGGGTGGCAACCGTTCTTTTCCTGACATCGCCAGTGTGCGCGGTGATTTTTCGGCTCTTAAATTAATGCGTGCCTCTCTGGGCCGAAAAAAATCCAAAAGGCTTTTTTGTTTAGCGCATGGCCAGTGGGACCAAATGGGGTGGCAACCGTTCTTTTCCTGACATCGCCAGTGTGCGCGGTGATTTTTTTCGGCTCTTAAATTAATGCGTGCCTCTCTGGGCCGAAAAAAATCCAAAAGGCTTTTTGTTTAGCGCATGGCCAGTGGGACCAAATGGGGTGGCAACCGTTCTTTTCCTGACATCGCCAGTGTGCGCGGTGATTTTTTTCGGCTCTTAAATTAATGCGTGCCTCTCTGGGCCGAAAAAAATCCAAAAGGCTTTTTGTTTAGCGCATGGCCAGTGGGACCAAATGGGGTGGCAACCGTTCTTTTCCTGACATCGCCAGTGTGCGCGGTGATTTTTTCGCTCTTAAATTAATGCGTGCCTCTCTGGGCCGAAAAAAAAATCCAAAAGGCTTTTTGTTTAGCGCATGGCCAGTGGGACCAAATGGGGTGGCAACCGTTCTTTTCCTGACATCGCCAGTGTGCGCGGTGATTTTTTCGGCTCTTAAATTAATGCGTGCCTCTCTGGGCCGAAAAAAATCCAAAAGGCTTTTTGTTTAGCGCATGGCCAGTGGGACCAAATGGGGTGGCAACCGTTCTTTTCCTGACATCGCCAGTGTGCGCGGTGATTTTTCGGCTCTTAAATTAATGCGTGCCTCTCTGGGCCGAAAAAAATCCAAAAGGCTTTTTGTTTAGCGCATGGCCAGTGGGACCAAATGGGGTGGCAACCGTTCTTTTCCTGACATCGCCAGTGTGCGCGGTGATTTTTTCGGCTCTTAAATTAATGCGTGCCTCTCTGGGCCGAAAAAAATCCAAAAGGCTTTTTGTTTAGCGCATGGCCAGTGGGACCAAATGGGGTGGCAACCGTTCTTTTCCTGACATCGCCAGTGTGCGCGGTGATTTTTCGGCTCTTACATTAATGCGTGCCTCTCTGGGCCGAAAAAAAAATCCAAAAGGCTTTTTTGTTTAGCGCATGGCCAGTGGGACCAAATGGGGTGGCAACCGTTCTTTTCCTGACATCGCCAGTGTGCGCGGTGATTTTTTTCGGCTCTTAAATTAATGCGTGCCTCTCTGGGCCCGAAAAAAATCCAAAAGGCTTTTTGTTTAGCGCATGGCCAGTGGGACCAAATGGGGTGGCAACCGTTCTTTTCCTGACATCGCCAGTGTGCGCGGTGATTTTTTCGGCTCTTAAATTAATGCGTGCCTCTCTGGGCCGAAAAAAAATCCAAAAGGCTTTTTGTTTAGCGCATGGCCAGTGGGACCAAATGGGGTGGCAACCGTTCTTTTCCTGACATCGCCAGTGTGCGCGGTGATTTTTTCGGCTCTTAAATTAATGCGTGCCTCTCTGGGCCGAAAAAAATCCAAAAGGCTTTTTGTTTAGCGCATGGCCAGTGGGACCAAATGGGGTGGCAACCGTTCTTTTCCTGACATCGCCAGTGTGCGCGGTGATTTTTTTCGGCTCTTAAATTAATGCGTGCCTCTCTGGGCCGAAAAAATCCAAAAGGCTTTTTGTTTAGCGCATGGCCAGTGGGACCAAATGGGGTGGCAACCGTTCTTTTCCTGACATCGCCAGTGTGCGCGGTGATTTTTTTCGGCTCTTAAATTAATGCGTGCCTCTCTGGGCCGAAAAAAAAATCCAAAAGGCTTTTTGTTTAGCGCATGGCCAGTGGGACCAAATGGGGTGGCAACCGTTCTTTTCCTGACATCGCCAGTGTGCGCGGTGATTTTTTTCGGCTCTTAAATTAATGCGTGCCTCTCTGGGCCGAAAAAAATCCAAAAGGCTTTTTTGTTTAGCGCATGGCCAGTGGGACCAAATGGGGTGGCAACCGTTCTTTTCCTGACATCGCCAGTGTGCGCGGTGATTTTTTTCGGCTCTTAAATTAATGCGTGCCTCTCTGGGCCGAAAAAAATCCAAAAGGCTTTTTGTTTAGCGCATGGCCAGTGGGACCAAATGGGGTGGCAACCGTTCTTTTCCTGACATCGCCAGTGTGCGCGGTGATTTTTTTCGGCTCTTACATTAATGCGTGCCTCTCTGGGCCGAAAAAAAAATCCAAAAGGCTTTTTGTTTAGCGCATGGCCAGTGGGACCAAATGGGGTGGCAACCGTTCTTTTCCTGACATCGCCAGTGTGCGCGGTGATTTTTTTCGGCTCTTAAATTAATGCGTGCCTCTCTGGGCCGAAAAAAATCCAAAAGGCTTTTTTGTTTAGCGCATGGCCAGTGGGACCAAATGGGGTGGCAACCGTTCTTTTCCTGACATCGCCAGTGTGCGCGGTGATTTTTTTCGGCTCTTACATTAATGCGTGCCTCTCTGGGCCCGAAAAAAATCCAAAAGGCTTTTTTGTTTAGCGCATGGCCAGTGGGACCAAATGGGGTGGCAACCGTTCTTTTCCTGACATCGCCAGTGTGCGCGGTGATTTTTTCGGCTCTTACATTAATGCGTGCCTCTCTGGGCCGAAAAAAAATCCAAAAGGCTTTTTTGTTTAGCGCATGGCCAGTGGGACCAAATGGGGTGGCAACCGTTCTTTTCCTGACATCGCCAGTGTGCGCGGTGATTTTTCGGCTCTTACATTAATGCGTGCCTCTCTGGGCCGAAAAAAATCCAAAAGGCTTTTTTGTTTAGCGCAGGGCCAGTGGGACCAAATGGGGTGG
>JAKGUB010000348.1:23602500-23830171 GCA_026261675.1 Hippocampus mohnikei | reverse complement strand
GTACAACCAGTATGCATTGGAAATGGCTCACTTTGAATAACCTGCTGTACCACTGACAGATTGGAGACTTCTTGTTGAGACTGACACTAATGCAGAATGAAATACTGTATACAAAACACACAGGGAGACATTTCATTCCATTTATAGACTCCAATCACGTAATTAAAATGGAATCATTCACAATTTGCTGTCAATTATTCTGCACACAACCAAGTAATACAAATATATATATATATATATATATATATACACAAAACACACAGTAATTCATTAAAAACAATCCTCCAAACAGAATTCCTACAAACATATTGTATATATTGTACTGTACCACAAAAACCATGTAAGAACAATAATGACGAGCTTCCAGTATAACAGCGAGAGGGTAAGCTGCAAACACGTGGAGTTCACGGCCGTACGAGCAAAAAACTGAGAAAAAAAAAGACAAAAGAACGGAGGCTGCAACTAGAACATAGGATAAAATGGATATGAACAAAATGTTTTATGTTTCACGGTTATGGTTGTTAGTATATATATTGTGATCTGTGACATGTGGGTAACAGGATATTCCAAAAAGAATTACGGTACAGCGTAGAGATATTAAGGTGGTGTCATTAAATGTGAACAGCATGAACAACCCAGTAAAGAGGGGGAAGGTGTTGATAAAATTAAGGAGGAGGTGCAGGTCGTTTTTCTACAAGAAACACACCTGACACCACAAGACAATGAACATTTGAAAAGATATGGGTATACCAATACATTCTATAGTTCATTTAAAGAATGTCATAGGAGAGGGGTGGCTATACTAATGAAAAACTCAGTTAAATTTGTAATTGACAAAGAGACAAAAGATAGGGAAGAGCGGTATATAGTGGTCAAGGGGACGATGGAGGGCGAGAAGGTCACATTAATCAATGTATATGATCCACCAGATAGAGAAAGGAACTTTTTTGAAGACCTTTTCAATATCATGGCTGTGGAAATGGATGGGATCCTGATATGCGGTGCTTAACCATGACTTAGATAAAACAAGCGCAAGGAAGTCTAGGAATCATATAACCAAGTACATCAACACACAAATAAAACAACTAGGGATAATCGATGTGTCACATTGCGAGGTGGTGGTGGACCCCAAAGAGCAGGCAGGAGGAAGGAGCAGGGTGTACTTGATGAATTGTATTTAATAAAACATAGAAAACTAAATCCAAAACAAAGTCTCAAACAAAACACATGACTGAAGATAAAAACTCAACAGAAACATGACCGAAACAAACCTGACAGCAGCAGAAAACGGCAACAAACAAACATGACAGTAGCCAAAAAGCAACAATGACCCGACCCTGAGTGGTCGTGAGGGAGTCCTTTTATGCTACTAATTGCTAAACGACCAACAGGTGTGCAGCTCAGGGAGAGCCCTGCAGTGCCACCTGTTGGTCCCAAACCGAATCATGACAGTACCCCTCCCTCAAGGGACGGATCCCAGACGTCCCAAAGTTGTCCAAAAGGCTTGCCTCGCCGGGGAATGGGAACAAAAGCAACGGCAACCTTCGCCTCGCCAGGGAACAGGAACAAAAAAGCGACGGCGACCTTCGCCTCACCAAGGAACAGGAACATAACGCGACGGCGACCTTCGCCTCGCCAAGGAATTGGAACATGAAGCGACGGCAATCCTTTGGCTGGCCGTGGTCTGACATGGACGGAGCTCGACGTAGCGGGGGACATGGGACAGCCGGACGTGAAAAGGGGCTCGTCCTGATGTGGGCGTAGATGTGGCACGGCTCGTCGTCGACGTGAATGTGACTCAGCTCGAACAGACACGTGACGAGCCTCGGCTCAACGTGGACGCGGACGGGGCTCGGCCCACCGTAGACGCGGCTTGACAAGACGAAAACAGGACAGCGGCATCACCAGCGCTGCCTGAAGGGGAAAAGGGTGTCGGCCGCAGACGTGCTCCGCCAGGCACATGATGGAATTGGAATCAGTCCTTTGTACCTGCGGGGTCCAGGTGGTCGGGTCATTCTGTCACGTAGCGTGGTGGTGGTGGACCCCAAGAAGCAGGCATGAGGGAGGAGCAGGGTGTACTTGACGAATTGTATTTAATGAAACACAGAAAACTAAATCCAAAACAAACATAGTTCAAAGTAGCAAACAAAAATCATGACTGAAGATAAAACATAACAGTAACCGAAACATGGCAAACCTGATGGTGGCAGCAAACAAACAAACAAACATGACAGTAGCAAACAACAGCAACAATGACCCGACACTGAATGCTCGGGGTGGGAGTCCTTTTAAAGCACTAATTGCCAAACGACCAACAGGTGTGCAGCTCAGGGAGAGCCCTGCAGTGCCACCTGTTGGTCCCAAACCGACGTATGGAGGGATGTACACATGTTACATAGAGACTACATACATTACTCTCATCCACATGCAACCTATGCTAGAATAGACTACTTTTTCATGAAGATGGGGGATAGACACAGGGTGGAAGAATGCAGGATTGGTGTCACAGATTTGTCAGACCACGGTGCCGTGTATATGACAGCGAAATTGACCAGTAAAAGGAAAAATACAATTTGGAAGTTGAATGTAGGTTTACTGAATAATAAGGAATTGGTACAAGAAATAAAGGGAGCTATAATCAAATATAGGGAAGAAAATGAGAATGGAGAAGTTAATCCAAATATTGAGTGGGATGCTCTGAAAGCTGTAATAAGAGGAAAACTTATAGCACATGCAATACGGCTTAAAAGGACAAGACAAGACAAGAATCATATAAAAACAACAAGACAACTGAAAGAACTTGAGGATCCGCATAAACGAAAAAATAACACAGAGGTACTTATGAAGGTCACAGAAACTAAAAAGGAAGTACCGGTAGATCGAATATTATTATCAGAGGTGGAGAAAAGAGCACGGTTTGTGAAACAGGTTGACTATGAAAGTGGATCCAAGGCAAGTAAATTACTGGCACGAAGGTTAAGGGTCCAACAAGCGTTAAACACAATTCATACGATTAGGTGCCCCAAAACTAATGAATTATTAAAAGAACCAAAGGAAATAGAGGAACAGTATCATAAGACTTTATATACACAACCGGATGCAGCAGATGAAGATGGTATCGCAACATTTTTAGAGGGTCTGGAATTACCATCAATAGGGGAAGAAGATAATGGATTTTGAACTCTGAAATTACTGTAGAAGAATTGGAGATCGCTATCAGTGGAACAAAAAATTGTAAAGCTTCGGGCAGTGATGGCTTCCCCTCAGAGTTTTACAAGATATTTAGACAGGAACTACGTCCCCTTTTGCTATCTTCGCTAAGATATACCATGAAGGAGGGCAAAATTCCCCCGTCATGGAAAGAGGCAATTGTCTCTATAATCCCCAAAGAGGGCAAAAATAAAGAGTTATGTAGTAACTACAGACCAATATCCATACCTAATGTCGATTATAAGATCTATACCTCAATTATATCCAAATGATTCGAGACATTCATGCCTGAAATTATAGATAGAGAACAGACAGGTTTTATCAAAGGTAGACAGGCCCAGGATAATATAAGGAAAACAATACACATAGTGGAGGCGATTCGAAAGACAGGAACGAGTGCAGTGTTGGTGAGCATGGATGCAGAAAAGGCATTCGATAGTGTGCGGTGGGCCTATCTATATAAAGTCATGGAGAAATTCGGCTTCAAGATTCGATTAGAGTTGTACAGACACTGTATAACGGGCAGACTGCAAGAGTGAAAGTGAATGGCAGCTTGACGGACCGAAGAACACTTGAAAGATTGACTAGACAAGGATGTTGCCCTATTCAATATCTTCATCGAACCTCTAGCCCAGGCGATCAGACAGAATCACAACATCAAAGGCGTGAAGCTGAGAGGCTCAGAACACAAATTGAGACTGTTTGCCGATGATCTGATAGCATACGTAACACAACCAGAAGAGAGCTTCCCGATACTGATGGAACAACCGGAGGAATATGAACATTACTCAGGATACAGACTTAATGTGACAAAAACACAGATCCTAACACTTAACTACACTTCATCAAAGTTGATCAAGGGAAATACAAATAAAATGGGACGGCGAGACGGTAAAATATTTAGGAGTGTATGTCACGAAAAGCATGGGCAAACCATTTGAAACAAACTACACAAGGATTAATCAAGCCATCAAAGCAGACCTGGGGAGGTCGTCAACACATGTCTTAGACTTGAGCTCCAGAATTGAAATGTTCAAAATGAATATTCTGCCAAGGTTGCTATACCTCGATCAGTCGCTACCTATACCCATACCACAGGAAGAATTTGCGGAATGGGATAAATTGACCTCAAGATTTATTTGGGGGGGTAAGCGACCGAGGATCAGACCGACGACACTACAGTTACCCAAGGAGAAGGGAGGATTGGCGGTGCCGAATTTTAAAGATTACCACCGTGCAGCACAGCTCAGAGCAGTAGCATGTTGGTGTAATGGGGAGTATAAAGCCAAATGGAAAGAAACTGAAGTGATGGCTGAGGGATACCTGACTCAAACACTGCTGCGGGACAGAAGATTATTTCGGGAAAAGGAGGGCTTGGTAGATCCAATAACAAAATTCACTTTAAATACGTGGTACACCATAGTAAATGAAAATAAATTAGAAAAGGAGGTGAAAATCCTAAGGTGGCTATCACACGATGAGGACTTTCAAACAGGGAAAGATTATGGTTTCAAGAGATGGGAAAGAAAAGATATCACAGCGATAAGTACGATGATAGAAAAGGGGGAGATGCCGACCTTCCAAAAAAGGAAAGTGATGTTTAATTTAGAAAGGAGAGACCACTTCCGGTATCTACAAGTTAGAGACTACTATACAAAAGAAATAAAAATGGATACAACAACTGAAAGACATGATGTAATACAGGTAATGATGGAAGCATATAAGGGGGGTAAGAGTAGAGTGATTTCATCCCTTTACGAAGGGCTCCTGTTCAACAGGGGGAATTCGACTGTATGCAAAAGAGAAATGGGTAAAGGAACTCCAAACCGAGATAACGAAGGAAGAATGGCTAAATATGTGCAGGATACAACAATCAACAACCGCTTCGAGATGTTGGAGGGAGTTTGGTTGGAAGAATATCATGAGATTTTTTTATAACCCCAGAGATGACCAGGAAATACAAACAAGGGCAGAATGAGTGCTAGCGGTTATGTGGACAGGGAAGATCTGTAGATCATGCACACATATTTTGGAAATGTCGAAAGTTGAAAGGTTATTGGGAAGAGGTTTGGAGAGAACTGAAGAAGATAATCGGCTATGAAATACCAAAGACCGGCTTAGTGATGTATCTAGGCAATATAAATCAAGAAAGTGTACTAACGAGAGACGAGTACTTGATAAAAGTGTTGCTGGCTGCCAGCAAGAAAGCCATGACAAGAACATGGTTGAAAACTGACCCACCAACAAAGAACCTATGGCTGGAAATAGTGGGAGAAATATTTGAGTTGATTTGAAAGATTTACATACTGTACATATTGAGGGTCCAAGTAGGGAAGTTTAAAACGAGATGGGAAAAATGCGAGGAATACAAAAACAAATGAATGAGAGAATGACACCACAAATCAGAAGTCACTGTAGATTACAGATATAAATCCAAAAAAAGGGACACTTGTCACTGTTGATCACAATATTTTATATTATTTTTTATTTGGTTTTTTTTTCTCTGTCAAATACGTTTGCACGTTATTTTGTTGTTTCCTATGTTAAAGGACCTTCACAGCCATACATGGACGTTGTTGCGGAAACTACCGGTAATAACGGGGGGGAAATATACGAAACCCTTTGTATTCATATGTTCTGACTTGTATGGTCCTATGTATTGTTGAAATAATAAAGATGCAAGTTAAAAAAAAAGAACAATAATGACACACTGAATCAATACAATATCAATGTAAGATGGTGAACCTCATTCACAGTCGAAGAAAACAAGACTTGTGTGACTGCATTTCAATTCAGCTCGCTCGCAGTCCAACACAACCAGACTCTGTAATAATTAGCCTACAGGCTCTTTCCAATTACGAGACATGTTTTTCATGGGTTTTCTGCAAAAAACGCTACAATGTCGTAAGCTCTTTGTGTACTTTGAGACAACGTGATTAAACAATACAAAAGGAGTGAGCAGCGACCAACTTACTGACAGCAGCTTCGAAAGACCCGTCCGTGCACCTGGTAGTATATGATGTCTTCTCCGAAGGTCTTATGACAAGGGTAGCATAATAATAATGATTACATTATATTTATTAAAATTATATTCTCAATATTTTTAAAGGCCAAGAATGCTTTTCACAGGCACTTTATAAAAAGGGATAAAGGGTCACTTTGGTCAAAAGGGTCTGTGCCAGGGCACCGAAGGCACACGCGCCCCCTATTCTGCACTGCACGTGCCTGACAGTATATAATATAAAACTAATCAAAGCAAAGACCTCAAGGACCAAACAGTTTCAACTACTGCATTTCTTTGATGGATGACCTCGAAAGAAAAGTTATTTGGGATTAACATTTCACAATGAACCAGTGACTGCAAAAAGAATCAAGTCTGGTTGAGAGGGAAGAAATGTCATTTGTACACACAGAGCACATTGGACAATAAACCTGTACATGAATTGAATTGAAGACTGCTCTGCATTTGTTGAAAATGAAAGAAGCATTACCGTCACCTTTTGACAGATATTGAAAAAAAAAACATTTTACATTGAAAAAAAGAAATTCCATCAGTGTACTGCTGTAAATTTTATTGTGCTTTTGTTAGATGAGAAGAATTGTATCATGTTTAAAGTTTCATTTAATTTGGGCACATCTAAAAAGTTTGGGTGCGTATCCAGCACCCCCAAACACCTGTGCAGAAAGGCGCCGGCCATTTGGGCGGAGGGCTGCTGCAGTCCACACCACAATTAGCACATCAATGCGGGTGGGCGATCAGAGGAGAGAGGGCTAGATCCGGTCACAAAGGGGGAATGAGTAATTCGGGAACAGCGGTTGAACAACAAAAGTCGATTTGAGAACACCCGTCACGCCTAGGCGACATTTGTCGTCCGCAAAGTCTGCAACATGTTGATACAGTGTAGACCAAACAGAAAGGCGCCAATGTACCGGTGGTTCAAAGCTTAAACCCAGGTAACCAATCACTACCGAGGGGTTGGACCGGGGGTGCGGTATACAAATATCGGGGGCAGTGTTTTTCTTGCACGTTACAATAAAAGTTCGAATTGGCGGGAAGAGAGCTCGAGGGTGTGATCATCGGGGCAACAACCGTCGTTCGCTCCCCTGCCAATATTGAAGACAATTTTCCCTGTGTGCCGAGTCATTTCTTTAACTTTGTCTGAGAAAAACTCCAAACTCAATTGAATGGAGGCAATCATTGTGGTCTGCATTCCTTGACCCCACTGGCTGTTGGGGACACTGTATTGCTCGTTCCACGCCGATGCTCCTCTCTCCTCATCCTTAGCTCCAGCAGCCGTCCATCCATCCGCATCAACGCAGCCTGTCCAACAGACCCGACATCTACGCTGAATAAAACGGACCTGTGAAATATGCTGCCCATTACTGGCGCAAAAAACACATGCACCCTGGGGCTGTCAAGTGGCGACAGTCAATTAGTGCAGACAATCCCCCCATCAAAATCAGTGCTGGTACACGCGTGCTGCAAAGAAGACGCAACCATCAAGGACAGATTCTTCTCCTTTGATGAAGCTCATGGCCAAAATGCTGAAAACAGCCCACGACGGCACCACACGAAGGACAACACACACCTCAGGAATGGGTAGGGAACTCTGGTTCTTCGAAAGCCACATCCTCCCTATTCTAGATCTCTCCCGACTTCAACACACCTGATTCAAACGACCAGCTCATCAGCAAGCTCTGTCGAAGCCTGAAACGATCATGATGAATTGAATCAGGTGTGTTGGAGTAGGGTCCATCCAATTTCAGAGGCTAAAATCCTGAACTCGATGGCAATATTTCCAGCTGACTGAGAACCCTGACATAAGGACAATTATTCGCTGTTTGCCTGAAGACTGATTGATGAAGGGCTGATCAAAGACTTTACGCATCTCCTCAGAAAAAAAAGCAAATGATTCCAATGTTTCTGACTCCCACCAGGAATTGGCCCTCCTCGTTGGTCTTCGCCAAGCAAGTTAATGACATAGGCCCACTTGGCACGATTGTCTGAATATACGCTAGGTTCATTCATTCATTAATTTTCCGATCCGCTTTCCCTCACAAGGGTCGTGGAGGGTGCTGGAGCCTATCTCAGCTGTCTTTGGGCAGTAGGCGGGGGACACCCTCAACCGGTTGCCAGACAATCATATATGCTAGGTTGTTGCTCAAAATCAATGAAATCATTGACACATTTTGTGCATGTGTTGAAAAACAAATAACTGAATGAAAACATAGCAGTATGTTGGGTTATTATGAAATCGACAAGTCAAGTCAAGTCAGCTTTATTGTCAAATATGCTCTATGACATAGAGCACAGATGAAATTTCTTTCCTCTCAACCACTATGCAAACATGCAGGGCATTACAAACACACACAGCTAAAATAAGGGCAGTGAAACTGAACTGTATAAAAAAAAGCACAAGATAGCAAAATGAGTCAAATATACAGATGTATTTGAAAGTTTCTTTGCAATGTGGAAAAAGCTCAGTGAGAATTTAACACAAAAGCTGATGCCCAAGAAGAAAAAGAAATCTGCTTTTCAACGTCAACACCATGAAACCTTCTTGAAGGGTAGGCCAGGGTATGAACTTATATGAAGTGGTTCACGCCGGAAAAAGTTGGTACCACTGTGTTTGATAATTAATTTTTGGGAGGAGTGATGGAAAACAACACAAGTGCTTTCTATTCTTCCTATCATACTGTCATTAATGTTAACTTCATCAACGGACATAATGGGAAAATATTTCACCGAATTTTTATATACTATTTTAAGTCTTCTTCCTTTTGCAGGTTGGCCCTTTTCCAACATCGTCTGCAAGCTGAGTGGTTTTGTGCAGGGTGTATCTGTTTCTGCGTCAGTCTTCACATTGGTGGCAATCGCTGGCGAAAGGTTTGTTTTGTCTATTATTTTGGTTCAAACATCCAAGCTTAAACATTTTTTATTTTCATTTCGATAAAAACATTTAAGCATACCAGTTCTGAGAGATTTATGTCTTTCTGTAAGTGATTCCAGCCCGAGAGTGCAGAGTAACCAAAAGCCTTTAGATCAGGTGTGCCCATTACGTCGATCGCGATCGACCAGTAGATCAAGGACTGGTGCCAAATCGATCCGAGGGGTGTCGAGGGGGAATAAAAACAAACAAACATTTGTGTCTGTGTGCATGTTAGTCATATATTTTTGTGTTAATGCACACTGCACCCTAATTATTCTATCAGTCTCACTTTCACAAAAAGTATTTAAAAAAGAAAATAAAGCATCTTTAACCTACGGCAGGGGTCTCAAACTCAATTTACCTGGGGGCCACTGGAGGCAGAGTCTGGGTGAGGCTGGGCCGCATCAGGGTTTCCACCAGAAAAGCGCTGATAAATCATTCCAATGTTCTCAAATATCTTTATTTTTAACACAAAATAATCAATTAAATAAAATAATTTTAAAAAGAAGCCACCCCGTCCTTCTCCATGAAGTCTTTTACTTCTGCTCTCAACTCCAAAAATCTCTTCAATACGTTTCCCCTCCTGAGCTAACGTACCCCAGTGAAGTAGAGCACATCCCCGTATTCTGATTTTATTTCCTCTAAAAAATGGGCGGGGCGGAATAGGGTCAATACCTCACCATGATTGGTTCGTTCAGCTCCGCACACAAGATGAGTCATTCATATCAATCTTGCGGGCCGCACTAATATTAATCTTTCATATTAAGACGGGGCCGCAAATTATCATCCTGGGGGCCGCAGTTGGCCCGCGGGCCGCACGTTTGAGACCACTGACCTACGATGACGTGTGACCGCGTCACCGTGTCATCGGAAGTTGTTAGCGCTCAGGAGTCTAAAATTGGAGCTTGTGATCCGAGATGTTGCGCTATATCTTTTATTGTTATCATTATTCTCATTCAGAGTTTGTATTGTACAATTCACCGAGGGGACAGGCAAAGAATGTGAATTCTGAGGGCCGAGAGAAGCATTTTAAAACGGTACGCGTGAGCTACGATCGTTACCAGGCTGCAAAAGTGCATCGTGTGCCTCAGCGTCAGGCTGTTGCTCATCATGTCATGCGTGTGTACGTGCGTGTGTGCGTGTGCGCGCGCGTGCGTGGTAACGGGTCCATCGCGCGAGGTTGGTTGATCGAAAAGTAGATCTTCGGTCAAAAAAGTTTGGTTGGGCACCCCTGCTTTCGACGGTGTCAGGTTTCTGGAAAAGTTCCAGACAGAATGGGGATTTCACAAACAAGAGTTTTCACCAGAAATATTTATTTACAAAAAAAAAACACAAGTCCGACAAAGGAAAAAGCAAAAACCAATCAAAACATCAATGGCTCGTCAACTCAAAGGACAAGAGAATACAATGTACGAGAAATACAAACTGGGAATACACGACAAGAAATACATGGGGGAAAAAAACCATTAGAAATTAACGTGGTGAAAAGTTATGAGGCAAAATGAGGCAAAGCGTTAATCGGACTTCTGTACATGCCTTTTTGGATATGCCTTTCTGTGATAGACACTAATCCCCTCCCCCCCAACAGGTGTCGCTGCATCGTCTACCTACACAGCAAGACAACCATGGTGACTGCCAAGTTAGCTATTGTTTTTATTTGGCTACTCGCAATGGCGATCATGTGTCCAGCTGCAGTTGCATTGACTGTGGAAGAAATCCCTTTGCACTACATGGTCTACAATGATGATGCTGACTTCAACCACACACTACCCCTCTACACCTGCTATGAAAACTTTGCCAACCCAAAGATGACAAAGGTTTACACTGCATTTCTTTTTACTCATATCTACCTGGTTCCACTGACGGTCATCACGCTTATGTATTGTACCATTGGTGCCAAACTCTGTTCATCCGTGGTTGCTACTGAAATGCCAAGGGAAGCCAACATCCATGGCAGCGATAGGAGACAGGGTAAGCCAGTATTCTCACAGAAAAAAATTCGGGCGATAAAGATGCTGGTCCTTGTGACTTTGCTTTTCATGTTGTCATGGTTACCACTCTGGACTCTCATGATGATGACAGACTATGCGGGCTTGGAAATGGACCAACTGGATCTATTGAACAGCTACATCTTCCCCTTTGCTCACTGGCTGGCTTTTGCCAATTCCAGCATTAACCCCATAATCTATGGTTATTACAATGACAATTTTAAAAAAGGATTCCAGGCGGTGTGCAATTCCTCAGCCTTTTCAGGTCTAGTGCAGTGGCGAGTGTGGAGGAGGATGACCATATGCCTTAGGAGTCGGAGGTCCGTGCAAGTAATTGTCGACGGTACCAACTGCAAAAATAACGGTGGCTACAACAACCAGCTGTTATTTGGCGTGAGAAATAGAGCCCACAAGCAGTTCAACACCGACAAACATGAGCTGAACAGGAGTACTAGGGAGGACTGTATGGGGGGCCTGGCAGGGAGGGGTGCTTCGCATCAAGGAAATCCAGGGATAGAAATGGCAACAATCAAAAAGAAAGGCGGCTGCAGTAAGGCGTTGCAAAAGGACAGACCACTGTCGGTTTCACTGCATCAAGCATGGGATAACTGAATTCACTGAAGATACACCTAACCAACCAAAATGAAATATTGGATGATCTTGAAAAAAAGATGACGCAATCTCTCTCACTTTATATTTGACTATGTAAATAATTTACTTCATGCAACCTGATAGTTCTTTATTTATTTATTTATTTATTCATTTTACTTCTTCTCTTTGAATTTCATAGAGTCACGCCAACCAATGATTTCAAGGGGGCCGAAGTTAAAAATATTAAGTTGGCTGTAAAGTTATCATGTTAATTTCTATATTTCTAGGTATTTTCTATGCCACTTATCCTCCTAACAACCATAATACTCATATTTGCAAATAAGAACAATTGGTCTGAGGGGATCGGTGTTTGACTGGTTAGCACGTCTGCCTCACAGTTCAGAAGTCATTCTGGCCCCTGCTTTCCTGTAGGGAGTTTGTATATTTCCCCTCGTGCCTGTGTGGGTTTTCTCTGGGTACTCCGGTGTGTGCGAATGTTTGTTTGATTATATGTGCCCTGTGATTGGCTGACAGTGAGTTCAGGGTGGACCCTGCCAACTGCCCAAAGTCAACCAGAATAGGCTCCAGCATGCCCGCGACCTTTGTGAGAGTAAGCAGTTTCAAATGATGGATGATGGATGTATGGACAATTGGCCTTCAGGGAACCAAATGCAGATTTGGGGATTGTGGAACGAAGCTAGAGTACTGGGATTTGGGGTTTTATCCCAGGACTTCTAAACTGTGAGGTAGAGGTTTTCAGCAATCATCCACTGTGCCACCAACCCAATATGTATAAAACTAAAATAAATAGAAACGCATTACATTCCAATGTGGCTATCATGAACAGTCCGTAGTCCACTCTGAAGGTACCATAACACGACTCTTTGTATAGGAAAGTAAGGGGGAAAAAAACACATCCAAGAACATGAGTTCATTATTCATTGAACAAAAAATGAGAATGTTTATCCATTTTCAACACCGCTTACACTGAACAGGGTCACGGGGAGTTGCTGCAGCCTATCACAGCTGTCTTCGGGCAGGAGGCGGGGGACACCTCGAACCGGTTGCTAGCCAATCGCGGAGCACATATAGAGACAAATGAGCATTCACATCCATACCCACAACATCACTGAGTGGGAACCAATCTCACGCTGCCCCCACACAAGTCCGCCGAGTGTACCACTACACCATGAGCAGCTTGTTCATTATGTGTCCAGCTAAAATGGATCAAACCATTTTTATATTAAACATGGTGGCACAGTGAATCGCTGATAAGCACATCTGCCACCCAGTTCAGAGATGAACATTTTCAAATTTCAGCTCTGTCCTACACGTGTGTAGTTTTTTTGCATGTTCTCTGAAGAATTTTCAAGTTAAACTGAAATGACTATTTGCGTGCTTTCTCCGGCAACTTCGGTTACCTCTCACATGTCAAAAACATGCATGGCAGGTTAATGGAGCACTCTAAATTGTCCCTAGGTATGAGGGGGAAAAGAAGAGCACATTATTTTCTGAAGGAGGTCATTTGAGGAGAGGATTTAAATTTGGATAAGGATAAACAAGTTGGATCCCACATCTGCTCATCAGTTAGCTCATTAGCTTAACGTCCCATATTTGATGCCAATATAAGGGGTTCGTGTTTATTGAATAAAAGGCTACATATATATGTAGTAGAGCTGTCAGTTTAGCGCGTTTTTATCGACATTAATTTAAATGAATTTTATCGGGATCAAAAATTTTCTCGCGAGATTAACGCGGCAGACGTCACAGCGGATGTGACGTTGCTCTATAAATAAACCAGAAACAAAACATCAAGCGCGCTGCACAAGTCCACGCACGTTTGTTTTGCCAGCCACGGCAGCGCGAGACACCGAAAACGGATATTTAAATAGTTTATGAATGGAAAGTTTACTTTTAAAAAGTTGCCAGATTGTTCCACTGACAAGACCAAAATGACCTGGATGTTTTGCAGTCGTAAACTGAGCTATCATCATAGCACGTCGAGTCTGAAATACCACTTAATTAATGGCCAAGCACACCGCTGACGTGAGTAGTCCGCCCCACCTCGTCTCAGACAGATGGCTATGGATCATTTCAAAGCGAAGAAAATGGATGACACGACAAAGAACAAAGTTGCTGAAGCAATCGGCAATTTAAACAGCGTGGGCTAAAATGTTGCTAGAACAGGAGTGTCTTTATTTAGCTCATTTGTGCATAGTTGTCATGTTTGTCCGTCTGCAATCTGACGTTTAAAGAAGTAAATTGCGTTGCAGCCGGCGCTCCACTTCCGGGTTGGACCTTTGGGACTTGTAGTTCTTTTGTTCGATTCGACTTGATATGTTCATGCCGGCGCTCCACTTCCGGGATTGAGTATTGGGACTTGTAGTTCTTTTGTTCGATTCGACTTTATGTTTGTGTTGAATGGTTTCTTACGTTTAAAACAATGAATAATGATGACGATAATGATACATAGTGAAATCAGGGTTGATTACATTATTTAGTAAACATAAAACGATAAATAAAAGTATTAATTGTCAAGTATATACATATTTACATTGCGATGCAGAAAGATAGATATATTAATTTTTTACTGCATTTATGTGTAGTTTAGGTTATTACCTGCTTCTGATACTTCTGTTACAACTACTACTACTTCTGCTGCAAAGTGCTCCAATAAATGATCAAAAAAGTACAGAACGAGAGATCCTTCCATGCTGACCGACAATCCCTAACTGAACAACCATTACTGATTGCCAGCGAGAGCCTCCATTACAAGAATCCGAAATGATGTCGACACAAAACCGTAGAGAGACTTCCGAGCAAGAAGGACCAACAGAATCAGCATAGCCTGACTGCTGTGTTCAAAGCAAATTTGAGAAAAACGAAGTATGCAACCATGGCTTAAATCCATTATAGGCTGAGTACTAGTTTACCTTAGATGTGCACTTTATAATGTTATATTGCGCTGTTTTGATTCCCTAAAAAGAGCTGTTCAAGCAGCTGTTGTGTAACAAAATATTGTTTTCACTGTTGTTGATGGACAGTAATATTGTGTGAGAGATAATGTGTGAATAACTGCTCCAAGTGAAAAATGTTCATGTAAAATTGAAAATCAAAATTGTTATTTCAGTAAATATTTGCATTTTGCACTTAGAAAACTGATTCATGATTCCATGTTGATGAGAGCATTAAAATGGGGGAAAATAGGACAAAAAAATATAAAAGGAAATTCAGAAACGATAAAAAATGAGTGAGCAATCATGATTAATTTTTAGTTAATTTGAGTTAGTTATGACAGTTGAGTTTTTAATTAGATTAAAAATTTTAATCGTTTGACAGCTCTAATATGTAGCCTTTTATTCAATATGTGTATATATTCTGGTCTACATTATCCTGGAGCCTATCACAGCTGGAGCCTATCACAGCTGTCTATGGGCAGTAGGTGGGGGACACCCTGAACCAGTTGCCAGCCCATCGCAGAGACGAACAACCATCCGCGCTCCTACTCACACCTAGGGACAATTTAGAGTGTTCAATCAGCCTGCCATGCATGTTTTTGGAATGTGGGAGGAAACCGGAGTACTCGGAGAAAACCCACGCAGGCCCGGGGAGAACATGCAAACTCCACACAGAGAGGCATATATACATTCATACATTTTCAGATCGTCTTATCCTCACTAGGGTCGCGGGGGGTGCTGGAGCCTATCCCAGCCGTCTTTGGGCAGTAGGCGGGGGACACCCTGAAATCGGTTGCCAGCCAATCGCAGGGCACACAGAGACAAACAACCATCTGCGCTCACACTCACACCTAGGGACAATTTAGAGTGTTCAATCATCCTGCCATGCATGTTTTTGTAATGTGGGAGGAAACCGGAGTACCCGGAGGAAACCCACGCGGGCATGGGGAGAACATGCAAACTCCACATAGGGAGGCCAGAGCTGGAATAGAACCCGGTACCTCTGCACTGTGAGGTTGACTAACCACTGGATCACCGGGCTGACGGAGGCACATATTTAAATTATCATAGTGTGCAGTCTGAACAGCGTGTACAGTATATTTCTCATAAAACTTGTCACCGTGAAGCAAACTGCGATCATTTGGCATTTGACCAGCGACATTGCTTAGCTGTAAACATGAACACTGCAGTGTATAATTACTGTTTGAACAAGTGTGTGGTCTTACAATATTAATATTGTCACAATGTGTCTGAATGGATTCCCTTGTTCACTTGCTGTTGAAAGTAAATTTGCTATTATGTTGTGTATCTTCTATATTTGTATTGTATCTGTGTTACAGAATTTTAGGGACAAAACCAAAGGATCCCCAGCAGAACAGACAACAGCAATCACACACCACTACATATGGAGTTAGTAGTGTATATACTACTGCATATTTGTTAGGTAAAATTTCTGAATGTATTGGATCAGATCAAATTAAAGTTTGCCACACAAAAGCCAATGTATTCATGGTGTAATAGTTGATGCACATGTACTCTGTATGTTCTATATACATTGGCTTGCAAAAGTATTCTCACCCATTAAAGTTAAAAGAAAAATAATTCAGAAAATGAATGTAATCCATTGCATTTCATGTAATTGTTTTAAAAATTAAATCAGAAGCAGAAAAAGTGTCTGTCCATGATACCGTGGGGGAGAGGCTAACGGCAGAGGTTTCATAATTCATCAACATTATTTAAAGCTCATTAGCTGGCAACATTCCGATTAACATCTCTTTACCTTACAGGCACCCACTTCTGGGTGAACAGTTCATCGACCCACATGCCACCACACGTATGCGCACTTACCCCCAACAGTGCTATGGTATGTATTAGACCAGGGGTGCCCAATCAGTCGATTATTTAAAAAATAAAACATATACATATCTCTCTCTCTCTCTCTCTCTCTCTCTCTTATCCATACATATATATGAGAGAGAGAGAGAGAGAGAGATGTTCAGGTTATCCAGTAGAATTATAGATATTCATAGACATAGACATGCACAATATTGAGATAGGAGCAGAACACAAGCATAGTCAGATCTCATCTTTTGCAAAAAAGTCATCCAACACTCTGTTTCCCTTTTGCTCCTTTTATTAAAAAATATATTAATTAATTAATATGGGGTGATATGTGGGCTGCGGTGAATAGCTCAGCGTCTGAGTCTGTGAGCGCAGCACAATTCAAAACAGTTTACAGCAAGCAATGTGTTGTTACATGAGAACATGTGTTTCATAATTTACAATTATTCTATCGTGTCCTTCCTGTTTATTCAATAAAAATACATTACTTATCATACAGTCACATAAGTTAATGCTAATCACAACATGTATTTTATCATTGATGGCCCTTGAACATTTGTCTCTCAATCATCATCATCATCATCATTTTCTTCCTCTTTCAACAAGGTCATGTTTTCTTCTTCTGATGACATCAATCCCATTTCTTTTCTTTCTTCCGGACAAAAGCCATATCAAGGGAGGAATCATTAAGACTAAACACAACAGTGCTGTACATAATCTTGAATTTGGCGAGCAGTCAATGCATTCTCTTATACTTATATTTCCAGTTTTTGGTTTCTTCTGGAGCCAGAAAGCCAGCTTCCAATACAAACCATAAAGAAATGGATGTAGGCTCCCTGGTGTCGGTGGTAATTTTATGCAAGAGTGTGGACTGTTTACAGCTGTTGAACCAAGATAGTTTTAGCAAAAGCCCCCACCACCTGAATGTTCATGCAATTCTTTTTACATTAATGTCAGAAAAATTGTTGTGGTGTTGATATGTTGCTCACCGCATTGGAGACATGTGACAACTGGGATGTTGGACCCTTCTCTTTTGGTCAAACTCTAATTGTCTTATCCACTTACCAATTACCACCTTGTCCTATTCTTCCGCTAATCACAACCAAATCCCCTAAGGGCCATGTCCCAAGGGGACGCATTGATGGAAGATTTGGTGCAGAATGGGTTGATGGAAACCATGGCACAGGAGTCGTTTCATGCATATCTAACCTAATATATATCAATAGATAATTCCTGAAATATCATGTCAATCCTGAAGATGTCTGTCATTTCACGTTGGTGCTTTTGCAGAACGCTACAGAAGGTGGATAGCATCTGCAAGGGGGTGTCAACTAGAATCTGGGTGAGCGTCACCCCGAGTCGCTGATCACCTCTCAAGTGTCAGCAATCAGTCTCGCTGGTGAATTTGAGTTTGGTGGAGCGCCATGTCTCAAACGACATCTGCGATTATGCTCACGGTGAATTACTGAAGTGAGCTGCACCTGACGAAGGTCAATATGGTCTGAGACGTCGCAACATTCAGGCTCTCTTATTACAAATGTCACGCCAGCACGGACGGTATATGCCGCTTGGTGGAAATGGCAGTTGGATGTGAAAGAATGCCAAATAACTTATTTATATAACAAAGGCGACACTTGTGTGACCAGTCGGGCTCGATGGGTCACAGGGGGACTAATTGGGGGTCGTGTAGTGCGTATGCATTCCGGTCATTCTGACTATGTCGGGACCCTGTATTTTTCAAACCAGCCAGAGCCTGAGAATTCCAACTGCGACCCATTAATGAATATGGTGTGCGCCGATACTATTCTAAAAATCATTTTTAAAGTTCCTAAATGTACATGAAAAATAAGAAAGTCATTAAATTCATTTTTTACAAAATATGAACTTTTTCCTACTACAAATGCGGACATATTAAAGTATTTCTTTAAACTGTCAGATCATTGTAAGATATTTAAAAAACAGAACAAAGTGACCTCTATTATATAACTTGCATTTCGTCCAAAATGAGCACAAATACAGGGGGGTTTGGGGAGCTCTGATTATCTTTTGCCTTGGCCATCCAAACGAATAGCTATGGCTAGACTGATCTAGCACGAGACGTTGGCCGTTGACACTTCATATGTTTGTTGCGGTTTAACTGCTTCAATTGTACAGAGATATTCTCATTCAAGCATCAGAATATAGAGTAGTCCGTATGTTAATACATAAACAACAAGAGTAGGCGTAATTAGAGACCAAATCCTCCGCAAAGAAAATGTTGTTAGTCGCCACATAGGACCAAAGACAAGGTAAAAATCTAAAAAGTTTTGCTGCGGGCATGGGAAAGCTATATAGCATGGATGGATGGATGGATGGATGGATGGATCTTAATTGTCATTACACTTTCGTGCAACGAAACATCACTTAACAGGCACGCTCCGCACAAGAAACATGAAAAAACAATGACTAACATGGGATACAGTGCAAAGGGCCTGTCGGTACTCGCTGTAAAGCGCCCCGAGATTTTAGTTAGAAAGGAAACCACTAGGGGAGGGGAGGGGTAAAAAAAACCACGCTCGAACTATACTCTTCTGAGGATAATTAGAGTACTAGGTAAAAAAAAATACCCAAGCACATTTAACAAGCATATGACAGTTACAACAAGTCACAAGACATAACATATAATGAGGGGATGGATGGAAAGGGGGGGACGCGACGCGGCCCGTCCGACCAGCTGCTCAGTCCAAAACGAGTGCTCCGCAGATCAAGGTCACGTCACGGGGGGAAAACAACAGGTACAACAAAGGCGGTGATGATAAGGACAGGCCGCCGCTGCTTCGTCAAGGTCTGCTCATGGAGACAGTCCTGGCTTATCAGTCCTTGGCCGAGAAGGAGGGGGTGATGGTGGGGGCACTAGCTTCCATGCTTACTTTCAGGGGAAAAGGTCCAGATAGTGTTGTTTTGTTTTGGGACGGCCGCCAACAATTCCAGGTGGCCTTGAGTCCGTGGCTGTATCCCTTCACTGGGGCGATCAGCCAAATCCTCAATTTCTTTCCGAAGCACGAATTCCAACTTCTCCATGATGCTAACGATCGGACGGAGATGCTCCAGAACCGCATCCATATTGCGGTTGAGCTCAGCCACCGCTTGAGTCTGAGTGTTGGACATTCGCGCTAGACCATCGAGAATGACCGCAGCTTCTTCACTTCCAATAAAGCTGCTCCGTCGGTTGAATTTTGCGATAGAGCAGGAAACTGCTAACACCAAACAGCAGCATACCTGCTATCAGAAGGCCGATAATGTAGATGTCTTCCTCCTCCTCGACGGACAGTATTGACAGGCACACCATTCTCCGCTTCCTCCATGGATCTAGGGTGGAACCGGCAGCAAATGTCCCCGAGGGGCAAGTAGGCGCCCCACTGCCTGCTCTTCTCGTCGAAAAAATGTTTGTCGATTGCATTGAGAGACCAGCCAACCAATTCCATGGTTTGTTCTGTTGGGGTCAGAGCGGCCTCCTCTTCCCCGCGTGTTCGTTGACTTTCGGACGAGGAGAATGTTGCTAATCCAAATAAAGGCTGGAGACAATGAACAGTTCCTTCGAATGGTTTTAGTTTATTTTCTGCAGCTTACAAATCGATTTGGGCTCCTAAGGGGTCCAGATTTCAATCAGGAAGCGTAGAAGAAACACATACATGAGATTATATAGAGACAATATGATAATGAGAGGCGGGGAGGTACGCCTCCCATGCAAATCCTGGAAACAAAGAAAGTAACATGTCATCTGACCCGGTGTGGCTGGAAGAAGGTGGGAGTGGTGAGGTGAGACCAGACCACCACTACCCACCATTTGGTGTGATGGCAAGTTCCAGAACCCCCGCTGTGCATACATCCTAAGATAAGAGGTCTTCCCAGGGGGGCTTAACAGCAATCAGGGACAGACCCACGGTGCGGGGAAACAACAGAAGACACTTGGGGGGCCGTTAATCAACCAAGGAGGAAGAAGATCAAACTTATCACTACATACGTTGTTTTACGTGTGCAAACAGATGTTCAGGAAGAAACCGAGATCAATAGTATTCATAGTAAGGCGCAGTCCCTCAATAGCTGCAACACAGACACGAAAGATAACAGTTCCTCTTTTGATGTTGGCATGTCCTCTGGAGGGTCCTAAAAGTAGTGGGGTCGCGGGTCACAAAAGGTGATTGTAATCACAGTAAGCAGTAAATACCTCCAACAGCATTCTACAGTGTTTCTTTCAAGTGTCTGAAAAAGACACAACTAACCGAGAGAAACAACACCTTAAGAAGAGAGGAATAACACAGAGGAGAAGGAATGATACTTCAACATTGAAATCTAACCAAGAAGAGAGGAATGATACTGTACTCGAACAGTTCTTAGGATGAAAATACGATAGGAGGCTAGGAAAAGTTAGACACAGACAGCACATAGACTAAGTGGCGAGCAAGGAGAGGGTGGGGGGGGGGGGGGACAGGAGCTGAGCAAAAAGCGTCCGCCTTCGTCGAGAGCCAAGCAGAAAAGCATGATTAAATATGGGCAGAATACACACTTCAAGGGTGAGAGCATTGCACAGTTGTGCACACACGCAGCTTAGACGGAACATTGTTCATAAGAAAAAAAAAATAAAACTTCAGATTGACCAGATATGCTTATTATTAGAGCTGTCAGTTTAGCACGTTTTTATCGACATTAATTTAAATGAATTTTATCGGGATCAAAAATTTTCTCGCGAGATTAACGCTGCAGACGTCACAGCGGATGTGACGTTGCTCTATAAATAAACCAGAAACAAAACATCAAGCGCGCTGCACAAGTCCACGCACGTTTGTTTTGCCAGCCACGGCAGCGCGAGACACCGAAAACGGATATTTAAATAGTTTATGAATGGAAAGTTTACTTTTAAAAAGTTGCCAGATTGTTCCACTGACAAGACCAAAATGACCTAGATGTTTTGCAGTCGTAAACTGAGCTATCATCATAGCACGTCGAGTCTGAAATACCACTTAATTAATGGCCAAGCACACCGCTGACGTGAGTAGTCCGCCCCCCTCGTCTCAGACAGACGGCTATGGATCATTTCAAAGCGAAGAAAATGGATGACACGACAAAGAACAAAGTTGCTGAAGCAATCGGCAATTTAAACAGCGTGGCTAAAATGTTGCTAGAACAGGGGTGTCTTTATTTAGCTCATTTGTGCATAGTTGTCATGTTTGTCCGTCTGCAATCTGACGTTTAAAGAAGTAAATTGTGTTGCAGCCGGCGCTCCACTTCCGGTTGGACCTCTGGGACTTGTAGTTCTTTTGTTCGATTCGACTTGATATGTTCATGCCGCGCCCACTTCGGGATTGAGTATTGGGACTCGTAGTTCTTTTGTTCGATTCGACTTTATGTTTGTGTTGAATGGTTTCTACGTTTAAAACAATGAATAATGATGACGATAATGATACATAGTGAAATCAGGGTTGATTACATTATTTATTAAACGTATTGTTAAATAAAGGTATTCATTAATGTAAATTATATACATATTTACATTGCGATGCAGAAAGATAGATATATTAATTTTTACTGCATTTATGTGTAGTTTAGGTTATTACCTGCTTCTGATACTTCTGTTACAACTACTACTACTCCTACTTCTGCTGCAAAGTGCTCCAATAAATGATCCAAAAAGTACAGAACGAGAGATCCTTCCATGCTGACCGACAATCCCTAACTGAACAACCATTACTGATTGCCAGCGAGAGCCTCCATTACAAGAATCCGAAATGATGTCGACACAAAACCGTAGAGAGACTTCCGAGCAAGAAGGACCAACAGAATCAGCATAGCCTGACTGCTGTGTTCAAAGCAAATTTGAGAAAAACGAAGTATGCAACCATGGCTTAAATCCATTATAGGCTGAGTACTAGTTTACCTTAGATGTGCACTTTATAATGTTATATTGCGCTGTTTTGATTCCCTAAAAAGAGCTGTTCAAGCAGCTGTTGTGTGACAAAATATTGTTTTCACTGTTGTTGATGGACAGTAATATTGTGTGAGAGATAATGTGTGAATAACTGCTCCAAGTGAAAAATGTTCATGTAAAATTGAAAATCAAAATTGTTATTTCAGTAAATATTTGCATTTTGCACATAGAAAACTGATTCATGATTCCATGTTGATGAGAGCATTAAAATGGGGGAAAATAGGACAAAAAAATATAAAAGGAAATTCAGAAACGATAAAAAATGAGTGAGCAATCATGATTAATTTTTAGTTAATTTGAGTTAATTATGACAGTTGAGTTTTTAATTAGATTAAAAATTTTAATCATTTGACAGCTCTACTTATTATTTATATAAATACTCTTTCCACTTTTGTTTGCAATTTTAATATGGTCAGAGAGCTACAGTACATTGTTGTTACCAGTGTGCAAGTGGTAAATAAATAATTTACCAAGTTCATATAAGATAGCCAGCTACAAGTGTTGCCTGAAAGGCAGGGTGCCGTTTTTTAATTTTTTTATGTTTTTTTTTTGTCGTGTGCAGTTATCCTCTCCTGACATCACGTCTTGAATCCCACATGAGTCGCTGTGAAACACGACGGAAAATACTGATACGGTATCCTCGAGCAGGCCTTGTGTATTGACTCTTCAACCTCTTTGTTTCAGATTCTTAAAAACAAACAGACAATACTAAATCGATGAGACACTGGGGAGTTCCTCTGTGTTGAGAAACGAAGAGAGGAAGAACAGCAGGAAAGAAAAAAAGGGAGAAAATTAAAAAGGAGCTTGTTTGCTTTCAGACTTCGCTTGTAGCAGACGTGTGCACATTTTCAGTAAGACGTCTCTTTGATTCTCTCCTCCTTCATCGATAACTGCTTCAAACAACAAAGTGTATGCAGAAAAAAGTGGTTAGGATTGCATGACTGTCTGTTTTATGTGTTGTGTTTTATAATGTTGTCATTTTATGCTAACTGTTCCGTTGATGGCGGCGCGCGGCTACCCGTAGCGGCTCCTCTCTCTCCTGTGGTTGCACTGTGGTTGAGAGGAAAGAAATTTCATCCGTGCTGTATGTTGCACATAGAGCATATTTGACAATAAAGTTGACTTGACTTGAAAGATTGAGGTAATTAGAAAAGATAAAAGAAAGGAGGGGGGAAGTCGAGGAACAGTCCAAACTGATTGTGCCAGTATGACACAAGAGGACAACAGGGGGTTTAATTGTTTTGAGTTTTTAATGTATTCATTTTGTATGTGTATAAAGCACTGTGACCAGTCATTCCAGCAGACAAGTTCACCTCGAATGGTGTCATTGTTATGTTATCTTGTCAGTGTTGGCGCGGCGCCACAAAATGCGTAAATTGTTCATGCAGAGACCTTGACAGGAATTAATTATTCCTGGGAAATTGGTACTGTCGTACTGTGTTACTGATCATATTTTAAAAAGCTTATTTGTATTCTAGGCACTGGTTACAAAATTGAAGACACACAGAAATCACACCTCGGAAATTGATAGACAGTCAATCAAAACACTATAATAGTTTTTCGCTAAATATAAATCCGGTTTCGAACCTCATGAGGAGTACAGAGACAGCTGTTGTTATTTCTTTAACAAGCCCTTTTCAAAAAAGGATAACCTCTTAAGTGCAAGCCAATTTAGAGCATTCAGCCTTATAAAGTACCATAAAACATGACTACTGTACACTGTTTACATAAGTAGCAAATGCCATGCATTCTATGTCTCAGACTTTTAAGATTCCTCAGGCTCGTAGCGTTAAGAGGTCCAACTTCATGAAGGCAGTGATTGCAATTGTTACTCAGACTGACAAATTGCTCCATTCTTGTGTAACTTAAATGCATCAGTACTTGAAGCACATCAATCGCTACTCAGCCTCAATGTTCTGTGTTTTATTGGAGGGTTTTTTTCACCTTATTTGGCAAATGTGGAGAGGACAGATCGTGGGCATCATAAATTTAAAATGAGGGAGACATATGCCTCCCCCACACCTCAATCCGTCCCCGTCCCCTGTGACATCTGTGCCCAAGTGCGCGGGGAAATGTTTCAATCAAACATTTGTCGTGTTGAGTCACAGGGTGAAAAAGGAACCGCATCAAATTAATTTTTTTTAAATGTCTGGTTTCAATCTCATTCATGCTGAAGTGTACTCTTCTTGAAAGCATCTCGCTATGCACTCCGAAAAACTTAGAAACAGAATAAGTCGCCGGATCTGTTGCAAAGTCAAGTCAAGTCAACTGTATTTATAGAGCACTTTCAAACAGCCATTGCCGCATACAAAGTGCTGTACAATACAAGTGAGCATGTAGATCTATTTACATACATATTCTATGCAGGGAGACGGAGTACTAGAGGGATGAAGATTATTCCGATTCAGATTATAACCATTTTAATAATTGCATATTTATTGTTTAGTTGTGCCCAGTCGGCACTTTAGTGTGATCAGCGGAGTCTCACGTGATGAGCAGGTGAATGGGATTTTGACTTCAGTGCAGAAGAAGAAAAAAAAATACCTAAAAAAGGAAACAGAAGGCAGGAAGCAGGAGAACAGATGCTTGTTCGGGTTCTCATAGCCCGGGCGGACCCCGTGCAGTTTCGGAGCTTTGTCAGGACCATACTGGGCTGTTTAACTGGCCTTCGGGAATGGAGCAGCGCCGGTTTACGCTTCAGTTTGTACTCCCGACAACTGGCTTTTTGGTGGCTGTCCTGCCACATGCGTGGTAATTTGAGGGTCGAAAACCCAAAACTCAAGCAAACTGGCGTTCTCACCGCCAGCTGGTTGGAGTGGAGTTGAGAGCTTGTTGGAGCGCAAAAATAAAATTAAAATAATTAAAAAAAAAAACAAGCGAAAGGGCAAAAATACAGATTGCTCGGAAGTGAGAAAGTGATTGTTATCATCGCTAAGGGATTCGTTAATGCAAAATTAGCTAGATAAGCACAGTAAACAAAACGCAGCCATAGTTTGCATTTCAATGACATTTTTACAGATGTAATTGCATAGGAAGCTTCTAGCTGCAGTTCCCATGTTCCCTTCAGGCCCAGTCTTGGTCACGCAATGCCAAGTTGAAGTTGCCTTTCTGCTGGTTTGATGGAGTTTTTTTACAGCATCAAAGCGAGAGATGGAGACAATGTCTTTGTAGACCTTCATCCAAGCAAAGTGAAGAGATTCCCTCATGATTCGTTTCTGTTGAAGTTCGTCTTGAGCAGACATGGTGTGGCAGTCTGGGGTGTGGTGGGTCTTCCCGATGATCAGACATGGTCCACTTGCGGGACATTCATTTCAGGAGAATTTTTTTTTAAAGTGAGGTAAGCCTCCAGAGTTAGGAAACCAGTGAGAGGATGTTGTTGGAAGAGTCCTCCTGGCCAACTGCCCTGGGCTGCTCTCTCATCGTGTTTGGCTATAAACGACCGTTAAAATCAGATGCAGTGTCTATTTTTCTTCACAAGGCGCATAAACAACCACGTGCGACGAGTGAAAAGACAGGAGGCGTTGGGACACAAACTGTACCTGGACCACGCTTCTTCAATAGCAGCAGCTACCAGCCACCGGATTCGGAGAAAACAAACAACTCTCAATTCAAGTCAAGTACTCTGACATTGATTTCTAAGTCTGCAATGTTCATCGCTTCTACTTTCCTGTCGGAATCGGGAAACCGCTGCCACGAAGACACCACAGAAAATTACCAACTCTACCTTGTTGATTTTGCGTGTTTTAGCACGGTTTTAACTCCAAATCTGGGCTGCAGCGTGTGTTGAGCTCCAAGGCATCGGTGCACAATTTTTCATTGCCATAGAAGCATATTCCCCTAATGACTTTTGACCTCCCAGTAGCGCCGTGATGATGTCCGCCCGGTCAGGATGGACGACGGGAAGGTGTAGCGTGGCATCTGGGAATGCGATCGTTAAGCCACGTCTTGGTGAAGCAGAGAGCGGCAGAATGTGCAACGTTTTTCTTGGGCCTTGTAAGGATGAGTTGTTCGCATTTGTTTTGCTGTGCTCAGTAGAGCACAGCAACCGTTCTACGTTACTACCCAGAATGCATTGCAATAATGGGGATGTATATGCAAATATTTTTGACAAAATGTAGTAAATTGAATTTATTTTCCAACATTTGATCTTACAGTTTTGTTACCAACAACCAAATAAATCATATGTACTGACCAGAAAAAGGGAGCTTATGGGGAAAACAATGAATTATACCACTACAGTATCTTTAGTGCAAAAATAAACTTTCTAGACAATATTTGCCATTCTTGTTTTTTTTTTTTAATCAGTGTTAGCTTTTGTGTTTCAAAAAAGTAAGACATTTACAAACATCTGCTTTCTTTTTGGAAGACAATGACCGAACCAGTGACTGAATCACTTTCAAAAAGGTTATTGAGCCTAACATCAATCCCACTAACGTCATATTGCCTAATTGTTTTTTTTCATCCCTAAACAATGCGAAATACATAATTGGTTGATAAACATTGTCATGCAAAATAAAATGTAATCAGATTAATCGATAATCAATGGAAAATATGGTAGAATTATTGATTCTAAAAATATTTGACAGTGACACCCTACAATGAACAGAAAATTAGTATGGGTTATTGACCAGTGGATTGCTCCTGATTCTACAGGCCACTGCGGTTATAAGCGCTGCTCCTTTGCCACTTCCATCCTCAGACTTATGGAACGTCACCTTGCACTGTGGTGCCAAATCCTGTAATGTCTCTTGCATGACACCTGCAAAACTTTGGATTGAAGGGAAAAGAGGGTTCAAACTGGTTCAGGAGGTATATACTATGTTTGAAGGGCAAACCATTTTGCTTTAAAGTTTGGGACAAAAGTTACTTACTGTGGGTGCATCTTGTAAAGGGTGCCATCAACTCCAACTGTAACAGTGAGCTGCTGCAAGTTGCGGTTCCGTCTTATTTTATCAACCACAGCGGCTAAACCAGCACCGCACAGCTGTGCTGCCGGCGAGACAACACTGCAAACTTCCTTAACGAGGACACTGTCATCACAAGTTGAGCTGGTGAGACCAAGGTGCTGCAAGATGCAGCGGATCTGGCGCATGGCCAGGCGGTCACTTAGGGATCAGAGAAACGGCATCAAGGTTAATGTTCTGTTCGCAATTTAAATTCAAAGTTGAAAAGTTAAAATATTAATGTTCAGTAAAATGTTCATACAGTCATCCCTCGTTTTTCGCAGGTAATGGGGACCAGAAACCCCCCGCGAGGTAGGATTTAAGATGAGTTCAGAAAACCTTGATTAGGTGTAGAAAAATAAGTAGCGTGTTTCCGGTAACATGAAATTTCAGCATAGGGTCGGTAGGTCGGACAAAGTGTTTTTTTTAAAACTCTTTTTTTCTCCCTCCCTCCCCCATCAAAAAGGTAAACAAAATAACCATAAAACATAAAACAAGGAGACATTGAAACCAGTGCCGGATGCTCGTCTGTCAAAGAGGGGAAGCTCAATTTTGGTCGACATCATAAAATCTGTCCGTTTATTTATACGCGAATTCTACTCTAGCTCCGGTCCTTTTCAAGAAAATGATTTGTGACCCTGTCATACCAACAAGGCGTCTTTTCCCGGTACTTAATTAGTGTCCTACAACTATAGGAACTACAATAAAACCCACCAGAAATAAAAGATTAATTTGTCGCTAGTTGTTTGTTTACAACAAAGAGTGTCGCTAAAATGATTAGGCATAGAAAAAAAAGTAGTGTGTTTCCAGTAACCCGACCGACCGAGAATTTCTACCTCGAAAAAAAACAACGGTCGGCATTTTTTTTCAAACCGTCTACATATTTGTGTAATAATAATAATCATCATACATTTCATTTATACGCGCCTTTCAAAACACTCAAGGACACTTTACAGTCAAAACAAGAACAATAAAACCACAGACAAAATTATAAATAATGAAAGGAAGATGAATTTAGAGCGTTTACATTGGTGCAAACTCGCGATATTCACGCTGCGTCGTTTGCCCTGTCGTGGTGTCAACAACATTGAATCATGGCGGCGCCACGATCTTCGACAACAGTTTAAACCGCGTTTTGTGTGTTGCAGTCGCATGCTCGCACCATAATATTAAGAAAATAGCATCCACTGCTGTATCGAAAAGATTCAACGAGGCGACGGCGGCGGCGACGTTCGAAGTTGGCCACGGGGAGAGGCGGCCTTAGTCTTACGGCACCCTAGTCCAGGCCGGGCCACGACCACCACAGGCCGTCTAGGACGCGGGACGCAGAGGTAACGAGATGGCTCTAACACCACACCCAGCCGCTGGGTACCCAACTCTCTCGCCGCCGAGCGGGGGTTTCAATCAGTGGCGATTGCTCTCAGACTGCAAGGGAAGCTCGGCTTCCCCTAAAATGTCAAAGAATATAAAATATATGAATGTAATTTCATTGTGTATCCATGTCATTGACTAAATATGCGCTACAACGTGCTCAACTTTTGTTCCGAATCAGCTTCTTCTTACTGGTTACGACGCGACTCCCTTCTCATTCATCCCGCAGCTTTGCTGTGCTTTAAATGGTAGTGAGTTTAGGTGGGTTGTCCCAATGCGTTGAACGGAGACGAGTCATTGGACACAAGCTGGTTTGGCCCGCCCACGGACGCCGTCGTGGGACTGGATGGCAGTGGGAGGGTACCGGACGCCAGGCTTTTCTGCATCAGATTGGATGATCTGTCTGTGTGCCAGTTCGATTGACATTGAAATGAGCCAGTCACCGAGCTTTTAGTGTAGACGTCTGTCGCGAGCAATTTTTCAACTCGCACTGTACAGTTGCAGCTGCTTCTGACTTACTAAAGATGCAAGATGTCCTCTCCACAGCCAACCTGAGACTACACAAGATTGCAACAAACTGCAAAGAGGTCATGGGAGCCTTGAAAGACAACTTGAAACACCTCGACTTTAGCACAAACACAGTGTCAATGCGACAAACTCAGTTGAAATCTCCAAATAGATTGCTTCTACAGATCTACAATTAACTCGGGGAATGGAGGAGTCCTGAAGATCATGGAGAGCATCTTTAACACAATTGACAAATCCGGTTATTTCCTGCATCTACATTGAATCTTCACCATGGGAATCATGTCCCTTCTCTGACGCCTCAACAAAAGCAATTGCCGTGGTACCATCTCTCAAAATTAAAGACAGTGCTAAAATTATTACATATGCCAGTTAGGGTAAAGGCCAAGATGCCCCATGTCCAGAAGACACAATTCTGAGGCTGGAATTTTGTGCAAGAGTACATGCTATAGGGTTACCAGAACTGGCCTAAGCAGAACTTGATCTCGAACTTGACACCACAAAATTCTACAGAGATAGCCAAGTAGTTTTCGGCTCCATTTACAAGGAAACCAGAAATTCTATTTCTAAATACCGTATTTTCCGGAGTATAAGTCGCAGTTTTTTTCATAGTTTGGCCGGGGGTGCGACTTATACTCTGGAGCGATGTGTGAAATGGTTAACACATTGTACACATCACATGTTATTTTCACATTAAACCGCAAGAGGGTGCTCTCGGCCTGTGTTGATACTTTTCATGTTGGCGGTAACTGAGAAAAACAAGTGACGACGACTGACGGAAGCGACGTAGAAGAGGAAGCGCTGCATCTTCTACCTCCGGAGTTGGCGGAGTTGTTTAAAAGTGACACCGAGCATGAAGATTTCAGTGGATTTCGTGATTTGGAGTGACGCTCATGGTTTGGTAAATTTGTTAGCATGTTCTTTGTGCTATAGTTGTCTAAATAACTCTTAATATTAATATGTTACGTCAACATACCAGGCACATTCACAGTTCGTTGTTTAAGTGTCATGTAACATTAGCATATCATACACTTATTCAGCCGGTTGTTCTCTAGTTTTATTTTAATTTTAAATTGCCTTTCAAGATGACATGTACTCTATGTTTTTGGTGTTGGATTTTATCAAATAAATTTCCTCCAAGAGCGGCCCGGTAGCCCAGTGGTTAGCATGTCGGCTTCACAGTGCAGAGGTACCGGGTTCAATTCCAGCTCCGGCCTCCCTGTGTGGAGTTTGCATGTTCTCCCCGGGCCTGCGTGGGTTTTCTCCGGGCACTCCGGTTTCCTCCCACATTACAAAAACATGCATGGCAGGCTGATTGAACACTCTAAATTGTCCCTAGGTGTGTATGTGAGCGTGGATGGTTATTTGTCTCTGTGTGCCCTGCGATTGGCTGGCAACCGATTCAGGGTGTCCCCCGCCTACTGCCCGGGGACAGCTGGGATAGGCTCCAGCATCCCCCGCGACCCTAGTGAGGATCAAGCAGTTCGGAAAATGGATGGATGGAAATTTCCTCCAAAAATGCGACTTATACTCCAGTGCGACTTGTATATGTTTTTTCTTTCTTAATTATGCATTTTTGGCTGGTGCGATTTATAATCTGGAGCGACGATAATCCAAAAATACGGTAAATAACAAGTCGTGACGCATTCAAAAATCCTTTGGTCCAGTGGTTCTTAACCTTGTTGGAGGTACCGAACCCAACAAGTTTATATGCACATTCACTGACCCCTTGTTTAGTGAAAAAAATATATATATATATTTTACAAATTCAAGACATAAAAAAACATGTATTTAAAAAAAATCAATAAAATTACATGGCCTTAGTTTTTTTTTTTTTTTGGTATGACGTACTATCACGACAGTCACACGTTGCCTATTGAGCGAACCAAATTTCCAGAAGCACTGAATGGACAAGCAATGTCATGTAATCATCTGCAGCCAGTGATGGCCAAGTGGGCGTGTCATAACTAATTGACATGTTGAGTCAGGTGTGTCTTAACCTCCATGGCAGAGGCTCCGTTGAACCCTTGAGACCAATTCACCAATGCCCTGGGGTTCGATCGAACCCAGGTTAAGAACCGCTGCTCTAGTCCATCACAGTGGCACTACGTAGCTAGAAAACCAGAACCTTGCAGATCATGCAACACTCTTGGTTACTGGTGACTATTTAAATGACACTAACTGGTGGAATGGACCGAATTTCCAGAACAAGACGTCTTTTAAGGTGCTTTTGATCTTGTGGAGTTAAGTTCAGATACAGCCATTTGTCCTCTAGCATCTATGTTCATGTTGACAATAAAGTTGTATCCAATCCAATCCAATCCAATCCATCACTGCTGACACACGGAAGAAGCTTGACTCACAGAGATTCGCCACAGTTGTCTTCATGCAAGTTATTTTTTTGTGCCATCACGTGCCTAAAAAAACTGTTTGCTGTTTCAATTCTTCAACAACAAACAAGTCATGTAACAGAGTTGTTTTCATGTGGTGATTTTAGCAAGTTTACCTTTACATATGAAATGACCTTTGGAAAATATCTGACACACTGAAGTTTGTTGGTTTTTTTGCGGATGACACCAACATGTTTTGTACTGGAGATCGTTTAAAGGAGATTGTAAAAACAACCCACCAGGAAATTATTACATTCAAACACTAGGTCGACATTACATCTTTGAACAATTGTGAAACAAACTACATCTCATTGGGTAATTGACAAATCCAGGAGGAAAGTGTATTACATATTTAATGACAAGATGGAAAGAGCCTCTAAGAGCAAATACTTGGGGGATTTATATTGATGAAAAGCTGAACTGTAAAGCACATATTAAATATCTGTGCAAGAAAATATACTAGATACTTGGTCGGAAAAAACATTACGGTACTCACTACTCAGCACCATGATTCTACTGGATGTGTCCTACTGTGTGGAAGCCTGGGGTAATGTTTATAAATCAAACGTCAAAGCATACATGCATATTGGAAAAATATGTGAATATGTTCATTAACATAACTGGCCCTAGGGAACACTATAATAATTTATTCATGACATTCATCGACAGAGACAATTTCCAAACAGCTCAACTCATTTACAAGGCAGCAAACAATTAGGCGTAGAAAGTCAGACAAAGTTTTTTTTTAAATCTTTTTTTCTCCCTCCCGCCTCCATCAAAAACGTAAACAAAATAACCATGAAACAAGGAGACATTGAAACCAGTGCCGGGTGCTCGTCTGTCAAAGAGGGGAAGCTCAATTTTGGTCGACATCATAAAATGTGTCCGTTTATTTATACGCAAATTCTACTCTAGCTCCGTTCCTTTTCAAGAAAATGATCTGTGACCCTGTCATACCAACAAGGCGTCTTTTCCCGGTACTTAATTAGTGTCCTACAACTATAGGAACTACAATAAAACCCACCAGAAATAAAAGATTAATTTGTCGCTAGTTGTTTGTTTACAACAAAGAGTGTCGCAAAAATTATTAGGACAAGTCTCCAGCTCAACTCGGAACAGAATGCGAGTTGAAAAAAAATGCTTGCACGGATACCTACACTAAAAGCTCGGTGATTGGCTCATTTCAATGTCAATCACTAAAAGCTCGGTGATTGGCTCATTTCAATGTCAATCGAACTGGCACACAGGCATCCAATCTGATGCAGAAAAGCCTGGCGTCCAGTACCCTCCCACTGCCATCCAGTCCCAGAGACGCCGAACTCCGTGGGCGGGACAAAAAACAGTTTGTATCCAATGACTCGTCTCTGTTCAACGCATTGGGACAACCTACCCTGAACTCACTACCGTTTAAAGCACAGCGAAGCTGCGGCATGAATGAGAAGGGAGTCGTGTCGTAACCAGTAAGAAGAAGGTTGATTTGGAGCAAAAGTTGAGCATGTTGTAGCGCATATTTAGTCAATGACATGTACACACAATGAAATTTACATTCATATATTTGATCACTTATTCTTTGACATTTTAGGGGAAGCCGAGCTTCCCTGGCAGTCTGAGAGCAATCGCCACTGATTGAAACTCCCGCTCGCCGCCAAGACGGCGAGAGAGTTGGGTTCCCAGCGGCTGGGTGTTACAGCCATCTCGTTACCTCTGCGTCCCGCGTCCTAGACGGCCCGTGGTGGTCGTCAAATAGTTCGTTGAATCTTTTCGATACAGCAGTGGATGCTATTTTCTTAATATTATGGTGCGAGCATGCGACTGCAACACACAAAACGCGGTTTAAACTGTTGTCGGAGATCGTGGCCGCCGCCATGATTCAATGTTGTTGACAGACGACAGGGCAAACGGCGCAACGTGAATATCGCGAGAGTTTGCACCAATGTAAACGCTCTAAATTCATCTTTCCTTTTATTATTTATAATTTTGTCTGTGGTTTTATTGTTCTTGTTTTGATTGTAAAGCATCCTTGAGTGTTTTGAAAGGCGCTTATAAATGAAATGTACTATTATTATTATTACACAAAAATGTAGAAGGTTTGAAAAAAATGCCGACCGTAAAGTTTTTCTTCGAGGTAGAAATTCTCGGTCGGTCGGGTTACCGGAAACACACTACTTTTTTTTCTACGCCTTAGCTATCTGCTAACTTGGAACAAATGCACAAAATAGGAGACTATGTATCAGACAACAAGATTGCTGAATTACAGAGTTCCTGTAAGACACTCCTTTGACAAGGCTTGTGCAAATCTGCTTGTGATGTTTCTATGAAATAGCTTACAAAATCATATCAAGCAATCTTTCAGTAATTAAAGAACAATATAGAGAAACCTTATTAAATGCATATACGTTCTAATATTTCTGCCTGATTATATTAAACCAGGGGTGCCCATTACCAGTGTTGTGTCCAAGGACCGGCAACCCGAGGCCAAGGCTTGGCCGACTTGACTCCCAAGGCCAAGGCTAAGGACTTGACTCCTGAGGCCAAGGCCAAGGACTTGACTCCCGAGGCCAAGGCCAAGGACTGATTTTGAAACTGAGGCCTAGCCGAGGACATGTATAAAACAATGCTATCATACCACTTGGCAGGTCCTCATAATTTGCAACACCCCTCCATCATAACCCCTTTGCACATGTCACCTCTCTATACCCTCTGCCCGTCTCAGCACAATGGGGTGCCGAGTCTTCAGCTGCTCTGCCCCCAAACTCTGGAACTCACTTCTACCCAATATTCGCAACATTCGGGGTGTTCACACGGCAAGATTTGTTTCGGTGCTACACCGACACGCGCCAGTAGAGCGTTCACACGTGCAAATTTGCTCTAACTAATGTTGGGTTCGGTAAACGTTCATCATGGGAACCCATTTTTCTATTTTGACTGATATTCATAATCAAGAATTCTGAAACTCAAAAGTATAATGTTTCAAGGGTCAACGTTTGAAAACTATGCATTAACAATGAACATTATATCAGCAGCTGTGTACTCCAGGTTTATTCCAAAAAATAAATGGATCAAAAACTGGTGTACTCATGTGGCATCATCAGAGTATTTTTTCCAATCTCACACTGCAAAGATTAATTTACTGGTAATCATTAATACAGGTAAGTATTGATGTGGCTTGACATCCTCTTCCCAAGACGATGCATGTGTAATCTACTATCAATTTGACGAAATAATTTAACACACGTCATCATTAGTTCTACCAACAGTTAACATTTAGCATTACTACACCTTGTGACGAATGTTTTATTCATGAAGTTACCATGCTACAACCAGTAAATTATAGAATAACCAATACTGTTTCATCATATTTTTCACAGCGATTAGCCTACAAATCTAATGACCAACTTGCCTCATAATTGTGCCTCGCGTCGTTTCTCGCTCTCGTGTTCTGTGCATACATCCCAGGTGAGTTTAGTGATACGCCCTTTGGACGATTCATACGGAAAATCAGACTGGCATTCCCATTTCTTAAATGTCGTAATTAGTAGACCTTGGTGAGTTTTTATCGCCGCCATCTCAAACTTTCATTCGCGCGATTCCTCAGTTTGCGGACTAAAATAGCAACCCGCATGCGCACATAACGTCATCTGTTGCGTCCCCCCAACACTGAAAACAAAACAAAACTAAAGTAAATTAAAAGAAACACACTCACACACCACACCACAAACACACACACAGGCGCAGTGAAATCGCGTTGATCACACAGTCAACGCGTGTGCGGTGACTTTAATAGTTTTTCGGTACCGTGAAAATGACGCCACGGAAACGACACGCTACCGGTAACGATTGTTCCCGAGGTCGGGCTTGGCGTAGTTTTTGTTTGTTTGTTTGTTTGTTTGTTTGTTTTGACAGAGAATTTTCCTTGTGTCCCAAAAACGCACATTATTTGGAACTGTGCGTCCCGTGGGAAAATTATGCGTCTAGGACGCGGGATGCAGATGTAACGAGATGGCTGATCTCTAAACATTCTCTGAGTACTACTATTATTACCACTACCACTAATACTACATTAATTAATTTAATACCTTCAACTTCACAATAAGAATAAAAAAATAATTAAATAAACCATGATTTTAAACTGTACATGTATTATCAATATTTATTATTCCAAACATGAGAAAGCATTCAGCAAACGTAACTGGAATCGAACAAAAGGACTCCAAATCCCAACGGCCAAACCAGGAAGTGAAGTGCCGGCATTATTGACTCCAGCTGACACGCCAATTACTTGGTTCAAACAAACATTGTAGTGCCACTACACAAACGTGACGACTGTGCAAAAATAACTAAATAAAAGACACAACTGTTACAGAAAGACTTTACACGCTATTTAAACTGCCGATCGCGAACGGAACGAACCGTTATTGAAACTGTGATGCCGCTCTTTATACGTTGCTAACTGTCACCTGTCAGTGGCAGACGCGCCCTTCTTAAACCGCCAGATTAATCCATCAATATGGGTATCCCTAGATGGAATTTATTTGATTTTTTCGTGATTTTTGCAGTCCTCTGACCCACTTTATACCTGTGGACGAGGGATAAGAGGCTTGAATCCCTCATTGTGTCAGAGGACCGGCAGGCCAAGGCCAAGGACTTGACTCCCGAGGCCAAGGACCAAGGACCGGTCCTCGAGGCCAAGGACCGGCTCGAGGACCACAACACTGCCCATTACCGCGGACTGGTCCCAAGTCGATCCCAAGTCGATCGCGAAGGGTGTAGAGGAAAAGACAAACAAACAATTGTGTCTCTGTGTATCTTAGTAATATTATGGTAATGCACACTGCACCCTAATGATTCTATCAGTCTCACTTTCACAAAAAGTATTTAAAAAAGAAAAGAAAGCAGGTCATCTTTAACCTACTGTGTCATCTATAACCTACCGCCATCTTTAAAACCCGCCTCAAAACTCACTCGTATTCTTTGGCATTTGACTCAGCATGACTCAGATTTGATCTTAGTTTTACTGTTTGGCGCCTACCACCATCTTTGTTACTGATTAGTGCTTTATTGTTGTATATATGGTGCAGAGGTACCGGGTTCAATTCCAGCTCCGGCCTTCCTGTGTGGAGTTTGCATGTTCTCCCTGGGCTTGCGTGGGTTTTCTCCGGGTCATCCGGTTTCCTCCCACATTCCAAAAACATGCTTGGCAGGCTGATTGAACGCTACAAATTGTCCCTAGCTATGAGTGTGAGCGTGAATGGTTGTTCGTTTCTGTGTGCCCTGCGATTGGCTGGCAACCGGTTCGGGGTGTCCTCCGCCTACTGCCCAGAGACGGCTGGGATAGGCTCCAGCACGCCCTCGACCCTTGTGAGGATAAAGCGGTTCGGAAAATGAATGAATGAATGTTGTATATATGTTAGTCGCTCCATGTACATACAGCACTTTGTATGCAACAATGGCTGTTTGAAAGTGCTCTATAAATACAGTTGAGTTGAATTGAGTGAATTGAATTATTATAAATGACCGGTACATTCTCAACTGTACAGCATCATGTGATGATGACATGAATCATTAAAAAAAAAAAACATAACATTGCACCTTACAAGAAACAAAAGAGGGAACAAATACGAAAGTGATGCATGTACTAGTTTCTGGGGTAATGATGTATAAACTGAAGAAAGATCTGACTCTGAATAATCCTTACCTTTCAATTTGTGACAGGAATTTAGTCTCAAAGATGCCCCAGGTCTTGAGCCGCTCCGACAGTTTCCCTCGAAACAGTAAACCCCTTGCAGTGAACTCCATTAGCACATGTCTCACGATCTCTCCAAGGTACATACCACTGATCATCTTCTCATACCTTTGAAAATAAGTGAAGGGGGAAAATTACATTGGCTTGGCCGCATGAGGCACATTTGACTTTTTCTTGAATTGGGGCGGTATTGGTGAGAAAATTAAACAATCATGTTTTTGAATGTAACCATCAGACTTTCACATGCATTTCTTGAATAAAAAAAATCATTTGATCCAAAATCATGGGACAATGAGTGAATCACCCTTTGTGTACATTACCTCTGTTTTCCAGGATTGCTTGAGGAGGCATCAACACTACGATCGAAGGTTGTGAGGAAATCATCCAGTTCGCCATTTTCACCAAATGCTCCCCATTCCAAGTTGACACACATGCGTCCATCATCCTCATCAACCATTTCTATATTCCGCATCTCCTCCATGTAGCAGGTATTTGTCCCTGTGCCTAAATTATAGATAGGCAATGCACTTAACTACTCAAAAACAATACAAATGGGGGAAATACGGAAGATGCTCAACCAAATAATTACCATACAAATTCTCTCTCTTTTTTTAAAAATTCCAATAAAGAAATCTTCAATAATGGTAGGAGATGACACTTACCAACAATGAGCCCCACCTCACACTTAGGGTCCTCATAACCACAAGTCATCATGGTTCCTACAGTATCATTAACTACTGCCACAAAGCTCAAGTCAAATTCCTGCAAGCAGTGACAGCTTCAATAAAAAAGGGTTACTAATTGAAAGTAAACAACATTAATTGGTTGTGCTCTTGGCGGCACGGTGATCAACTCACAGTGCAGAGGTGCAGGGTTCGATTCCGGCGGCTCCGGCCTTCCTGTGTGGAGTTTGCATGTACTCCCCATGCCTGCGTGGGTTTTCTCTGGGTGCTCAGGTTTCCACCCATGTTCCAGTACCCGGAGAAAACCCACGCAGGCAAGGGGAGAACATGTAAATTCCACACAGGAAGGCCGGAGCCGAACCCTGCACCTGTGCACTGTGTGACAGACGTGCTAAACAGTCGACCACCGAGCCTTGCACAGCAAGAAAAATAAAAATTGAACAGATATTGCCATTTTTCAATTAATATTTTAACAAAAACTTTAACCAGATGGAAGAACAAATAAGTGAAAGCAAAACGACCCAATAAAAAAACTACCAATGCGTGTTTGAAAAATGTTGTTTTTTCTTCATGTTTTCCAAATGAAAAATGACCCAGACAATTACGTCGATGATATGCACAGCTCTACTCATGTCCTCTTCAACCTGTGAAAATACAAAAGCGATCTGCACAATATTTTGGATTTTATTGACATTAAATGTGAGTTACTTTAAGCAAAATCAATAATCAACTCCATATAATTTCAAATACTGCGCCAATCGTTGTTATATTTGTACAGACTAAAGTGGACAAGAGTAGGAATGTGCTTTTTTGATGGCGATTGGTCAGCTTTATCAGACTTAGCGACACTAAAGTTTGGTTAGACTCCACAGCTAGACAGCCTCTATGCAGCTAAGAGGCTGACACTAATGAAGAAAGGGGAATGATATTTTGAACACCATCACTTTTTTCAAAAACGTCAAGACATATCATAATTTGAAGAAATGCTTCGTGTACTGACCCCTCGGCATCGCACAGCATCCTTAAGTAATGTAACAACATCGTGTCCCTCACAATCACTAGCTTTGAAGCCTTTTGTCCACTTCAGAAGAATGCCCTGAAAATAATAGTGTACATTGTTTTAACATCAACTTAGAATATTACCGGCTATATCCACATTTCTGTCAGTTTAATGGTTTATGTGGCAGACATGGAGCCACATATAAAAGTGTATGTTTCAAGGGAAACCTCACAACAACCTCACCTCATCCAGTTTGCTTTGGTGACAGGGGAAGGAGAATGTAAATCCCAATGGTAAGGATGCTCCTCTCATACCCATACTTTCCAAAAAGTTGGCAATGCAGTCCACAATGTGGCTGAAAAGCTGCAGAGCAAAAAAATATGCACAGACATTTCCTCCATCAGCGTATATACTCCAGGAAAATCACTACCATGTGGAGTAAAAAAAAAAACATTTACAATCAATGGTTTTATGAAAAACATATGAAAAGAAAACTCACAAATTACAGTTCTGTTGTGGTATCAGGATGAACAAATTATCTTTGTTACAGCTGGAGCTGCAGCTGTTGTGAAAGTGCTACATAAATAAAGAGGTGTACTGTACTGTACTGCATACTCCATCCATGCAACCAATCAGTGCTTTCAAAAACACCGTGATCTGACGTTTAATCAGTAGCCATGTGGGTAATAGAAAAGTGTTGGTTCAGGTTTCGTTAAGCGATGCTGTTATTGCTTTCACCAGGGCAGTTTGCTACTCTCAAGAAGGTTGCTACTCCTTTTTTTCCTCTACTTTGTATTTATTGTTGGTGGCTTCAGAGGTCAGTCAGTAGCCTTTTGTAACAGCAGATGATAGTCCTTTGCACGTATGTTACAAAGAGACTTTAATTTGGATTTTCTATGACAGGTGTGGTGCACTTGAGTTGGACCATTTGTGTTTGTGATGAAAAGGAGGCTGAGTGGAATTAAAATACAGTCATACCTCGGTTTTCGACCATAATCTGTTCCAGAAGGCAGTTTGAAAACCGATTTGTTCGAAAACCGAAACCATGTTTCCCATTATAATCAATGTAGCGGTAATAAATTTTAATCTGTTCCAAGTCGAGAAAACAACTTTTTATAAGCTTTTTTACACCATAAACTGTATACACATGTAATAAGAGAGCATGTACCGGTAATATGTAAAATACTGTACAAACAAACTGTATATACTATTAAAAATAACTCCCAAGTGTCTCCCTGTACCAAGGCATGGCTTCATAAAACACGCCAAGGATCAAGAAATATAGGCATTGTTGCTAAAGTTAAATTGGCAAATTTTAGGGGTGTATCTGTCTCATGCTCTGATTGTGCCTCATCCCGCCCACACACTAAATGGTAAATGGGCTGTCACTTACATAGCACTTTTCTACCGTGGGTGCTCAAAGCACTTGACACCTTTTCCATTTACCCACTGGCGACACAGCATGTGGAGCAACTGGGGGGTTCAGTATCTTGCTCAAGGACACTTTGACAAGGCTGGGGATTGAACCCCCTACCTTGTGTTGGGAGATGACCTTTCTACCACTAAGCCGTGATGCCCACTGCTGTGCCGATGGCAAGCCTGGCTTTGGTTTGATAGAGAACCAGTGGGCTGGATCTTACAGGTACGTTCCTAATGCCGTTTTGCCAGCTTCCCTTCCACGTAGCTTGGCAGTAGTGTGTGTACTGCGTTCGGCTGCCTGCTTCTGCTCGTGGAAGCGAAGCCCAGAGTGAGAAAAACAAGCGAGCGCTAAAAAATAAAAAAAAATAAAAATAAATAAAAGCCTTTCTGTGGCGCATGGACACGTCACAAAACACACATACCCAGCCGCTGCATTGCCAACAACTTAACCAATCAAGAAATAAAGTGCCACATATCAGAAGGAAATGCTATTCTCGCTTACTAACGCTAATCTGTGAACCTCTCCCAAAATCAATGCAGCTTTGCTTAACATGCACAAAGCCACTATCTTGTCTCATGTAGTCTTGTGTTTAAATATTACCCCAGCCTCCCGTTGCATTTCTTGAGAAAATGTAACCATGGATTTGGTCAGCTGGTTTCTCGAGACAATTAACAAGAATTTCCCCACAACAACAGCTGTTTAAGGGGAGCCGACTTGCCCAGAGTGGATGTCAGCAGCTGGAGACACCTTGGATTTAGAGATAACATGGAAAATGGCGTGTCAATCTATTATGTCCACTGCTCAAGAAATCTACATTACTGGAATTCTATTCACAGGTCATCATAAAAAGCCAGCTGGGGAGAGCAGCTCAATTGGAAGTGAACAAGCTGCCGGTCTTCATGAATGGTGTGAGAGGAGTGGTTATCATTTGGATTCAGGCAGTGGGTGAACTCAATCTTGAGACATTGTGCAAGTGTTATACAACATGGAGACATTGGCATTTTCTTGAAAAACTGATTTCCAATAAGTGTCCTCTGAGAAGCCTCGACAAGATTCAAGGTCGAGTGTGTTCCCAAAACAACCAATATGCTGCGGGACATTTATCCTTGACCTCGCCCATTCTCCTGCGTTCAATATTTTTGTTCAGGCAGCCAAGGTTGTTTCCTAGGCAAATAGACAATCTGTTTTGGAGTGGGGTGCATCACCAATGATTTTGCATTGAAACAACTCGCTTGTCCACACAATGCATACATATCCCTGAGAGTTCACTGCTTTCATTGGCTATCGCAAATTAAATTTGATGATGGCGTAAATTTGGTTTCTTCAATGAGAAACTGCGTTCCAAATAATTTATTGCAATGGGATATTTTGTTTTGAAAGTTGAGCAATTTTAGCCAGAATCCATTCAATAATGCTGGGTTAATTCTGGTGTGCCACTGTTCAATGACCAAAAATGCCTATAGGTTTGAAACAAATATGATGATGATGTTTCTTTTTGAGTGCAACCTGGTGAATACTTTACCTCTTTCCCTGTGCCCTGCATTATCTCCTGTGGAATACTGTAGTTCTTATGATGCATTTCAACATGTGTCTTGCCACATCGTACACGGACAAGCAGCACTCTAAAACTTGAGCCGCCAAGGTCCAAAGCCAAGAAGTCTCCATGCTCTGAAAGCACAGAATAGTTCTATAGAACACTAAGTAAGGTCAAGGGATTGTGCAGTATGAATGCAAGAGCTACCTGACCCATCTGGAGTGGAGCCGACAAATGTTGGAAGCATCTTGATGCTAGCCCGATTGCGCCCTTGCTTTGACAAGCCTCGGACCATATCTTCACTTATTAGATTTTTCACTTGCATCAGCTGCTCACGATTCAAACGTAGGGTGTCAAGTATGTGTTTCCGCTCAGCAATTTGAGCAGCGAGACGTAAGGCGACAGCTGTTACCATGGCTGCACCTTTCCCACTTCCAACCTCAGACCTCAAAAAACGCACGTCACAGTCAGGTACTAGCCTCCGTACCATCTTGTGAAGTCTCCGAGAAAACCTAGGAATAGGTCATTAGTACAATTGGTTAAAATGGGCGTGGTGTTCAGACACTTGCTTCTCAGACAACTTTTAGATACCATCATTGCTGTTATTGTTATTATTATTATTATTATTTTAACTGTATTACATTTGTAAAATAGGCAAAGTCAGGCTTATCCTGGGAGCAGTACCGACTTATTTTTTCAACTTGGGTGTGTCATCACCTACAACCTCAGATGAGCTACGCTAACCGTTGGTTTCAGTGAGGCTTTTGTGAAGAATCACTGATTCTGACATTTCAAGTGTGCCCCTATTTGAGTCATCAATGAAAAATTTCTGGCTACTTCAGTCTTCACAAATATATGTATACATATTTGCCTGCAATAAAATTTGTGTTCCTGTTTCTTTGTTTCGAATAGATTACATGTGCAATGGCATGGAAAGGGTAACTTACTCTTGATGATTTTTGTACACAGATCCATCCACTCCAATGGTGGTGCGCAGCTTCTCAGCTGCTTTGTTGTCCCTGATCTGCCGGAGCACTGCAACTAGAGTGGCAGCACACAAATGTGCAGCCCGTGTGGAAACAATTTGACACACTCTCTGAGTGGCTATGCAGTCTTCCAAGGTTGGGTTGAGGCCAAGGCCCCGCAGCACATTTTCAGCACTCACTAGACCTTCCTGTCTGCTGCAGATAAAAACAAATACTGTATAATAAATAGCAAATATTGTACAACAAGTTAAAACCATATCAAATGATTGAGAAGCCTACCCAAAACCTTTGGTTCATCAACAAAACAGGCCAATAAGAGATATTCTGTGACTCGTGTGAATTACTTTAAGTTGTAATACTACAACATTTCCTCAAAAAAACTGTACTGTAAAAGCTTTTGGGGAACAAAACTGAGGGGATGGGTCTACTGCTAACCAAAAAGAAATACAAAGACAACATGAATGCAAACAAAAAAAAACAATCAACTAACTTGTCAGTGTCTATGGAATAGATGTAGTTGGTGCTGAACTTTCCAGTCATAAGGAGCTGGGCTGTTGTCTTGCCCTGGAACAGAAGCTGGTCTTTGGTCATTTTCACGAGGATGAGCCGTACCAGTTCTCCCATGTACATTCCACTGATCATCTTCTCAAAACTAGAAATCAACAAATAAAAGAACAATCCCAGTTGTAAAAGGTCACAATAACATCTTTGTGTCTATGTGAAGAAGTGCGTGCATCACTACAAGATTAATAAAGTACCTACCGACCTTCCATCCAAATGTATGTTTTCAGAAATTACCTCAACTTCAACAAGTCTTCTATGTGCTGCATTTGATGTGCACGTGTTCAAAATCATTCATGGAATTGGATAATTTAATTACTACTATGGAGCATGTCTCACATCAGAAACAAGATGCCACAGTGTCTGGATCCATACAATGATCCGATGACACAGCTGATGGTACTTGTAACATTTATCGTCAAGAAACTCTGCATGCTTGGATGTTGGCCATTTTGACCGTGTTCCCAACACCGTATTACTGGTTGATTGATTTCTTTTAATGGATTACTCTTCATTTATTTTACCTCTTTATTCGAATTTTCTGACAGTAACTTCATCATTTGATCTTTTATACTGTAATTTAATTGTTGCAATAATTGTCACATGTTAATGATTATCAAATCAATATGCTCCATCTTATTTGATTGATGATTATTGTTTACATCATTGCTTTGCAATCAAATCTTCTAAAACACAGGTGTCAAAGTCAAAAAGTCAAGGCCCCAGGACCAGATCTGGCCTACCACATCATTTTATGTGGCCCGCGAAAGCAAATCAAGCATGTCAAGTTCCATGATGCTTGCTAAAGTTTGAACCAAATTTTCTAATTGTCATATGTAATCCACAATAACAGTCATTATTTTTGACTTCTGATTTTAAAACTAGTTATCCATCCATTTGTTGTGAGCTGCGTATGTAATATGTGGAGGTGATTAAACATTTATAATGGTTTCCCAAAATTCATAACGGCCCTCCAAGTCAATCCAGTAACTACAATGTGGTCCGCGACAAAAATGAGTTTGACACCCCTGTTCTAAAATGATGAATTACATTTATTCTTGTCACCCTTATTATTTCATTATACACTCCCAACTAAGTCTTAACAAACACACCACATCTAAAGAGGAAGAGCTACCGTTAACCCTTTGAACGGAGAGTCAGCCAGGACTTTCCCAATAGGCCTCTAGGTAAGCGGGAGATCTCTCTTTATCTATTACCGGTATATACAAAAGCAACTGAATTAGCACCAAACAGCAGTATCTGGTGCTCACACCAAAATTGTGTCACAAAAGGTACACCCCTGTATAATATAGCATTGTTTCTATATTGTGCAGTTAGTAAATGTATTCAGTGTAGAAAAACAACACAAAACCCAATGATTTTTATCCAGTCAGAACTTTGAGACACTGTTACTCACAGCTGCTTGCCAGGGTTCAGAGAGCCAGCATCTATTTCCCTGTCAAAATGTGTGCGCAGGTCCTCCAAGGCACCGTCATCTCCAAAAGCCCCCCACTCTGTATTGACGCACATCCGCCCCTCATCACCATCCAGCAACTCAAGGTTCCTCATTTGTTCCATGTAACACGCATTCGTCCCTGTTCCTGTAAAAATGAAATGTGAGTGATCAATGACAAGCAGCTTCTGATATTTGTCTTCATCTTTGTCAAAGTACGCTTATAATCTATAATGAAAAAAAGAGGACACACATCACTAAACTCTTTCTGGAAAAACTTTTTTAAGAATAGCACCAAAAAAATATCATAGTGAGAAATAATAAATTCTTTCCATTGCAAGGGTTCTACCCCGAAATAGCCTGATTCCGCCATATTTGGTCACTTTTCCAGTATACTTTTTCGAGGCTGGGCTGTAACAATGGAACCGTTCTTTATAACCTCTTCCAAACTTGCTCCGCGCTGGCCAAGGATAGACATGACATCACTATCATTTGATTGGCTGAAAGATGGAGGTATTTCTTTCAGCGATGTGGCACAGAACAACAATGCACTTTGTGTTTTTGTTTTTTTTTTTAAACAAGCGGCGGACCCATTGCCAGTTCAAGTGAATGGCCCTGGTGACGTGCGCATTGCTTACAACAGATTTTACCACAAGTTTCATTAGCTACTTTAGCCCCTCGTCGAATTGCTATCATGGATGGAAAATTTTATTTGGAAATCTATGCAGGAGAACTTAAGACCTATCAAAATGGGTGATGAACCAGTACCACAACCTAAAAGGAAAGGAATAAATTAACAACAAAATGTCTACAACAGAAGAAAATCCACTCACCTACGATGAGACCAATTTCACAGTTGTGATCATCATAGCCACATGTCATCATAGCTCCAACTGTGTCGTTAATGACAGCCATTATGTCAACTTTAATGTCCTACAATAACAAGAGAGAAGACAACAATTGAGACCGCAGTGGAGAAATTCACTAATAACAGCAGAATTATTTGAAAATTTACAAAAAGTTGAAGCATTGCCATGATCTATGGATTGGATGTTTGATGCACATGAGCATTGTTATTTTGAATTAATGTAACTTGCATTTTAAGATACCCTTTTGAGTCTTTTTTTTAAATATCAAGTACAGGTACTCTGAACTGCTGTTTGGTGCAGAGGCACAAACAACACTCGGACCTGTCTCCCCACCCGAAGGAGGAGGGAGGCTACCTTCTCGTCCAACAAGGTGAACCCCAATGTACAGGCACCAAGCCGGGGTCGCCAAGTATGCCCACACGTGCTCAGCGCCTCTCACCTTGGGCAACTCTACAATGGAAAGGTGTCCAACCCTTCTCAAAAGGACTGGTACCAGGGACTGTATCTAGTCGGAACTTCTCTGCTTCACACACCAACTTGTGCTCCATCTCTGTCATTCGATGTCTCTAGAGTTAGATTCTGTGGCCGGGGATCAGACCGCCAAGGTTCCCGCCTTTTGCCGCGGCTCAGCTCACAGGGCACCTGACCCCTTTGGTCCCTTCCCACAGGTGGGGACCCACGTTAACTTTTTGGGCTGAATCCAGCCAGCCCCCACGGGTGCAGGCCCGGCCACCGGGCGGTCATCAGCCAGCCCCACCCCAGAGGAGGGCCTCCGTAACCCGCGTCCGGGCAAGGGAGAACATGTTCCAAATTTGTCAATCATCATCAGGGGTCTCTGAACCATGCTTTGTCTGGTCCCACGTCTCAGACCTGTGTGCCATGGATGAACCTGCCAGGGTCCTAAAGCCCCAGAAATCATCGCTCCTTGGATCATTGGGACACGCCACCACGGGAAGGTGACAGCTCATGGAGAAGATACTTTTTCTTGCAACTGTATATTGTACTATACTTTAAAACTTATAGGCCCCTTCCTCTCAGCTGAAGTATGCGGTGGCATCCTACTTTATTTCCTGTTCCTGGTCCTCTTTATTGTTTATTATATTCTCTTCAGACACTGAGTTACCTGCTATTTTGCTGTTCAAGTTGGTTACCCTGCCCTATAACGTGTTTCCGGTCAGACCTATATAAAAAGTGTACTGTATCTTCCAAGCAGTTATTTCTGTGTTTTGCAACAAAATGTCTGATAGCATGGCTTAGACGTCTTCTGTTATTACTACTCCCGTCGTGATAATGATACTTATAGAATTGTAGCTTTTTCACTGCCATGAAGGTTATGTTTAGTGACTTATGCGGTGTTGACCCCGGATCCAAAACAAACTTTGGCCTACGCATCATGCTAAGCTACATTAGGTAGCCAGCCGTTGTCCGTAACACAAATAAAAAATGCAGAATGCTGTTCTTGTCAACATTTGTTCATGATCATCTAATGTGCAGGATTTGCTGCACACTTACCCCCCGTTTATTCACAGATCTCTGCAGGAGGTTGACAACATCTTTTCCTTCTACTCCGCTTGCCCTGAAGGCTTTGGTCCAAGAAATCAATATACTCTGAATAAGGGTGAAATGAAAGGAGATAAAAGCAGATACATTTTCTAAATCCGTACACCATTGTTTAACACTAACAACAATCACATGTATGCATCTATCAATTATCTGAGGGCTGAAAGAAGAGGGAAAAAAATCAGCTAAATCAACAAAGTTGACCAGAAAACTTTAACATAAAAATTCATACCTCAAAATTACACTATCATTTTAATAACATATTTGCATATTTCCATGTTTCAAGGTTTGGGGTCACTTTAAACTAAAACAGGCCAAAAATGTATGTTTATGTTATTACAGCAAAGCGCAGCTGGGATACCTTGGAGAGAAAACATTGGGACAGACATTCGTACATGACTATGAGCCCGCACATACAGTACTACCAAAGTGAAAGTAGTTGGGGGGTTTTTCCAACATGAGCTAATGTCCTATTATTGCTAGTTAGAACGCACTCTGTTGTTTGTAGACTACACTCTGTCGTGTATTAATTTTGCAAATGATGGCGAGTATGAGTGCCGAATCTCATGCCTTTCACCAAGTGTAGCTCACGGGATGATACTTTTTAAGTAAACTACCCCTGAACAACCAAAAGTCTCATCACAATATATCCCATGACTGATCATGGGCCGATACTAGGTTCTGATGGCATGATCACTGTGAACAAAAATATTGCGGTATCACATTATTAAAATCACGGCTCTAAAATGACCTTTTTATCCTTCTCTTTTTTTAATATTTGGGGAAACAGAAACATCTTCAAGAAATGTGTACCATGTTTGCAGGCCATTTGGAGCAACCATGAATGGCTGTGAGGGCACTTATGAGGGCACTTGAGCCAGCAAGAGAATGCAACACCAGACCCTGGTTTATATGAAAATTAATGCGAAAATTATGACTTTGAAGTGAGTATAGTGTTAATATACATCAACTTGGGTTTTATTTTCAGAGCAATGCTTATCAGAGTCAGACATTTTTCACGGAAAAAAAATGTCAATTGGGGGATGTACGGGCCTCGGGGTGGATGACCTGAGTAACTCATCCATCCATCCATCCATCCATCCATCCATCGGACCGCTGATGCAAACACGTGTTGCGGGTATGCTGGAGCCTACCCTAGCAGTGTTTGGGCAAAAGGCAGGTTACACCATGAACTGGTCACCAGCCAATCGCAGTCGATTCTATAAAGATTTATTTGCAACAGCCCTACAAATAACTTAAATCATTGTTGCACACAACAACAACAAAAACTAATTACAAATGGAAGATCAAGGTCATGGATCGAATTGCAACTGTGGTGTTGAAAAGTTTATTGGTCCAAAATACAACAACAGTTGGACTAAAGCCCCTTGTTTGTTATGGTGAATTTAACCCCAAAACATTTCTTACCTCGTCCAGCTTGCTCTGTTGACATGGGAAAGAGAAGGTAAAACCCAGAGGAAGCCTTTTGTCCTTTATTCCCAACTTCTCTAGGAAATTAGCCAGGCATTCAGCGATATGGTCAAATAACTGGAACAAAGTAAAATGAAACAGTTGTTGGTGTATAATCATTCATGTGAAAAGGAAGTTCAACCTGTTCCGACTCTCAAAGTCACAGTCTTACAATACTGAAAAGGAATCCATGTATCATTTGTTCATTTGTGTTTTCAAAACAAAAAAGACACCATGAAAGAAAAATAAAAAAAGAAATTATGAATTCTTTTCTAAATATTTGTTCCAAAAACTCAAATTAAAAAACAAATATGATTCATTTTCCCTATTCCAATTTCGGGAACGAATGGAAAAAAAAAACATAATGGGAGATTTGTATGTTTCTGTTTCATTCAATTACAATATTTTCATATGCCACAAGTTACGTGAACCCGAAGGAAACATGAACCAGAAGGGAGTGTTCAACTAACTTGCAGGGATTTAATTTAGTTCTAGAAAGATTTAGCCACTAGCATTTTTTTTTTAAATCATAACTCACTAAATTTTTCATCAATTTTCATGTGCTTTGATTTGTTTCAAAAGTAAAATGTGGCTACGATACAACAACAAAAGAAACGTTTTTTCTTTCCTAAAAAATTGTTACTTTAAAGCACGTAATAAGTTGAAAAAGAGTTTCCAGTTAAATTAACGCCGCTTGATGTCAGAAAACGATGATACATTTTCACCTAAATTTATAGTCCCCCCCAGTGGTTTTGAAATGGCTAGGTCAATTCCTTTGTTTTTGTTGTATACTAAATACATTTGGGTATTCCAATATGAGATTAATATGAGACAAATGTTCAGAAATCCATCTTGGATTTCATGGTATTTACATCTACACGATAATCAACTCAGGAGAGAGCACCTTTTGTTTGAAGCCCCCCTTTCAAGTGAGCAAGCGTTTTGGAACGGACAGTATTAACTTAAAGTGAATAACATTTAATACTTGGTGGCAACATTTTTGCTTGCAATAACTGTATTGTAGATAATAAGTCATGCATGGCAGATCATTTCCTAGGCCTCAATTAAGACAAAGTTTTAGTTATTGGCCCTGAAGATCAGCAGTAGAAACTTTTACCAAAACTACAGTATCTTAAACCCTCACAATGTGTGAAGAACTTGGGTGTCGTTTTTGACTCTGAACTTAGTTTTATTCCTCATATTTAAAAAAAATAAGATTGTTTTTTTATCATCTCAATATAGCCAGAGTCCACCCGTTTCTCTCTGAAGCCAACACGGAAGTGCTGATGATATTTCCTGTTGCTTGGATTATTGTAATGCCCTGCTCTCTAGTCTTCCTAAAAATAATATTTTAAACTTACAACTACTCCAAAACTCAGCTGCATAAGTCCTAACAAGGACCAGAGGATAGGAACACCAGTTTTAAAATTGCTGCATTGAATTGATTTTATCCTGCTTTCATTAGTTTTTCAAATATTTTCATGCTCTTGGGCCATCTTACTTATCTGACCTGCTTTTATCATATCAACTGTCGCGTATCCAGAGGTTCTCCGGCACTGGCCTTTTAATTATTCCCAGGGTGAGGACTAGAACACATGGTGAGGCTGCATTCAGCCATTTCAGTTCCCAGCATTGGAATAGCCTGCCAGAGAATGTCAGGTCAGGATCAGCTCCCCTTGGGTGCTTTTTTTCCTCATATGGTTTCTCTGTGCCTTGCTGTGCCTTTTTTTTCTATCAGGGTCATCAGAGTACAGTATATGTGGATGTTTTGTGTGTGTGTGTGTGTGTGTGTGTGTGGGGTGTCTGTGAGCATAGGCATGCTTGTGGGGATATACTGTATATCTTTGTATGTTGGGGGAGGGGCATTGCTCTTTTTATGTCGTAATTTTGATTTTTTTTTTTATCTGCATAGCACTTTGAGTTGCATTTTTATGTATGAAAAGTGCAAAATCAATACAGTTTGATTGATTATTTGAAATGTATCAAGCCTGCAAGCCATTGACTTCACCAGACTGTAGCATTCTTCATTTGAAATACTTTTCCAGACCTTTATGCAGCCTATTTCAATTCTTGTTTGTTTCTGCAGGTTTCTCTCTTCAGTTTCCTCTTTGGGAGGAAAACTCATGCTCTATTGGGTTAAGGTCGTGTGATTAACTTGGCCAGTCTAGAACCTACCACTTTTCCACATGATAATGTCCTTTGAGGTATTGGTAGTGTGTTTTGGGTCAATGTCTTGTTGCATGATGAAGATTCTCCCGATTAGGATGGTTGCATTTTCCAGTAAGTTGCCAAATTGGTTTTGTAGAGTTCAGAATTCATTTTGCTGCGACCATCAAATCTAACATGCACGTTTTGCAAGCCATTTGGCTAGTGCAGGGGTCGTCAACCCAAAATGCCGAAAGAGCCATGTTGGACCAGAAAAAAAAAAAACAACAACAAATATGTCTGGAGCCGCAAAAAATTAAAAGCCTCATATAAGCCTTATAATGAAGCAACACATGCGGTATGTATTTATGTATGTATTTATTTTTTCTTTTTCGCTGCAGTGCAGGGGTGCCCAACCCTTTTTCGATCAACCAGCCTCCCGAGATCGACCCGTTACCGCATGCGCGCATACGCACGCACTTACACACGCTTGCCATAATGAGCAACAGCAATAACGGCCCCTAAGATGAACAAGGTATGGGACTTTTGCAGCGTGTTAAATATCGTAGCTCACATGTACCATTTAAAAATACTTCTCTCGGTCTTCCAAATTGCCCTTCTTTGCCAGTACCTTTGGTGAATTGTACATGAAAGACCGTTTTTTTACAACAGCCACCTGCCTGGCATCCCGCCCTGCTAATAGAAACGTGTGTCGCAGGCTATGACGCAAATCTTTGTTGACAGAAACGTTGAAATGTAATATTTATTCTACACATGTTTACAGCATTGGGAAACGTTAAGAATGTTTGTGTCATGTTTTTACTCCTACAGAAACCATATTTAAAACAAAAAAAATTATGTCAAACCTAAACCAGGTCATGGATTTATTTTGACCTGTTATGCATTAAAGGGTGGGGAAAAAAGATTTTGTTGGTACTGTATTGACACTGCTCTAATTTTTAGATTTGAATTATTTTTATTATCAAAAAACATTTGCGTGGGGAATGGTACTTGCTTCCTCATGTACCTTTGTTTTGATTGAGATATTTTCAACTGCGATAAAATGTACCGGTAACTTGTCTGAGAAATGACCTTTTAAAACATTTGAAGGGAAAAAAAAATAAGTGAAAATATTTGGGGGGAGAGAAAAGATTAGTCACATGTATTGTGGAGTGCATCAAACCTCAGATCCACAGCCTCTCTTGAGATGATCCGGAATATCATAAATCTGATTTTCCATGTCCACTTTTTGCTCGCCATTCCCCATAACTGTAACCAGAAGCACTCTGAAGGTGGATCCACCTAGGTCAAGTGCCAGAAATTCTCCTTGTTCTGAACACAGAAGCAAACAAAGGATTTAAACATAACTACATTATTCACATCCAGTACAAAATGGGGCAGTACAGTGGGACAACTGGCTAGCATATCTGCCTGACAGATCTGAAATTGGGGCCCAGGCTTTTCTGTGTGGCGTTTTCATCCCCCGCACTTGCATGGGTTTCCTCCTGATGCTACTGCTTCCTCCCATAATCCCCCAAAACATGTTTTAGGTCAATTAAAGACTCTAAATCGGGGGTGCCCAAGGCCGGTTCTCAAAAAACACACCTAATTGAAGATCAGCTCATCAGCAAGCTCTGACAAGTCTGATTATGATCCTGATCATTTGGATCAGGTGTGTTGGAAGAGGGATACATCTAAAACAGGCTGGATAGGACCGAACTTTGGCACCCCTGTTCTAAATGGTCCATAGGTATGAGTGTGAATGGTTGTTTGTCTGTATGTGCCATGCAATTGGCTGGCAAACAGTGCAGGGTGTACCACACGTCTCAGCAAGTCACTCACGACTCAAGTGAGGATAAGTGGGATAGAAAATGGATAGATGGACATAATATATAAGCAGTGCCTATAACTGGCATTTAAATGCTCATAAATGGCCTCAGATCAAATACAGGGTGCGCATCCCCTCCTTCCTGCCAGAGCCATGGCAAAAAGTAACACCAAACCATGTCCTTGTTGCCATTCATACAACAGAATAATATTCAAACATTACTGGCAAATACACCAGCTAAAAGTATAGTGCAAAATAAATAACACATAAACGAGCTAAATTTGAAAACATTCAACTACAGAAACACACATATGACCAGGATCCTTACAACTTTTTCAATTCAATCCACCAGGCAATGTACATTATTTTGGGAACCGAAAGAAAAGTATTTTTTATTTATTTATTTACAATGGGTATTAGGCCAATGAATTATGAAACATGTGCACACTGCTGCTTCTGGCACATCCACAAATGTTGAATCATTTCATCATATTGTGACACATAAACAACAAATTAATAAACTACTAGTTCTGAAATAAAAATCAAGGATTGTCACAAGTCACTGTAAAAAGGGCAAAAAAAACCCATTGCAATTACCGTATTTTTCGGATTATACGTCGCTCCCGATTATAAGTCGCACCAGCCAAGAAATGCATAATTAAGAAGGAAAAAAACATATAAGTCACACTGGAGTATAAGTGGCATTTTTGGGGGGAAAGTTATTTGATAAAATCCAACGCCAAAAATCATATATTTAATCTTGAAAGGCAATTTAAAATAAAAATAAAATAGAGAACAACAGGCTGAATAAGTGTATGGTATACTAACGTTACATGACTGACATGCCTGGTAATGTCAGTAACAACGTAACATATTAAAGAGTTATTCAGATAACTCAAGCATAAAAAACGTGCTAACAAGTTTACCAATCAGTTTCACTCCAAATCACTAAATCCAATGAAATCTTCATCCTCGGTGTCACTTTTAAACAACTCCGCCAACTCGGGAGGTAGATGATGCACCATCGACGATGCGCCTCATCGTCGATTTATCAACCCGAGAGCGCCCTATTGTGGTTTAATGTGAAAATAATATGTGAAATGACATAATCATGTGTTAATAATTTCACACATAAATCGCTCCAGAGTATAAGTCGCACCCCTGGCCAAACTATAGGGGTGTTCACACGGCACACATTTGCTCCAGCGCTGCACCGGTGTATTTTGTTGCGATATATTTTACACCGGAACAAATTTTGTGGAGCGTTCACAGGAACAAAGACGCTGAGCGTCGCAGCACCGGCGCAGCGTCGACGCAGCGTCGACGCTGCTCCACTTGCTTTCACACGGGCAGTTTCTGCTGCGGAGCAAAACGACAGAAAACAAATGAGCTGTCGTGTTGGTTCTTTTTAAAACGTATACACAACTCAAGCAACTACTGTACAGGCACGTCCTTCTCCTTCTCGGTCTCTGTGCCTTCTGCTCAAGAGTGACCGCCCCCGAAAACGTAAATCAACGATGAGTTCAATGACACTCAGAAAAGCAAACATATAATGCGCCAAACACAAAAATCAAGAGAGGAAATCACAAAATAAATTCTATGGGGCACGGGGGGGTTGTGAACACACAACAACAAAGGAACAAACTACGCAAACAACTCCGAGACAGTCCAGTCTCCGACAAAAGGAAAGATGACGTTTGGGGACTATGCCCCCCCGTTCTTGTTGAGATGGTATAACCCACGAGGTGCTTTGCTACTGTTAGCAGCCATGTCTTGTGTCGTTATTAAACAAACACCTGACGGAAGTCCGACAGAGCACGAAAGCAACGCATTCTCGCCGTACGTAATCAACTCTTCTCATGCGCAGCGAGGCTTACCCCCCCATGAGTAATGAGAGCATTACCTGTTCCATCTGGAGTTGAGAGTACATAAGTTGGCAGCATCTTCACGGCAGCCGTCGGGTTAGTGTCTCTGCAAAGGCCTTTATCCATTTCTCGTCGAAATCTCATGGAAATATCCATCAGTTTTTCATCGGGCAACTGAAGATGGTGCAAGTACTTGTCCAACTAAAGAAGTGGAGAAAAGAGACATGTTTCCTCGTGTGTGTGTGTGTGTGTGTGTGTGTGTGTGTGTGTGTGTGTGTGTGTGTGTGTGTGTGTGTGTGTGTGAGTACATATCCCCCCCCCCCCCCCAAAAACTATATTCAGTGTTCAAACACAATCATATATTGGACGTTTTACTTGGATTTTCAATCCCGATTTAACCACAAGGACAAATCAGTTGCAGTATATATAGCTGTGTTTTGAGCCACATCTTGTCATTAAAAACGTGCAGAATTATCGATTTGTAAAATACTTGTACTGAGAGACAGCAATCAAAACGCATACGAGTAGTATTAAGGACAATTTAAAAAATCAATACTCAGCATTAAAATGAGTGCCAGTTTATTCCCGACCAAGACCCTGTTTTGCCCACTGATCAATTGTATCGAGCACACACAAGTGGTTGGTGCAGGGGAAGGGTGAAAAACTATAAACAAAGGTGTCGTCTGCCTCAGCCTTGACTATCACTTGTTTTATTTTAGAAAATATGATGGCGGCTCTCCGTCTAATGTCCCGCGAAGCTATTTCTACTCCGGGGGGGATCCAACTAAGTGTACCTTCGTCCCACATTGAAATGTTGAACTGTAAGACTTAAAATATCCCAGTAACATTTTCAGGTCGGAAATGAGCACATTTACACAAATACAACTCAGACGTTTCTTTAAACAGTGAACACTGTGACATTTGACCGACAATGCTTAATATGAACAACGGAACTCATACTTATATTAAAACATACTGTGACTTGGAAGTTTCAAAGTAAACTAATAAAGGAAATCGTGTTTTTCTCACGGGCGAGTAGCATCCAGCTTCAAGATTTCCCTCTTAACAGGTGACAACGACGTTATTTGAGTACAGTAGACGTACGACAAGCGTGCAAGTTGTGTTACTCGTTTGACCAGTCTTCACGGAGACAAACCTTATGGAGCATTCAGTAAATGTCTTCAAAATCTTTATTCGTTGTTATTTGTACAACTACTTCCAGTGGCGTTACTCACTTTAAGTTCTTGATCGTCATGAAGTTCGGCGCAGTAGTTCATCAACAGACTCGAAGACATGATTGTTGGTGATTTAGTCGGTCTTACTTCGAATGGATAACTACATATAATAGCTTTTCAATGAATGCATTAAATTGTTTACACAAACACCACCCAGTTTCTTGTGTTTGCGTTTTAAAATTACTCACTTAAAAAAAATTCACAGCTTCCGGGACTGGGTTTTTTGGTGATGTCACGGAAATGTTCAACTTTGATTGGCTGCGAAGAAGACACAGATAATCTGAGGACGTGCACACATAGCTGCCTTCTGTAACCACTAACCGGGACTTTCCGGCCATCTCGCTGTCATTTCTCGCATTCACTTGAAGCAACGGTTGGCTCCAATAAATTCATCATAACTCATTTTAATTTTGACATGGATTGGTTAGTTATAAACAGCCATGCAGTTCTTTAATGTTTGTAGACATACACCTCAGAGGTATGAAAAAGCCATACTATTGTGGGGCTTTAGTCGCCCATGGACACATTTTTGAGAAAACATTTTTAATACATGTATAAAAGTTCCATTATTCTAACCCAGAGCGTCTCAATTATTTTCTGTAATTGCACCCCCTATGAAGAAGAAAACATCTCGCGCCCCCCACCCCGCATGACTATAAATAGTATCATTTGTCTATAAAATTGTAAGTACACCTCTGCATCAGCATGTATCCTTATTAACGTATAAGAAAATAAAAAAAAAGAAATATGGACCAACTTACAACAAAGAACAGCTTTAGGTTTAACTGTAACAGAAAAGATTTAACGTGCATCTGAAATTCAAAAATAAATATAAACGTTTTTTGACTGACCATGTCAATAAATAATGCATTCAAACTGATCACCAACATTACAATATTTTTTTTACTTTAACCAGCAAAACAAACATATCTAAAATAATTTGTGCTGATTTTTTACATTAAAGATGATGGATTAATGGCTACAATACGGAAGAGGATTAGGGACAATGAAGGAAAAAAAAGGTTGGCAAAATTCTCACTTTTATCTCAGAATTCTGACTTTAAAGTGAGTACTCTGAGAATAAAGTCAGAAGTCTGACTTTAAAGTCAGACTTCTGACTTTATTCTCAGAGTACTTTGGTCAGAAATTAAAGTGAGAACCTTGCCAAAGTGAGAAATGTGCCAACCTTGTTTTTTTTCTTCATTGTCCCTAATCCCTTTCCGTACTCCAATAAGCACGTTTTGCAATGCAAAGCTTCTCTAAGCGAGGTTTGAAACAGGACACAGCAACTCTCAGCTCATGCTCACTGTGTAGCCGGGAGCTGTATTTTAGTTCACTGAAGTAACAGTCACAAAGCGGGAAGATTGTTGGCAATATTTGGCACGTTTTCGCTGAAAAAAAAAACCTCAAAGCGGCTTATCAGCGTAATTGGAGTGGAATGTTTTCAAGTGACGCCTTAATTTATTTGGCTTCAAGCTGTCCAATGTCAACATTTTTAGACACAGTAAGCGCGCCGGTCTTTCCTCGCCTTTCACCGTAGTCACAGTGTAGTGATGTGTCGTTCGCGAACGAACCGGTTCTTAGAACCGGCTCTTTGAAGTGAACGACGGGAGCCGCTCCTAATAGTAGCCAACTTTTTTTTCTCCTGTCCCCCCCCCCATTTGGATAGAGCCGCACGTGATTGGTCAAGATCCGTGGTAGAAGAGGGAGGGGAGGGTTACACACACAAACACACACACACACACACACACATGCTGCAGCGAAGAGAAGAGGGAGGAGTTAGAGACACACACAGCAGCACACTGTGAGCAGCACACGAACAGGAGAGACAGGGAGACGAGAGAGAGCTCAATAGCGCTACAGAGAAAAAAAACAACACAGTGGAAAGTGGAAAGGTGAGAAAATGGATAGGAAGCGCAGTGAAATTTGGACTCATTTCAACTTAATTGATAGCTCAACAGCAGCGTGTAGACCAGGGGTGGGCAAACTTTTTGGCTCGGGGGCCACATTGATTTCTAAATTTGACAGGTGGGCCGTGTCAGGACAAGATACGGTACATATAAAAAAGATGTATATGTTGACAGTCCATACCAAACATCAACAGAACAAGTAGTCCCATACCTTTTTTTTTTTTTTTTTAATGAGAACAGTGAAACAACTATGGTATATGTCCTGTATGAAGGTTCAAGTATGTGAGCAACATACATCTGACAACTCAAGCAACAAAGTGCAACAATATATTGGCCAAAAACTGCAGCAAGCAGTACGGGTATATGACAAAATATAACAAAGTTAGGACTATTTGCTACAAAATGAGTGTAAGAGAACTGGTGGCTTTTATTTCGACTCACTCATTGTCTCTGACTTGACCTCCCCTCGATCACCACACATGACAGCGTTGCTCAGCTGATGTCGCTTAGCGAACTTTTGAAGCCAGACACGGGACGCTTCGAAGTCTTCTATGCTCATAGTTAGCGCTCTGGGACTCGCTTCCTCTCTTTTTAGCGGTCCAGTTTGCGGAACGTTTTTAGCACGATAGCAGTCAAACCATTCCAGGAAACGTTTATTTACTCGACTGTCCGTCGAGCCGCAAGCAATTCACTCTGGGCATGGAAATAGCCAGAATCGGACTGAGCACAAATCACTTTCTCGTTTTCAAAGTCTTGTAGATTTGAGTCTTGCAGACTCCAAGCGTCTCCTGAATGTTTCGTATTTTGTAACTCGCTTCGTTTAATAAGATACACTTCACTTTCTCTTCCATGGCCATTACTGTACCTTTTCGTTGATCATGCCATGATCGACAGGACGTGAAAATGTTCGCAATTGCAGTAAAACTCACTGCAACAAAGAGTCACTTGCATGTCGCTGTTTTGGATCCAATGATAGAAAATAGCGGCGCGGACACACTTATTCCGTCGTATCGAGCGGGAGTTGCTTGAGTTGGCGCTACTGCTGGCTTCCGTATCGTCTCCCCCTCCCTCCCTGTGCTCTGCAACTTCAAGTAACTGCGCCACCTGGCGTTGAAATGCCTGTCATTACAAGTCCAAATGAAATGAATGCAATCATTTATATTGAACCTTAATTGTGCTGTGTAGCAACCTTCGGCGGGCCGGATCCGGCCCGCGGGCCGTAGTTTGCCCACCTCTGGTGTAGACTGTGCAAGGTTAAAATATCCAATATCAAATTTTAATTTATAATTTGTTGTGTGGTAATCAAAGCTTAATTATGTCGTTTTACTGAAAATAGTTAAAAGCTTATTTTAACTATACTTATAACTTATTGTTTTGAGATGTGTCTTTGTTTTTGTACTTTGTAATTTATTTTTTGTAGCACTCCATGTTGTACTCCATGTTGAGTATGTTCAGAAGAATATAAATAAAGCCATATAAATAATAAATATTTGATATACTGTATATTTTTTACATTAGTAATTCATTTTGCACATAATTTTACCTGATTTTTGGTAGTAAATTAATTTAAGCAACAAAAAACGGAAGAGCCACTTGGGAGCCGAAAGAACCGGTTCTTTTTAGTGAGCTGAGCCAAAAGAACCGGCTCTCTAAAAGGAGCCGGAATTCCCATCACTATCACAGTGAGTGAGTGAAGCCGAGACCTACGTACGCCTCGTCATATTTCCTCCCTTCGAATGCTCTCTGCGCAAACTTGCCAATGAGAGCGCCACTGCCCCCTCACGTAGTGGAGGGGCAACTGCACTGTATTCTAGGAAAAATCTAAATAGACAACAAAAATCAAAATAAACAAATGAAAAAGCATGTTCCCAGAGGTCAAATGCGCACCCCTTGACGGAGCTTCGCGCCCCACTATTTGAGAAACACTGCGCTTAGGGAAGAACTGCTCTTGTCAAAATAGCTTCATCTTCGGAAGTCACGCTTGCCCATCAGCTGCGCGTTTAGCTATACGTTTGGTCAGTTCGTTACGGTTGCTTTGTGTTTACTGCTTCTCCTTTCATTTATTGGTGGATTCTGCTTATTTCAACTTGCAAACTAATGTTAGGATTGGGAGTCCGACTGGCACATGTCGCACACATTTTCGCCACGTCTGATGGAGTCAATTTGTCCACAGCTCGCAGGTTTACCTTTGTGCGGCCTGGTCTCAAATGGGCCGTGGCCAGTACCTGTGGTCTGCGGACCGGTAAGAAAACCAAATGCAGTGTGGAGAAATCCTTCACAAAAAAAGACGACGTACATCGGCGATTGTTAGTTTGGGCAAGCCAAAAATAGCGCGTGACGAGTGTTGATAAAAAAATTTTTTCCAAACCGGAAATTACCGATCCGTATTTTGGCAACGCGGGAGATTCCGTGCCAAGAAAGACAACGTTCAGGTCGGTGCTGCGCAGGTGTGGATAGCTGCCTGATTACTCCTGTTCTGTACTCCTGTTGCTCTCCCTCCTGCCTCGGCCACAGTTCACGAACGACCACCGGGAATTTCACATGAGAGTAATTAGAACATACTCGATAAAATGAAGGTTCCCAAAGAGGAGTTGATGAGTGACATTTTGAGACGACTGACAGGCGAATCTGCTCTACCGGTTTACAGCAACATCGAGAAATTCAAACGAGTCAACGACAACTACTATATAGTTGCAGAGGACTTCCACGAAAGTGTGAGAAAAAGAGAACAGGTCAATGCTAAGGAGCGGCTTCGGGTGAGTGAGCGAGTGCGTAACAATAACCTCGATTTTGAGTGCACAGCGCGGCTACCACTCTACAGGAACGAATTTAAGGGAAAGCACTATAGCCAACATTAGCTGGAACTCCTATCAACGGTTTATCTCTGCATAATGTCGCTGTTTAAAATTGGGGTCGCCACCTTTCAGATCTGGAATTAAGGCACACTGGTTATGGCATCGCGGCAAAACCAATCGGGCGAAACAAATGTGGTTCCCCAAAACCCTGAAATGGAGCGTGGTCGACTGGTTAGCGCGTCGGCTACACAGTGCCGAGGTGCAGGGTTCGATACCGGTTCTGGCCTTATGGTGTGGAGTTTGCATATTCATCCTGTTCCTGCATGGGTTTTCTCGAGGTACACCGGTTTCCTCCCACATTTCCAAAACATGCGTGGCAGGTTAATGAAACAGTCTATATAACATGTGTCAAAGTCAAGTCCTGGGTGCCAGATCTGCCCCGCCGCATTACTTTATGTGGCCCGCCAAAGCAACTCAAGCATGTCAACTTCCATGATGTTTGCTAAAGTCTGAACCAAAATTTCAACTTGTCATATCTAATCCATAACAAAAATACTTGAACAAGCCATTATTCTTGACTTCTGATTTCAAAACAAGTTATGTGATATCTGGAGGTGGTGCTCTAAATTGTCCCTCCGTGTGAGTGTGAACGCAGATGGTTGTTCGTCTCTGTGTGCCCTGCGATTGGCTGGCAACCAGTTCAGGATGTCCCTTGCCAACTGCCCGAAGACAGCTGGGATAGGCTCCAGCATGCCCCGTGACCTTTGTGAGGTTAAGCGGGTCAGAAAATGGATGGATGGAAAACCCTGAAATGCATAGAATGCCATGTATTTTCTTTAATATGAAAAAACAAAATGGTTTGATTTAATTGACATTATTTAACATGTCATATCAGCCACTGAGCTCCGGGCTCACCTCGTGGTCAGTGACGTCAAGAAAGCATTTAGACGTACTTAAAGTTTAAAGTGCTTTATTAGCGATTCATATAATTTTGTACATAAATTGAAGTAGCCTGAGCATAGCCTATAGGCAATGAGAAAGTGATTTAAAGTAAACAATGATTTGTACTTTCACATTTTTAACAATTATGAAACACTTAATAGCCTGAACTTGAGCATATAGACCTGTATTGTATACATATAAAGTGCTGTAAATTAAACAAGGCCTCTCTGTGGAGACTTTTACTGAGAGAGGACGATACTTAAATTAAATAGCTTTTAAAAGTGCTGTAAATGGAACAACTGGGGACACCGTTACTTTAAGTCAAAGGAGAAAAATGAAACATTTGTAAACTTGTGCGTTTGCGCGCGCATACATGTTCAAGGCTGAATATACTGAGCTAGGCTAAACTTGAACATACTGTATTACATGTATATACCGTAGAATGCTGTAACAACTGTACAATCATGACAGGCAGCGTAAAGGCGCTGGGCTGCCTGCGTGCAGGCATACAGAAGATTTGGCACAGGCCAGAGGAGAACGCATCAGATGTAGGATTTGCTCGCGGAATACCACGTTGCTGTCTTTAATATTTCCTGTCTTTTATTTTGTTCATTATTGTTAAATCCAGTGTTCACCTGTGTTTGTGTGTGTGTCAGACAGATGCATGGGACAATTGGGAAAACATGGAGCATACCACGTCCCGCATTGCTTTAATGCAGGACACAAAATTTTATTCCCAATTAATGTACGATTCTGTATTTTACTTATTTGAAATGAGAGTTCATTTTGGTTCGACTTATATTTGCGTCAAATCCCATAATTAGAGGGTAGGTATTATTTTTGTTGTTGACACTATTGTTTTTATACACAGATAATGAGTTGAGATCAAGGCCTTTGAATGATTTATTGTGGTTGCTCCCGAAAGATGACCCCTAACATTCAGATCATGTTCATTGTGTTTTTAACTTTGCAGATACGGAACCTTAACACCATGTTCTCACGCTTGAAGCGAATGGTACCGCTGATGCGACCAGACCGCAAGCCCAGCAAAGTAGACACTCTTAAAGCTGCAACCGAGTACATTCGATTACTACTTGCAGTTTTGCAAGACACGGAAACTGTATGGCACCTATGATTTTTCCTGTAACTGAGTGCAGTAATTATTTTAGTGTTTATCAATTATTTTTGCTTTGTGCTCATTAGACTGAGGGCAGTGAGACAGACTTCCTAAAGAATGCACTTGCCTATGGTCAGCCAGAAGGCTTTGACAGTGATCTTTGGAGGGTGGATGATGTAAGTCTCTATCTTAGTGTTCTCTATTGAAGAGTTTTATGAAAGTTCACAATTTAGTAGAAATGAAATTAATAATCAGAGAGTGTGTGTGTGTGTGTGTGTGTGTGTGTCCTCTGTCATAGTAAATGTTCTCTGATCATGATGTTAAATATTGTGTGTCTTCACACATTGTCTCATGGTTGTCAGCCTTTCACCTATATATAAAAATCACAGATCCAATCCAAAATTGCACCAGTCTATATAAACAACTTGTTTATTTACTGTATAGTTGACCCTCATCATTTCATAGTGAATCGGACTGGCCCAGCCCACGAATGGTCAACATTTGCTAATACTGTAAATGGCATCCACTGAAATGCATTGGGGGGGGGACACTAAAATTTCTGCCCAAAATGACAATGTTCAATACAGTCAAACCTCGGTTTGTTCTCGACCAAATTGATTTTTCTATGCCTCGGATGACGACTGAATTTCGAGGGGGGATCTTACAACTTTATGCCCCACACCAAAAATCTGACAACGTTATGTCCCACACCAAAATCTCCTTAATCCTTAATTTTTTTTTTACAAATTTGGGAAACAAATATATGCTGAGAAAGCTTGGATTTAACAATAGCAGCACAGAAGTCCCTGCAGAAAAGATCGTTTGCTGTATTGTCTTATATTGCAGAGCCGACCAAAATGATGTCATTGTTGATCACCAAATTTTGACATTGATCGCCAATTTTTGCATAATGTGCAAAATATCTACCGATCAAATCAATGTAAACTCTCTGAACATATTTAAGTGGTGCTCTCTTTCAATTTAAGTGGTGCTCTCTTTCAATGTTTCAGTGACAAGGGGAGGAAGGGTAACTGTTTTTTAACAAAACCAATGTATCCCATGATCACTGATGATAGCACTTGAGCTGCTTGCTTGCTTTCAACGGTTTGAATGGGATTTATAGCTCAAAATGTAGCAAGTTGAGCAAGATCTCTTTGCGGTGGATATTGGACAAAATAGAAGAAATGTTTAGCCACCAAATGTATGAGTCTGAGTAAACAAAGAATTGATGGGGTTTTTTTTGTACGTGGTCTGCATTACAGTTTCTGAATCTGTCAGAGGACCACACCGAAGACTGCTTCATCATGCCCTCTGAATCAGGAACAGAAGATGGAGATTTGACCAGATTGGTGTTCCAACATTGTGCGATGCCTGCATACCAGTTCATCATTCAAGGAGCACCCGACCAATCTTCGGTAACACATGTTGCGCATGTTTTGGTGTCTTGACACAGAATAAGTTATATGGAAAAGTATTGACGGGTATAAATGCTGTCAACAGGGGTTCAAATAGTGGGGCACCATGCAGTTGGGGTGCATAACGGGAACATTTGCAAGAAATTCTGCTTCAGTGGCAATGTACAAACATGTGTCGCTAATCGGCACAGCATTGCACTTTGTACTCTCCTGGCAAAAAATATGCAATCACGGTCGAGGGCTAGGCGATCATTCACAGTCTCTATCTCACTAGACACACTATCAATATAAAATGCCGTAGATACGTTTGAAATCTCAGGAAGCAAACTGTGGAATTGTGCATGTTGTAGGCATAGACGATGGTATAGCGTTAGATTTGTACCCCAATTAAAGCATGTAAGACATTTAAAGCCCAAAAGAGTATAGTGAGCGCATCAGAGCCGCTCATCTGCAGACACAAAGGAGAAGCTGAACCAGCAAAGAAGTGTGCGCATGTGGCGCTGTGCATGTAGCGTAGCAGAATTTTGTTCAAATGAATGAGCAGTCGACTCCATACAACACTTGTAATAAGATTATATTACAATACAATACATGCTAATTTATATAGCGCTTTCACAACAGCGGCAGCTGTAACAAAGCGCTTAACAAAACAGTTAACATAAAGTAAAATAATAAACACAACACATAACATAAAACACGGACAGTCGTGCAGTCCTAACCACTTTTCCCCTCATACGCTTTGTTGTTAAAGCAGTTTGAGATGAAAGAGGAGAGAATCAAAGTGTCCTTTCACCAGTGGATCAGAGACGTCATGCTCAAAATGTCCTTAAAGAATGTAAATCATCACGTAATATCGCACAAGATGTATGTTGTTCAGTCAGCGGTGTATAAAATCTGGAAGAAGTAAAAATAACATTGGAACGTTTTTAAAAGCAAGCATGTAAGTAGACCAAGGAAAGACAGAAAATGCAGAGCAAAACAAATGGGGAAAAACTAGAGTCAGTCTGTGATGCAACTATAAGAAACTGCCTAAAGTAAATGGGATTTGTACAGAGAAAAGCAAAACAAAAGCAATCATTAACACAACTAGAAAAAAAAAGATGATGTTGCCATGCGCTAAAGAAAAGCACTCGTGGAGTATGGATGACTGGATGAAAGTCAAGTTGTTGACAATTTGGACACTTTTTGTTTCCCATCAATTGAAAGAATGTTTGGGGATGATGAAATAGTTTTTCATGATGGTTGCACCTAGCCATAGAACAAATACTGTGAAAGGTTTCCTTGGAGAAAGACAGTAGGTCAATGCCACGGCCTGCAAGTAGTCCAGATCTCAATGCCACAGAAAATCATTGCAAGTTGAAGAAAATGTTCCAAGATGGGGCTCCAACTTGAAAGGCTGATCTGGCAAAAGCAATCGGTGTAAGCTGCAGCCAGATTGATGAAGAGTATTGCTTATCACTCATTTAGCCCAGGCCTCCGAGACAGTGGTGTGTTGAAGTGATTTTGGGTCATATGGTTCCATAGCTTTAGTTTTTGTTGTTGTTTTTTCTTTTCAGAAAAATGATTTCTTTTTACTCTCCTGCCTGATCTAAATGAGTAACTGCTGATTACTACCACCTTTTTCTTCCTTCTTCTTGACTCTGTTGGTATTCAAGCCAAAAGTTGCCATTTGAAATGACTTCTGTTTTTTTATTTTTTTTTTATGTATGTCATGTCTATCTCCTTTTGTATTTAACCCTACCCCTACAAATCTAAAATGAGTGAATGAACGTCGCGGTTCCATTATTTTATAATTTTGGTGTTTCTGAAAGATGTTCCCTTTTCATGTGATGTCATACCTCATCACCTCTTCCACTGTGGCTCTTCAGCTCGTGACAGTTGCTGTAGGACGTAAAAATACAAAGTAACGACGGATATATGACTGTCATGCATCGTTGCTTCCACTTCCAATTCAAAATAAAGGAACACAGCAATTTGTCAGATCCTGGTAACAAGCGTATTGCTACTTCCTTTGTCTCAATGAAACAAGGAATTGTTTGCCACAATATCAATATTGTTATCGAGCTCCATGAGTCATGACCATGTCTGGTACTCTGGGTGTTTTTCTCCACGGTTGCAGGATATTTTAACCACATAAAACTGAGTGACACGTAAAGGTTTTGCAAGTACATCTTTTGAGCAACCCGGGGAAAGAATGAGGTCGAGGATGTGTATACAGTTAAACCCCTGCCTATTGGTGCTTCGCTATTCACCTATCAGTTATTTTCTAAACAAACTCTTCTAGATGCAGGTAGAGGGGCCTTTATATAATACTTCAGTTGCCATGATACGGTGGTGCCAAAGCCCTGTCTTAAATAGGATTTGTGCTTCAGGTGGTATATCGAAGTGGTCCGGACCCTGAGACGAGCTTTGTATGTCAAGGCGATTGGGTTTGTGGAAGTTGAGTCTTTTGCTGCATAAACACACAAACTTCAGTTGCTTCCGCCTCAACGCCAGTCCCAAAATGAAATATGAAAAGCATATTTCTTTTTCAGGGTTAATTGAAATTTTGAGACTGTTGCTGGAAACGTTTGTGGTATATTTACAGTTGAAACTATTCATGTAGTAAAGGCAATTGTGAACATGTTTTGATTTATTTTTATTTTTATTATTTTTTTCAATGTCATTTCATCAAATACTTGGAGTTTTTGCTCTTCATGGTAGGGCTCCGTTCTTATATCCCCACCACCACACACACACACACACACATACCCGCAAGAATGGTAATTTTAAGAAACTAGTTGGCACCCTCCTCCCTCTCAGCCTTAAGGATGCTGCTTTTAACACAGTTGTGGTATTTTAACTCCCACCTTTTGTACAACTTTAATCGTTGGCAACGTTACTTGGAAGTGGAGATCTGTGGAAAGTGGAGGAGAAATGCTCTGATGTGCATTTATTTTACAATTATTGTCCCTCACACACACCCCCACACACACACACACACACACACATAAATAATCACTCTGACATACTGGTGGCAAATGCTAACCCTCAATCTGCTTTCAAAGAGGCACCTTTCAGCAATAGGCAAGATGGAACACTCAAACTCTGCAATCAATTACATTTTTTCAGATTTGCCATACATGAATGGTGGACACAAAGCATTTGATTGTGTTGACTCACGTGCGATGCACTATACATTCAAGCTGTCTACTTCTTTATCTAGTGTGTTTTGTTGATTTTGAAGGTGAAGAGGTTCTGATTTAGGCGGCTCGCATGCAGCAATTTGCCATACTTCACCGTTTTAATGAGCTACTGTTCTGACAAAAGCTGACCTTGTACATCCTGCTAGATAAGAACAGATGATTGATTGTAGGGATGTTCCAATCAGGGGTTTAAGATGTATACTGTATAGCCCCAAAAAGTCCAGGTTGAGTCATAGAGGGCTGAACCTTTCAGGTCTGTATGTGATACCAACAGCAATATTTTAGCTCTGGATGCCATTAGCTAGGGTCCCCCTCTCCTGATTTTACGATAAACACATCGCACAGACTAAATTAGTTGTGCGGTGAGCTAAAGGCAAGACAGATTTATTCATATGCATTTCATACATGAGCTAATTCAGTTTGCCGCACAACATTTAAAAGCATTCACAAACACAATAACTAAAGACACACACGAATGAAAGTATAAAAGTTAGCCTAATAAAATAGCATACAGTGCAGAGGTCGTGGGTTCGATCCCAGCCTCCCTGTGTGGGGTTTGCATGTTCTCCCCCGGGCCTGCGTTTTCTCTGGGTACTCCAGTTTCCTCCCACATTCCAAAAACATGCATGGCAGGCTGATTGTACACGAAATAATTGTTTCTTAACCTGGGTTCGATCGAACCCCTGGGGTTCGATGAGTTGGTCTCAGGGGTTCGACGGAGCCTCTGCCATGGAGGGTAAGACACACGTGACTCAACATGTTAGTTAGTTCTGGCACGCCAGCTTGGCCATCACTGGCTCCAGATGATCACATGACATTGCGTGTCCAATCAGTACTGTGGGACATTTAGTTTGCTTAGTAGTCAACGTGTGACTCATGATACTGCAGTGTCGTACAATTAAAAAAAAGAAAAGTACTGTATACAGTACTTATTTCTTGACATTTTATTTACTTTTTTCTGTTTTTATTAAATGCATTTTTCCAAATATCTTGAATTTGTGTATATATATCTATCTATCTATATATATAGATAGATAGATATATACAAATTATATTAGAGCTGTCAGTTTAGCGCGTTTTTATCGGCATTCATTTAAATGAATTTTATCGGGATCAACATTTTTCTCGCGAGATTAACACGGCAGACGTCACAGCGGATGTTACGTTGCTCTATAAATAAACCAGAAACAAAACATCAAGCGCGCTGCGCAGGTCTGCGCACGTTTGTTTTGCCAGCCACGGCAGCGCGAGACACCGAAAACTGATACTTAAATAGTTTACTAATAGAAAGTTTACTTTTAAAAAGTTGCCAGATTGTTCCACTGACAAGACCAAAGTTACCTGTATGTTTTGCAGTCGTAAACTGAGCTATCATCATAGCACGTCGAGTCTGAAATACCACTTAATGGCCAAGCACACAGCTGACGTGGGTACTCCGCCCCCTCGTCTCAGACAGACAGCTACGGATCATTTCAAAGCGAAGAAAATGGATGACACGACGAAGAACAAATTTGCTGAAGCCATAGCTAAATATATGGCTACTGCATGCAAGCCTGTCAACATTGTCCACAGCTCCACTCAAGCTGAAATCATTCGCATTGCATTAAACGACTCCTGTTGGATTGACCTGGCGCTTTAAGAGGGGCGGGGTTGCCACTGACAGGTGCCCATTTGCGCGATGTATAAATAGCGTTTTGTTTCGTGAGTGAATACACTCGCTACTCGTTACCGTTCGCAATCGGCAATTTAAACAGCGTGGGCTAAAATGTTGCTAGAACAGGGGTGTCTTTATTTAGCTCATTTTTGCATAGTTGTCATGTTTGTCCGTCTGCAATCTGACGTTTAAACGAAGTAAATTGCGTTGCAGCTGGGGTAAATCATGCTGGCGCTCCACTTCCGGGATTGACTATTGGGACTTGTAGTTCTTTTGTTCGATTCGACTTGATATGTTTCTTACGTTTAAAACAATGAATAATGATGAAGATAATGATACATAGTGAAATCAGGGTTGATTACATTATTTATTAAACGTATTGTTAAATAAAGGTATTAATTAATGTCAATTATACATATTTACATTGTGATGCAGAAAGATGGATATATTGATTTTTTACTGCATTTATGTGTAGTTTAGGTTATTACCTGCTTCTGATACTTTTGTTACAACTACTACTACTACTACTTCTGATGCAAAGTGCTCCAATAAATGATAAAAAAAGTACAGAACGTGAGATCCTTCCATGCTGACCGACAATCCCTATTCAGGGGGCCGTGAAAAACGGAATTAACTGAACAACTCCACTACGGATTGCCAGCGAGAGCCTCCATTACAAGCATCCGAAATGATGTCGACACAAAACCGTAGAGACTTCCGAGCAAGAAGGATCAACAGAATCAGCATAGCCTGACTGCTGTGTTCAAAGCAAATTTGAGAAAAACGAAGTATGCAACCATTGCTTAAATCCATTATAGGCTGAGTACTAGTTTACCTTAGATGTGCACTTTATAATGTTGTATTGCGCTGTTTTGATTCCATAAAAAGAGCTGTTCAAGCAGCTGTTGTGTGACAAAATATTGTTTTCACTGTTGTTGATGGACAGTAATATTGTGTGAGAGATAATGTGTGAATAACTGCTCCAAGTGAAAAATGTTCATGTAAAATTGAAAATCAAAATTATTATTTCATCAAATATTAGCATTTTGCACATAGAAAACTGATTCATGATTCCATGTTGATGAGAGCATTAAAATGGGGGAAAATAGGACAAAAAATATAAAAGGAAATTCTGAAATGATAAAAAATGCGTGAGTAATCACGATTAATTTGTAGTTAATTTGAGTTAATTATGACAGTTGAGTTTTTAATTAGATTAAATATTTTAATCGTTTGACAGCTCTAATATATAATGCGTTTCACTCATGAAGGGTTCGGTGCATGTACATATTATTAGCTGGATGGGTTTGGTACCTCTAAAAAGGTGAAGAAATTGTCCCTAGGTGTGAGTGTGAGCGCAAGTGGTTGTTCGTCTCTGTGATTGGCTGGCAACTGGTTCAGGGTGTCCCCCGCCTACTGCACGATGACGGCTGGGATAGGCTGCAGCACGCCCCGCGACCCTTGTGAGGATAAAGCGGATCGGAAAATGAAGGAATGAATGAATAATTCTGTTGTCAGCTTATTTCATTTGCCAAAGCCCAAAATCTTCAACGTTGATGTTGGATGTCATACATTCCACAAATGATTGAGAGTTATGCAGTAAGAAACATAAGATTATTGTACAGTTTATTACCATTATCCATCCATTATGATCATGATTGTTAGTGTCGTGTTTTAATAGTTTTTCAGCCCAGAAAGAGAAAAGATTCCTGCAGTATTACAGTGCCCTCTCGTGGCAAAGTATTTCACTACAATTTAATTCAAAAATTATGGATTGGGCATCACTCTTATCAATATACAGTTGCACTCGATGATTCAAACCACATTTCGAATTATATTTGCAAAGACTTCAAACCTGTACAACACTATCAATCAACAAAACAAGAGTAACTGAAATATCTCAGTATGTGTTTGTCAGTCAGACTTTGTAAAATGTCATTTGTAATGTGGATCACACCATTGTAGATGCAATTATACATGGATAATATATTGTTCAATCAGCAAGATATTATCCAGGTGGTATATTGAATGTAATTGTTTTGTTAGAAACATTAGCAAATTAATTCTCTTCCCCCAGGGATCTTTACTATGAAGAACAACAACAGCAGCTTCAGCAACCTTCAGCAAGATGCTAGAAGGTGTCCTTTATTTTTTTTTATTTAACTTTTGCAAGTTGTCTTAGTTTGTGATTTAAAATTTTATTTCACTAAATGTCATCTTGTTAACATTTACAATGGACAACATATTTGGTTTTGACATGATTGTAAGTCTTGGTTTTGTACTTGCTGTACCATGTACAAGATAATTGTGGGGGGGAAAATGTTTGCTTTGTTTTATTTACTGCAATGGGAAATTAGTTTATTTAAAATAAATTAAAATGACAGCATTTTTTTGCTAACTGTTGTCAAGTCTTCTGAATATACAATTTTTCCCCCATTCCAAATCGTACAAGTGCTCTATAAATACATTTGAGTTGAGGACATAAACATTATGAATCAAAGTTAAATTTAAAATTTGCAGGTTAATTTCTTTTTCTTGTATGAATGGAGACTAAGGCGGCCCGGTGGGCAAGTGGTTATCGTGTTGACCTCAGTGCAGAAATGCAGGGTTCCATTCTGGCTCCAGCGTCACTGTATGGAGTTTGCATGTTCTCCCCGTGCCTGCGTGGGTTTACTCCGGTCACTCCGATTTTCTCCTGCATTCCAAAAACATGCTTGGCAGGTTATTGGAACACTATAAATTGTCTCTAGGTGTGAGTGTGAGCGCGGATGGTTGTTCATCTCGGTGTACCCTGCGATTGGCTGGCAACCGGTTCAGCCTGTCCCCCACCTACGGCCCAAAGACAGCTTGGATTGGCCCGGCAACCCTCTCAACCCTTGTGAGGAAAACGGATGGATGGATGGGTGGAGTGGAGACTAAAAAAAATTCCACCCCAACCATGGTGTATCCAAAAATACTTGGAACTCTGTTTTTGTCAAATTTCTTTCATCTGTGTGATTTTGCCTCAACACAGTGAGGAGTGTCCTTGATTTCCAGATCTGAAAGGAGGCAACCCTATTCACGTCACAGTCCACAGAGTCAAATAGCTCGAGAGTACTCAGCTTTCCCCGCACTATGGATGGCCCCAGGAGTTTTTTCTCTCCTGCTGCGAAAGAGGGGCTTGACCTATACATAGGGGCGCAGAAAAAAATAACGTATAAATATATTTTACGATGTCAACTAAAATGCTAGAGGGGCTTAACTGGGGCTTTACAAATTTGTGATGGTTCGATTTGGACTCAAATTTACAACAAAGTGCATTTCCCGAGGCGGATGATACAAAATCTGAATATGAGCAGCCCAATAACACAATTGGAAATTTGTCAACGACAACCCTTCATTGACCTTACACAGCTTTAAGAATCCCAGGTACTTTATCCTTGCATAAACATGATTACATTGTTTTGGGCTATCATTTTAAATATTCTTTTGTCAAAAACACAAGACAGCAAAGAAAGCGCAACAAAAATTTCGGCAAGCTGTTCATCTTCTAATCAGAGACAAGGCCAGATTTTCCCATTTCTGAGGGTCACATCTACGGTGAGTCATTACCCCCCTCTGGCTCCAGGGCCTGACCTACTAAGTGCGGCTGTGGTGGAGTCTTATGCCACCCGCCACTGCATTGTCTGTCTTTAGTTATTAACTTTGACACTTGCTATGCTGAATAAACACATTCGCCAGCAACCTGTAGCATTTGAGGGAAAGGAGGAGTTGTTTTTTTTTCTCGGTCCAGAGGTATGAAAGACTTGAAAGTGTTGAAGGAGAGAGTAGGTTGCTGCTTGTTCTGAACAGTAAAGACATATGACTTTCCTTCTTCCCCTCTGCTTATCATTTACTGCATCTCCACAAGGCGATGTTTCTGGTCACATTCACCTTCAAATATTTGAAGCCAGACTGAGACAATTTCAAAGGGATATCCACTTGATCTAATTGAAGTCCCCATTGATTACAGATAGATAAGATAATGACCAGATTTGGTCTACCACAGGAGAAATGCTACTACATACAGTCGACAATACGGTGTGGACAAAATACAGTGCAGACTAACACAACACTCATCCAAAATCCATAACACCTTACAGGCATATGCACACACCACACTGCCATCATGTCCTTCAGCTTGTCTGTCTGCATCCCTCTAATTGTTTGTGAATTAGGCTGATAGCATGTGGGATAAATTAGTTTTTGTAGTGCTCTAGTTGTGCACAGTCCTATGCCTTCTTCCTGAGTTGAGGAGCTTATTACGGTAACTGGGCGGCCCGCTGATCCAATGGTTAGCGTGTCAAGCTCACACAGTGCAGAGGTACCGGGTTCGATTCCAGCTCCGGCCTTCCTGTGTCGAGTTTGCATGTTCTCCCCGTGCCTGCGTGGGTTTTCTCCGGGTACTCCAGTTTTCTCCCACATTGCAAAAACATGCATGACAGGCTGATTGAACACTCAAAATTGTCCCTAGGTGGGAGTGTGAGCGCGGATGGTTGTTTGTCTCTGTGTGCCCTGCGATTGGCTGGCAACCGGTTCAGGGTGTCCCCCGCCTCCTGCCTGAAGATGGCTGGTATAGGCTCCAGCACGCCCCGCAAGCCCTGTGAGAATAAAGCGGATCAGAAAATGGATGGATGTATTACGGTAACTGATATACTTTGTAGTAGGCTTACAAACACAACAGTCGTCAGCATAAAGCAAATGTAATTTATATTCCCAATATTATCACAATATATGTAGGACTTAAAATAAATCGACAACGGTTCCATCATTCTTGCAAATAGTGCAGAGAAACGACACCCCTTTTGATCACCTCATTCTTTCGGAAAGAAATGTGACTGAATCGCATTACTAGACTGATATGCAGTAAACTAGTACAGGAAATAAATTCTTCACCTAAACCAAATATCCACAACACCTCAAATAAATAGCTTAACTCCACTCTATCAAAGCCCTTTTCAGTGTCAAACTAAATCACTTATTAGTTTAGAACAATTGACGCTTTTGTGAATCCAATTTGGTCACCGGTGATAATTATGAGACTTATCTGAAGACATAGAGTGAAAGCTTTTTCTAAAATTTCTACATCCACATTTATCAGTGATATAGGTCCATAAGAAGTGCATAAATCTGGATGATTCTCCTTTTTAAATCAGACACTACTGGAGGCCTAAGACTAGGTGGGCGAGAAAGATCCAGAATGCATGCAGTGACTCAAAACGAAGAGACTGCAGCAGCAGGATAAATTGTTTTTCTGGATCGTTCCCTCTTTCTCCTCACAAAACGTATTCCGTAGGGCGTTTTAAATAAATATCACAATACCAAAAAAAAACAGCTAAACAATAACAACAGGAACAAAATAAATCTTTTTAGCGCGTTTGTGAAACATCCTGAGTTCCGTCAGACTTTCACTAACAAAAATTAAATGTATTCGGCTCACATTCAAAATGTATTCATATCCATTACAAAGACTGCAAATCAGCAGTAATGTTGAGGTAAGACTATAAAACGCAGAACTATACTAATTGGCTTTTTGTATAGAGTTGCGCTTATTGTAAAATGCTGTATTCACATTTTTGATCAACGATACTTTGCAATGCACCGCACCCACTTCTATAATGTAACCTCTTCTTCATTCCGATTCCAAACAGAAGGTGGCGTCTGACCGTTTCGACTTAATCGGACCGTAATATGTTATCCGGCAACCTTTTTTTTTCACGGCGCTGGAAATCCAAATGGGCGTCACAGGAGTAACCCTTGCATGTTGTCCTGAAACTGGGTGTAGCTGTGTAACCGTGTGAGACAGAACAGGCGTGGCAGTGGGCTGGTCCACGGCGCAGACGGCAATGAAAAGCATCATGGTCCACTGACTTGCCATCGTATGCTCTGACAAAGAAACGGAGCTGTCGCAAACACATTTGCAGCTGACCACATCTCCCTGCTTTGACGTCGTCATTTGGTGTTCTGCAGCCACACAGTGGAGGCGTCGTGGGAAAGCACGGAGGTCAGTCCACTATCTCCTAATCGTTTTATTGCATTCGACATCTCAGTGATGTGTGGATTTGGGCGTTGCACTGCATGCACCCTTATCCGTGCACGAGATGGCGTGTGTGCGTTTCGCTGCTGATTAGAAGCTCCAACAAAAATGACAATCACACTCTAGAAAAGCATCGATCCCCTCCTCTGTGCATTTTATGCACTTTTGTTTTGTCACATCAAATATTCTATTTGTGTCAGGCGCAAAATCGTTTAGTTGTATGCTAGCAATCGCCATTTGGACACCTCGCACGCCCGTGCATGCCTTGTATTTGTCACGCATTTGATTTTCCTGACGACGCAAGGCGAACAGCGCACACCAGCAGTCGATGTGTCGTGGCTGTCGGCCTTCACATCCAGACATTGCAAGAGTCCATTAGCCTCATCATTGGCTCGGCTGGTGCTGATGCTGCGTTGCGTGTGAGTGTTGCTAGGCAGCCAGGCAACGTGCAGCCCACAAGGGAATGTTTGACGATGAGGGTGTTTTATAGATATTGTTTACTCCCTGACCGGTGAGATGTTGTTGATACATAGAGCTGCGTTCACGTGACTATCGAACCAATGCCTGTCGGATTGCATGTGTCATACAGGCCTATACTGTATACAGTACAACTGGAGCAGTTCATCAAACATTGATTCTACAATATATAGCATGTTTCAACAATTTTAAAAATGTCTGTCTGATAGGCAACAGAATCGAAAGGTTTGCACATCCTCCTCACAGTTCTGAGGGTGGAGGTTCAAATTTGGACTCCGGTCTTTCTGCGTGGAGTTTGCATGTTCTCCTCATGCTTGTGTGGGTTTTCTTCAGGTACTATTGTTTCCTCCCACATTCCAAAAGCATACATGTTAGGTTCAACAATGATGTTTAACTGTTCTTAGGTGTGAATGTGAGTGTAAATGGTTTGCGTGCCCTGCAATTGGCACAAAACCACTCCAATGTGTTTTCTTGTTTGTTTGTTTGTTTGTTTGTCATTTACAAACAGTGCAAGGAATGAATGAAGCCTATAGGGCTTCTTCAAGGCTCCACTTCCATTCAAAAATTATATCAAACATTTCTGGAAGAACAGTACAAGTGAAAAGACACAGTATAATAAGATGTAAATAAAACATTATAACAAGGATATAACTGCAGAATTGAGGTTTCATTGCAATGTCAGTGAATTGGAATATACAATATTCCAATACACTATGTATATACATACACACACACAATGTAAGTGAGAGCAGGATAAGATCAGTTGTAGTTTCAGTGACATTTTAAATATCCAAGTCATTTCAAATTTTTGCAAGTGCCCATTTCATAGCTATGATCTGCAATCATCCACCCATGGAAGTCTGCTTGCAGTTCCTTATAAAAAATAATTTGCCCACTTGGATTTCCTGCACAGACTCCAGTGAATCTACTTTTGCTTCCGCAATGACAAAGACTGTGCGCCTCGATTGCGCTGAATTTAATAGTAATGAGGGGAACCACTTCCATTGGATGGAAAACAAATCGGCCGTGTTCACTCCCACAATGCTGCAAATGCCCCTGTGCCCATCTATGAAAATACCAAAAGACAGAAAACTCCACACATGCGCAGTTAGATTGCACTTTGCGCTTCAGCTGGACCTACTGCTGCTGCTGAGCGGGGTTTACCATAGACAATGTATAATATAATGTTAAAAAATGCTTTGTTTCCTCTCTTTGATGATTATTTTATTATTATTATTACTATTTTATTCTCTTTTTATTTATAAAATGCACTAAGGAGTAGCACCCAAATTTCGTTGTATGCTATACAATGACAATAAAGGCGATTCTGATTCTGATTCTGATTCTGATTATTGAGTTATTATATGAAGTACTTTGTGAGAATCACAATACAATATTCACGTCCATTCTGGTTCGACCATAATGAAAGTGGAGCCAAAGAAAATCAATATAGAAGTACTTTAGGTAATTATTCCAATGGATGTCGGTGCTCCCAAAACCACTCTGGGTAGACCCATTTACAGTCCAGTCGCAACATGCATGTGCATGTCAAGCAAAGCATCATTATACATTCCTGCCAAATGTGATGGTCCCATTGTCCCACAAGTGCAGTGTTATTACTAGAGCCATGGCAGGCTCTCCTCGCCCAATAATGTGTAAGCTTTGGTTTTAAAAGACTATTTTCTATGGATACACAGTATACTCTTATTGTATGTACTGATATGCTGCGAGTACTGTTATTAAGTCAACGTGGGTGTGGGGTGTTTTGGGACCTTATCTGCTCCCTGCAGCAATGCGTGTAAAAATGTGAGTGTGTGTGTGAATACACAATTGAGAAGAGGCCCCAGTTTTCTAAAGATCGTTAAGGTAATTATTTTCTCTTTTTACCATTACCAAGCTGAGCTGCATTTTTACTTTGAGTTAATGGTTCTGATGGCGCTGCCTGCATATGAACTCATACCACTTGTGCTCAATGTTTCCTTCTGCCAGTGATATACGGTCTCATTTTGGTTTGGTAACATAAATCAGCTCGCAATGTCCGAAGTGGGGAACAGTGTCAATTCAAATGTAAACACTTTGTTTTTGTGTCAAATGGGTTAGTGCTTATCTGTGTGGAGATGTCATGACTCTCAGAGGGTACTCTGGCTTCCTGCCACAATTCATAACCATGTATAGTATGTTCGATCAGCTGAACACTTTAAATTGCCTGTCGGTGTGAGTATGAGTGTCAACAGTTGTCTCGGTTTTAGCCCTGTGATTGACTGAACATCATTAACCCTTGTCAGTTGGGACACACTGCAACTTGGGAAATGGACGGATGTATTGAACTCCCCGCACTCTCGCATGTAATGTATGAATGTCGTTATTTTTCCAATTATATGCTTGTCAGTTGTCCTCGACCAAGCCGTGGTTGTGACACAGCAAGTGGGGAAGATGAGCAAGTCTCCGACCCCAGTTGAAACCCCAGTGCAGCGGAGCCCCAGCAATGGGGTCCCCGAAGGCCTCCAATCACCTCAGCATTCAACTCCTGGTTCTGGATCGCATCTTAAGAAACACATCTCCAGCCTTCTTCAGAGTCCGGTGAGTTCGGTCTGCTTGACAGAACTCCAGCAAAATAAAAAATGTCAAGAGTGGGATAAAATGATGAGGTTGTAACTCTGTCCGAAAATCAATTTGATCTCAAGTATCACTTTTGTGCTGATGCGGCATGAATGCTACACTCTATTACATTCTCACGAAGCTGTCTATTGCGGTGCTTCTGCATGTAGAATATCAACTACATACGATTCTGAAAATTTTCAAAGTAAAAGAACTGATGTTCCATCATTTGTAATACTCAGACATTTTGAAATGTGATCGTAAAACTTGATCGAGCATTGTATTTACAGTATTTCCCATGAACATCTTCTTGCATGTGTGCAGTCATTCAAGGAGGAGCTGGATGCGCTTATCCAGGAGCAGATGAAGAAGGGTGGCAGCTCATCAAACCTTTGGGCACTCAGGCAATTGGCTGACTACATGGCCTTGCATGGCTCCCCTGCAACCCTACCAGTCTCCCCATCTAGTATGTATAAATCATGATGGAGTGCATAGTGCAAATTCCAGAATTTTCCAAACTGTTGTTGTCCTGGATCGATTGTTTTGTGTCCTCTTACCTTTAATATGGGTGAATTGATTTCAAAATAGTTAACGGCAGGCACTCAATACGTAAAATGATCGCTTTTTATTCAAGGAAGTATGTAAGTAAAATATAGCTTTTACAATGTTAAAGATCATTTTACCCGAGCCACTGCATTGCAGGACTCTTTATCTGACTCTGTCCCATTGCTATCGCAGCCGCCTATCTGACAGAATCACAAATTAAACATGTACTGCACTTCTGTGATTGTTTGAGGATAGCTTGCTTTGCTTTTCCAAAAATATTACACCACATTTCTTATGGAGCTGGTTCTTCATCTTTGTGTGACATACAGGAACATACAGAAAAGGATGAAATACTGGAAACCCTTCGAACATGAAAACTAATTATGATAAAAACAGAATGATGTTTGTGGCACTTGTGTTGTATTAAACCATCATTACATCCTGGATAAAAGAGAGATGTCAGCAGCTTTCCAATCGATGTAACGGAAGATTATTGGAAAATAGCTGTGTCATGAGGAAAAGTCTCTCCAAAATTGTGGAAAAAGTTCAGATAAAAATGTAGGGCTGGGTAATTATTTTCAGTTTCAACCAGTTATGTCACAATGTAGTCATTCTTTTGTCTGGTCCATCTGTTCCTAATGTCATTCTTCATGAATCAGATAGTAGCATAGCTACATGGCATACCGACAGAGAAACAAGCAAAAATACAGTGCTTTTTAATTTTTGGTTCAAAGATTTTTAATTTTTTAGTCACAATGGCATCAATTCTCCGAGCCCCTGAATCAAATATGGCATGGCCCCATTATCTCATACTGTGACTGTAGGTCTTGTCTTGAGATAGTATTTCCTAGTGTGGCTTTGTGTTTGACAGCATCTCCTTGTCTGAATGTGTATGTTTTTGTCCACCTTCCAGACATGATGATGGTCACCCCCATTAATGACCTCCAAGGCTGGGATTCTGGAAGCATGGTGAAAGGGGAACGACTGATGCGCTGCAAGCTTGCTAGTCTCCATCGTCTTTTTGATCTCTATGGCTGGGCCCAGATCAGTCACACCTGTCTCACTGTTTGTTTGATTTTTGTTGCATTGAAACACTTCTAACCGCAGTATTTTGTTATGACTCCGTTATCAGTGATATTGTCATTCATAATGTGTCTTCTCTTTTTTGACAGCTGCGGGTTAGCAAAGAACAGGAACACTTCTTGGTGCTACAAGATGGTCTGGCCTACAGTGAGGTTACTGGATCAAGCCTGGTTAGTAGTAGGCTATTCCAAGAACCATGCATACTTCCCATATTGTAGTCCAGATATGATCCTTTTAGTTGCCCTTAACAGGACCCTCATTGAAATATTCTAAAATTCAAAACTTATGCTGCACAACTTCATTTCTTTTCAGTTACTTTTAAATGCTAATATTTATTGCAATTAATTTATAAATGATCGATGACAACTCTTTACTGTCCTTAGAATTTTTTTTCATTTCAACTCCTACATTTTAATTATTATTAATCTTTCTTTGCCGATTAGCCAGGAAATAACACATGGTTCAAGTATAAAAGAGATGCACAAAGTGTTTCACAAATTAAAGTAACTTGCTGAAATTTGCGTGTTTTGGGGGCTGGTCAGAGGTCCTACCTTATGCAAATAAGCCATTGCTCACTCCACCCTTTTCTACAGCGGGGTCAGTGCAGCAATACAAGTTTTATTTCCAGGACAACCGGGTGAAGGCTGAGGGTGTTGCGATAAGGTGAGCGGCTTCTTATTCTCAAGCAGCACGATGTCGCAGGAGAAAAGTCGGCTCCCATATCGACAATGTAAAAGCTTAATTTGCATTTTCACTTGTAGAAGCAAAACTTCATTACCAAGACAGCAAATCAAGTGTGCGGATGCCTGTGGCAAATGCAGCAGACACATCGGCAAACCGAAATATTCTCCACTGCCACGTCAGCAACTTTGCCGAACGTTCGAATGTAGCAGTGATCTTAAGCTAATACTGATAACATGATTTGCCAGAGCTACTCTGAGCCAACACCCCAGTTCTGCTTGCCTTTTGGGTTTGACATGATTGTGCTTATGTGTAAACTCCAGAAGATGTTCAGAAATGCTGGATCGCCACTCAGCCTCACGGATAAGTCTTTGGACTGAAACACTTTGTGTGGGTGATACTGCGTAAATTACCTGAACTTGTCAAAATTCAGAATGGCTCACTTTCATTTTCGGGCATAGGCAGTTAATAAAAGATTGACTTTGTTCAGCTATACACTTGATAGATGGGCAGGCATTCCAGCGACTCGGCTAAGTGTACAAAAGAAATGAAAAGGTAATATTTCCTCTTTAAGACTAAGCACATATTTTAGAAACTAAGTTACCGTAACTTAAAGTTCCCAAAAATGGTTCTTTGCTTTATAAAGGGACAAATATATATATATATTAGAGCTGTCAGTTTAGCGCGTTTATATCGGGATTAATTTAAATGAATTTTATCGGGATCAAAATTTTTCTCGCGAGATTAACGCGGAGACGTCACAGCCGATGTTACGTTGCTCTATAAATAAACCAGAAACAAAACATCAAGCGCGCTGCGCTGGTCCACGCACGTTTGTTTTGCCAGCCACGGCAGCGCGAGACACTGAAAACGGATACTTAAATAGCTCATGAATGGAAAGTTTACTTTAAAAAAGTTGCCAGACTGTTCCACTGACAAGACCAAAGTTACCTGTATGTTTTGCAGTCGTAAACCGAGCTATCATCATAGCACGTCGAGTCTGAAATACCACTTAATGGCCAAGCGCACAGCTGACGTTCTACTCCGCCCCCTTGTCTCAGACAGACAGCTATGGATAATTTCAAAACGAAGAAAATGGATGACACGACGAAGAACAAATTTGCTGAACGACTCCTGTTGGATTGACCTGGCGCTTTAAGAGGGCGGGGCTGCCACTGACAGGTGACGTTCGCGCGATGTATAAATAGCGCTTTGTTTCGTGAGTGAATACACTCGCTTCGTCGTCGGCATGGCTCAATGTTAAGCTACGCGAGTGCTTCTTATCAAGTCAGATGTGTAAAGTTAGCTTTTAGATTCGGTCATGATCGGTTGCTTTGGTTGCCGCATCGCTATGCAATCACAGTCAGTTACCGTTCGCAATCGGCAATTTAAACAACGTGGGCTAAAATGTTGCTAGAACAGGGCTGTCTTTATTTAGCTCATTTTTGCATAGTTGTCATGTTTGTCCGTCTGCAATCTGACGTTTAAACGAAGTAAATTGCGTTGGAGCTGGGGTAAATATGCCGCGCTCCACTTCCGGGTTGGACCTTTGGGACTTGTAGTTCTTTTGTTCGATTCGACTTGATATGTTCATGCCGGCGCTCCACTTCCGGGATTGAGTATTGGGACTTGTAGTTCTTTTGTTCGATTCGACTTTATGTTTGTGTTGAATGGTTTCTTACGTTTAAAACAATGAATAATGATGACGATAATGATACATAGTGAAATCAGGGTTGATTACATTATTTATTAAACGTATTGTTAGATAACGGTATTCATTAATGTCAATTATATACATAATTTTACATTTGCGATGCAGAAAGATAGATATATTAATTTTTTACTGCATTTATGTGTAGTTTAGGTTATTACCTGCTTCTGATACTTCTGTTACAACTACTACTACTCCTACTTCTGCTGCAAAGTGCTCCAATAAATGATCCAAAAAGTACAGAACGAGAGATCCTTCCATGCTGACCGGCAATCCCTAACTGAACAACCATTACTGATTGCCAGCGAGAGCCTCCATTACAAGAATCCGAAATGATGTCGACACAAAACCGTAGAGAGACCAAGGACCAACAGAATCAGCATAGCCTGACTGCTGTGTTCAAAGCAAATATGAGAAAAACGAAGTATGCAACCATGGCTTAAATCCATTATAGGCCGAGTACTAGTTTACCTTAGATGTGCACTTTATAATGTTATATTGCGCTGTTTTGATTCCCTAAAAGAGCTGTTCAAGCAGCTGTTGTGTGACAAAATATTGTTTTCACTGTTGTTGATGGACAGTAATATTGTGTGAGAGATAATGTGTGAATAACTGCTCCAAGTGAAAAATGTTCATGTAAAATTGAAAATCAAAATTGTTATTTCAGTAAATATTTGCATTTTGCACATAGAAAACTGATTCATGATTCCATGTTGATGAGAGCATTAAAATGGGGGAAAATAGGACAAAAAAATATAAAAGGAAATTCAGAAACGATAAAAATGAGTGAGCAATCATGATTAATTTTTAGTTAATTTGAGTTAATTATGACAGTTGAGTTTTTAATTAGATTAAAAATTTTACTCGTTTGACAGCTCTAATATATATATATATATATATATATATATATATATATATATATATATATATATATATATATGCAAACATAGAAAATACTACACCTTCTATCCAAACAACCAAGTGTTGTGTGGTAAGCTAAAATGTTGTGTTCAAATTTTAATAATGTCTGAATAGTACACTAAAACTATGATGAATGCATTTTAAAGATTAAGAGGGTGTCTTATTTGTTGTGTCATAGTTGTGTACCGATATCCCGAGTGGATGTTGTCACCTGTGAAGCACATACTATCCATGGGATAATTTTCAGGTAAAGGTGAATATCTTGGGGGAAATGGTGGAGAAGGGCAATGCAAACCTTGGTGTGGACACGGACAAGTTTAGCCTGCACTCAGCCATCTATTCAGCCCGACCGGATGCCCGATGCCTGCTTCACCTCCACACACCGGCCACAGCAGCAGTAAGTCACCTGGGAAGTGGTGATTAATGGCTTCTTGTAATTGTCCTAAATCAAATTTAAACCAATGTTTTGTTTCATGAGGTTGCGTGTGTGTGTGTGTTTGGCAGTAAAGGGCAAGAGCGTGACCTAAGAGAAGCTTAATCTGATTAATCCCAAAGGAAGTTCATATTTTCTTGCCTAATAATGGAAAACTGATATGGTTTTCCATTTAAAAGGATTAATATTGGTCTAATTTTTTGTATCTCGAAAGTCTTCCATTGAATAGTGCTGCATAGACCTAGATCTACTGTAGCTTCTTTCACTTCCTTGGCTAATATTTGTATTATTGTTGATTATGTTAACACACATTAATACCGAAATTCAATCCATACGACACTTTGTTTTCTTAATCGTTTTAATATTTTGATAAGGGGTGCTTTTTTTGCTTTAGGACCTGCCCTCAAAAACGTCTTTGCAGCCTAACATACAGTATGTTGATGTCAATACTTCTTTATGAGTTTTCACTCCCAATGTCTGCCTTTAGGTGTCAGCTATGAAATGTGGCCTACTGCCATTGTCCCACGAAGCCCTCCTGGTTGGGGATGTGGCCTATTATGAATACAACGGAGTAATGGAGGTAGAGGAAGACCGTGTGGAGCTTCAGAAGAGCCTTGGGCCCACCTGTAAGGTTAGGAAACTACAAAAGGTTGATCACCCCTACATTATAGTGGTTTGTTCAGCAGCGGTGTTGTGCTTTCCTCATGGGTGCAAAGAATGAATTCTTAATTAGTGAATGTAGCACTGCTCCGAGAGGAGCGCTTTTAGGAAAGCCCTCTGGATGCACTTGGATGGCCATCTCATTCTTCATCATTTAATCCGATTATATCATGGATTTCAATTATGTGAAGGTACTGGTGCTTAGAAATCACGGCATAGTGGCCCTGGGGGAGTCTGTGGAAGAGGCCTTCCACGCAATCTACCACATTCAGGCTGCCTGTCAAATCCAGGTACATGGACACATGCACACAAACACCTTATTGAAACGTATTCATTTACATGGCCGCATTTTCAAATTATTCAATTTGATAATTCACTTGATGTATGCCAGGTATCAGCATTGTGCAGTGCCGGCGGTGAACAGAACCTGATTTTACTTGATCGGACCATCCATAAACCCAATCATGCTGGCACTGTGGGCTGGGCTGGGTCGACCTTTGGCCCAATGCAAAAGAGCCGCATCGGAGATCATGAGTTTGAAGCCTTAATGAGGACTCTAGATAATTTGGTGAGTCACAAAAAAACAAAAAAAAAAGTTGTCTGGCTTCATTTGCAATTAATTACATGTTGCAATAAATGTATCATAGTACAGAAAATGAGACAACAGACATCCCTTGTAATTTGTCGTTCTGTTAATTATCCTCCATAAACCAAACTAATGAACATGAGGGAAAACAAATGCAGTACCGGATACTGTCACATCAATGTGACCTTTCTCTTACTTGGATTTCTTATTTATTCTGTGGCACACATATCTAGTTACATCCAGTAAAGTCCACGACTCACATATTGTCACATAGGCTAAACAGGGCCGCCCTCCTCTCTGGTGGCGGCCAAGACAGTACAACAATAGGAACCATTTTGGACACATTAGACCTGTCTCATCTGGTAGAAAAATGTTGGCCGTATGTCAATCTTTCTGGCATTCATTAATTTGCTCAACTCATGATATAGTGTGTTTCAACTTATTTCTATTTTGCATTACCGTACATTTATTTTCAACTGGACACTGTTTAAAAAAGTATAACTTCGTTTTGGGGCTTGAACGGATTAATTGCACTTACATTCATTTCAATGAGAAACATGACTTTTATTTATGGACATTTCAGGTTACGGAACTCATTAATTTTGTAACTTGGAGGCTCCACTGTGTAAACATTTCCCAATTGGTCTCTTCCAGGGTTACCGTACAGGTTATGCTTACCGTTTCCCTTTGCTGCTGGAACGATCACGGTCACAAACACGAAAGGATATAGAGGTTCCTGCAACCACCACAGCCTTTCACCAGTTCAATGATGATGGAGTTCCTCTGGGTCTCAAGCAGCACCATTTTACCCATCGCCAACAGCAGGAGAGAACTCGATGGCTCAACACTCCCAATACCTACCAGAGAGTCAATCAGGAGCTAACCAGTCCTGGACACCAGCGCACCACTGTAAGGACGTAGTGTTGAAATTGGGATTAGTTTGGGGAATGATACCATATATTTGAACCAGTGGTCTTTTGCTGGACATAAACTATCCAATTAAGGCTTTTATTGGGTCGATTATTGCTGCGTCAGGTTGTTTGTGAGCTGCGACAAAGATCTGATCTTGCACAGTTGAAGCAGAATCCTGAATTGATGTTGCCATTTCAGTGCCTCTCAACCTCACTCCACCTTTGCATCATGCTTTGACAAATTTTCGTCCATGGGCCGTCATGCGCCAAAATATAGTCTGCGACCAGGTGAGGCAGTAACATGCCAAAAAATAATCGTCGACTGGGGGGAGGGGCCCATGATGGCCAGGACCGACCCATCAATACACTGGCCTTTCGGGAAAATGAACGTCTTTTCCACATATTCCTGATGGCCACCCCGCCCCTGCCCTGGACCGAGCGCAACCCACTCGCAATCATTGTACTGTATGTGTCCATCAAGTCTTAGCACAATAAAAATAAGAAGCATTGGCATTCTTATTTCCGCTCATCCAAAGTCAGCTAATGCTGAATATCATAATTTGGACAAGTCTAGTAAAAGCATTTCAGAGATCTGGAATGTATTTCTTATTGTTGTCAGAGTGACCATCGCCGGGGTTATATTTGTTTTCCTGAAAACAAATGAAAATGGGTGAAGTTGCACTGATTGGTACGATTTAGGTTTTTATAGTTGACTTTATATCCATCTATTTTCCTTGTCACTGATTTATTATTTATCAGTTCAGGTTTTATCCTGCCTCTCTGTTTTGGTCAGCTCATGGGATACACTCCAGTTTCCACACAACCGGACATGACTAAGTGTTGTTGAAAATGGATAGTTGAATTGATGGAAAAAGGAAATTGGACATCCGTTTCATGCCATTGGGAGGAGCTAGTTTTCCCACACTGTTTACCGCCTCCATCCCTCCTCAATAAAGCCCTGCAATGCAGAGAAGACGGCCTCAACTCGATTTTTGAGTTTGCTGCCTAGTCTGCCCTCTGGTGGCAGAAAATTAAGCATCTTCAAGAGGAAGATGGAATACTGTTCACTTTGGAAGCCCGTCATCTCATTAAATAGCAAAGAGGGTTTGGTATTTTGTCAACCAACTGTTGTCTCTCTCCCTCAGTGGATGAAGACAGAAGAAGTGACACAAGGCGCCAGTACCGCAATCAAAATCGAAAACCCTAACCAGTTTGTGCCTCTTTTTACTAACCCTCGGGAAGTCATCGAGACACGAAACAAGGTAACCTACCTGACTGTGAACACTGGTGTTCAAGTACAGTATACTTGTTTCACTTTATTTTTCCACCTTAGATCCGTGAGCAGAATCGTCAAGACATGAAGACAGCAGGGCCTCAGTCTCAGGTCCTCGCCAGTGTGGTAACGGATGACAGTCCTCCGGTAAAATGCAGTGTCTTTATACATACTATATAGTTGTGTTCAAAGTAATAGCAGTAGGCTTTAAAATGTGTGTAAAGCTCAAAATAATTCCAATGCTTTTATTTCATTGCATCGCAAGAGAACCGCTTTACATCTGCGTTGCATGAGGTTGACCAGCTTCTTCCAACTGTGAGCTACTAGTATTCCAGCCCTGGTTGACAATCGTTCCACTAGCTTCCGAAACCGCAGGACAGAGTGAGGTGGAAAGTGTAACTGCCAGTAAGCAGTTGTAACGTTTGGGTAATACAGGGACATTGAGGTGATGGAGGTAACGTTAGCTGGCTTCCTTTAGATACTTTCCGCAATGGTGATTCATTAATATTGCTAAATAATTGTGGTACGAATCCAACTACCATTGCTCAAGAGCCGTCACATACATACTTGCAAACACTTGGCAAAACCTTGCTATCACTTGTTGTAATGAAATGGCAGATTTCAAGGCTGAGAAGTTGTGGATGAGCAGCAATTAATTGTTCATATTAGGCCACATCGTAACATTTTAGATATTGTCATGAAAGGTGAAAGGGCTGAATTTGTTAGCATTAGTAGCATTGCTCTGTGCTATAGTTGGACATGTTTAATAAATGATCATTTAAAGCTTTGCAACTTTAACATGGGTGGTCAAGTGGTTAGCGCGTCAACCTCAATTGCAGCTCCGGCTTCCCTGTGTGGAGTTTGAATGTTCTCCCCGGGCCTGCGTGGGTTTTCTCCGGGTATTCCGGTTTCCTCCTACATTCCAAAAACATGCATGGCAGCCGGATTGAACACTCTAAATATTCCGTGAGTGTGAGCGCGGATGGTTATTCGTCTGTGTGTGCCCTGCAATTGGCTGGCAACCGGTTCAGGGTGGCCCCCGCCTACTGCCCAAAGACAGCTGGAATAGGCTCCATACAACAGTGTTGGTGTTAAGAAATGACACTAAGGTGATGGAATTTAGGATGATGATGATGATGATGATGATGATGATGAAACATGACGCTTCAAATAAACCTAAGGGAGTATAACTACATGTTGAGTAAATCTACTTATTCGCTTCCAAGTCTTTTTCCTTTCAATGGTTATTTGAAAGACTTTTGTATGATGCCGCTATTATTTGTTTGGTTAATAAACACATCCAGCCCTTTCTTTTTGGTTAGGCGTAGAAAAATAAGTAGTGTGTTTCCGGTAACATGAAATTTCAGCATAGGGTCGGTAGGTCGGACAAAGTTTTTTTTAAATCTTTTTTTCTCCCTCCCTCTCCCATCAAAAACGTAAACAAAATAAACATAAAACAAGGAGACATTGAAACCAGTGCCGGATGCTCGTCTGTCAAAGAGGGGAAGCTCAATTTTGGTCGACATCATAAAATGTGTCCGTTTATTTATACGTGAATTCTACTCTAGCTCCGTTCCTTTTCAAGAAAATGATCTGTCATACCAACAAGGCGTCTTTTCCCGGTACTTAATTAGTGTCCTACAACTATAGGAACTACAATAAAACCCACCAGAAATAAAAGATGAATTTGTCGCTATTTGTTTGTTTACAACAAAGAGTGTCGCTAAAATGATTAGGAGAAGTCTCCAGCTCAACTCGGAACAGAATGCGAGTTGAAAAATTGCTCGCGACGGACGTCTACACTAAAAGCTCGGTGACTGGCTCATTTCAATGTCAATCGAACTGGCACACAGACAGATCATCCAATCTGATGCAGAAAAGCCTGGCGTCCAGTACCCTCCCACTGCCATCCAGTCCCATAGACAACGAGCGTTAGTGGGCGGGACAAAAACCAGCTTGTATCCAATGACTCGTCTCCGTTCAACGCATTGTGACAACCTACCCTGAACTCACTACCGTTTAAAGCACAGCGAAGCTGCGGGATGAACGAGAAGGGAGTCGCGTCGCAACCAGTAAGAAGAAGCTGATTCGGAACAAAAGTTGAGCATGTTTTAGCGCATATTTAGTCAATGACATGTACACACAATGAAATTTACATTCATATATTTGATCACTTATTCTTTGACATTTTATGGGAAGCCGAGGTTCCCTTGCAGTCCGAGAGCAATCGCCACTGATTGAAACCCCCGCTCGGCGGCGAGAGAGTTGTGTACCTGTACCCAGCGGCTGGGTGTCACAGCCATCTCGTTACCTCTGCGTCCCGCGTCCTAGACGGCCCGTGGTGGTCGTGGCCCGGCCTGGACTAGGGTGCCGTAAGACTAAAGCGGACGGGGGTCGACGTCGACGAGCGTGCGGACGCGCGGGTCGGTGGGGGTGGGTGGCCGGGGGAACGCCGACGGGCGCCTGACCGGGGGTAGTGACGGGGGACGGGCGGGACGCGGAGGTGGCACGAAGCGCACCGACCGACCCCGCGCCCGACACCCTCCCCCTCCCCCCGCGACGCCTCCCGCCGCCGTCGTCCCGCCACTCTGCGGCCGGCGCCGCCTATTTGGGTTTCGCTCTCGCTGTGGGCTCGGGAGGCCGGGGCGCGCCGGGGTGCGCCGCCACCGCCGGCCTCGCGGGGGCGGGCGCTGGGTGTTCGTGGCAGGGGGGTAGAGTAGACGACCGGCCAACGACCGGCCAACGACCGGCCAACGACCGGCGCGCCGTACCACCACCCCCGCCCGTCCCACCGTCACGCCCGCCTCCCGCCTCTCATCGCGGCCGACTTCGAACGTCGCCGCCGCCCTCGCCTCGTTGAATCTTTTCGATACAGCAGTGGATGCTATTTTCTTAATATTATGGTGCGAGCATGCGACTGCAACACACAAAACGCGGTTTAAACTGTTGTTGGAGATCGTGGCCGCCGCCATGATTCAATGTTGTTGACAGACGACAGGGCAAACGACGCAACGTGAATATCTCGAGAGTTTGCACCAATGTAAACGCTCTAAATTCATCTTTCCTTTTATTATTTATAATTTTGTCTGTGGTTTTATTGTTCTTGTTTTGATTGTAAAGCGTCCTTGAGTGTTTTGAAAGGCGCTTATAAATGAAATGTACTATTATTATTATTATTATTACATAAAAATGTAGAAGGTTTGAAAAAAATGCCGACCGTTAAGTTTTTTTTCGAGGTAGAAATTCTCGGTCGGTCGGGTTACCGGAGACACATTACTTTTTTTTCTACGCCTTATCATTGTTCGTGTATGAAGATACTGAATGAAAAGAACTGCTATTATCGTGAACATAATTGTTTCTCCTTGCAAATCCTCTCCATAGCTAGGAGTTGTGATTTTCTTTTTGTCCTTTCATTCAGTCACCGGTCATTCCGCCCCAAGAACCACTGGAGCCCGAAACCCCCAACCCCTTTAATCAGCTGACAGACCAGGAGCTAGAGGACTACCGCATGGAAGTGCAGAAGAAACGGGACAGTGGGGCCAATGGTAGGTTTCATCCAGCCAGTCTTGACCAAACTTTGTATGCTTTGTCTCGTTTGAAGACAGACATTTGTTCTCCATTAAGCTCGAACTAAAGTTGTCATTTACAGCCGAATTAACTTTGTCACGATGCCCAAACCAGCAAGGTATATTTGCAAACATTGCAACATTTTAGTAGTTGAACCGTCGGCTGACTCTATCTCAGCTGATTTAGTCGATCATTCAGAGGGACAACATGTCAGTAGTTTTAAGACAACAATCTACACTGACATTTACACTTGACAGAAAAGTGAAAACTTCATCGAATCAAACATACTGAACTTATTTTTGGACGCAAATTGCAGAGAGGACATGCACTGTACTGGACTTTCCAAAATTGAAAGCTCGTCTTCCTTTGGTCTGGCCTCTGTGAGATGTTTTGTCTCGTGTCAAACTTTGTGTTTAGTGTCTTTGTTGCCTGGCATATGTTCTACACAGTGTTCTTTATATACATCAATTCATCATCTAAGTCGGTGCACAAGGGATGGGCGCGACCCCATTTTTTGGATTTGATATGCTATTTGATATTTTTTATTTTTCACTTATGGGTAAATCACATGACAAATACTTGTCATTCACATTAAATTAATTATATAGGAAAGAATACCTACAAATAAAAAAGTCAAATAAATAACATAAATATGAATACACATATTTGAAAATGTATATTTATTATTTTAAAATGATTTGAGCCAGAAATGTCCATTATAAATCAATTTATCCTCTTTAAATCCCCTCTGCAAAGGTTTTCATTCTTACTAATCCAGTCCGAATAAAATAAGTTATTTTTATACCTGCTTCAATTGAGTGTTCAGACCTCTCAATATATATAGATATTCAAACACATACAGTGTACTTCTTGCATAATTACTTCAGCAAAATATTCAGTCAACATAAAACCAATGTCTGCTTTCAGTATTGACGACAGAAGAGAATCATTCTCTTTACCTGAAGTTAGACTTCTTTGTTGTGATTCAATACACACACGGTCGGTGCACATTTTAAATTGAATTTTGGTACTTTAGCTCACAGTACCAATGAATTAGAAACTAAACAGAATGATGAGATGCATATACTGGTAATTTCCATCCATAATCTGAACCACTTTATTCTCACGTGGGTCACGGTCGTGCTGGAGCCTATCGCAGTTATCTTTGGGCAGTAGGCGGGGTACACCCTGAACTGGTTGACAGGCAAGCACAGAGCACACATAAACAAATACTCAAGTCACACCTAGGGACAATATAGAGTTTTTTCATACACCTACCATGCATGTTTTTGGAATGTGGGAGGAAACAGGAGTACCCAGAGATAACCCACGCAGGCACGTGGTGAACATGCAAACTCCACACAGGAATGAATCAAACCCTGGACCTCTGCATTTTGAAGTAGATGCGCTAACCAGTCGACCACCATGCCGCCACTATATCTTCTTATTATTGATCATTCGAAGCACACTGAGATAAGATTTTCCACCCTCCTTCTTGACTTAACCACATTTGCACATGCGCACACAGACACATTCATAGGCAGCACGGGTGACGATTAGTTAGCACTTCCTTTTCTGTGCAGAGGTCCTGGATTTGAATCTGGGCTCCTGCCTTCCTGTGTGGAGTGCTTATGTAGGCCCCATGCCTGCGTGGGTTTTCTTTGGGTACTCTGCTTTCCTCCTACATTATATGCATAGAAGGTTGATTGAGCACTTTAATTCTCCATTGGTGTGTATGTGAATGTAAATGGTTGTTCGTCTATGTGTATGTACCCTGTGATTGGCTGGCGACCAGTTCAGGGGGTACTTGCCTACCCTCCGAAGACAGCTGGGATAGGCTCCAGCACACCCATGACCGTCGTGAAGATAAGCAGATCAGATGATGGATGGATGGAAATAAGAGAATAAAGTGACGTAGTGATTGTATTGTACCGACAACATAATTTTAGCAGCATTATTCCACTAATTATAAACGTGTCATATTGTGGAGATCTTGAGGAAGAGTGTGGTGTGGTGGGTGGTGGCTGTTGCAGTCCATATATTGTTATTTAAAAGTCTTATGGCCAGGAGAAAGCAACTTCCCCTGAATCTAGACGTCCGGTCCAGATTTCAAGGCATCATTCCACTGCCTAAAACGTTGCTCATACCTCTCGGTCATCTTTGTCGTTGGCCCTTGGTGTGATGATCATGTTGCCAGAAATATCCTCGGCACTGTTCTCTGCGCCTCCATTAGTTTAAAAAAATGGCATTCTGATTGATATTGTCTTTGCGGAATATTAGTTAAGCATTCAAATCCACCCATTTTTATGCATCTCATTATGCCATTTTCTGTCGGGTAAAAATGACATCACAGTTGCTCAGGGCTCGGGTTAACAACCAATCACGGCTCACCTGTTTTCTGACGCTGAGCCACCGAAATGACAATGAAGGACTGACAATCACAGTTTTGCTTGTGCTTGAAAAAATGACGGGTGCCCAGGCCGCTGACAAATGACGGACTGGAAAAATGTTAATTGCTGTGATGATTACCATTGAGAATGAACTGTAAATACGTTTGTGTTGTGGTAAAATCAATTGTGATTATAAACATTGGGATTAACGCAACACCACGCAAGGTGCTGTGTACCTGTATACGCTTAGCCTTTATGCAAGCTTTCTATTTGGGTCAAGCTTGGTGCCGCTTGTCTTTTCAAGATCATTGTGGCTGTGGGGTGTGGCCTTGAGGTGTTTGAACATATTGTGAAACTCTCTTGGTACAAATTTGACACTTTGCTACTATTTCATTGAGTGGTGTAAGATAATAGCATACCGCGCTTTGGTTTCGCCATTCCCCCAGCTCCGTCACTCTGTGCTGGCTGTGTAAGAGTCGTACATTTGACGGCATGTCTCAACTTTCCTTGTCAACGTGACACGGACTAGAACAATACACAATATGTGTGGCAGTGTAACTGAACAGTTGAAAGTGATCCATTCACCCCCAATTCAAATTCATAAGTGAATATTGAGGAAAACTATGCCAAACACATCTGAGTATCAATATATCGAAACCACAGTATTGATATACCCATCCCTACCGTGCACAACAATCATCATGGGTGTCTGCTTTTCTTTGCCTCACAGCTACTATTTCTGCGCAGCTGAGGAATTGTCTCAGTCTGTCAGTATGTTGTTCTGTGCTTTGTGTAAGTAGGGGAGGAGGTGGCAAATGACTCTTCCCCTGCTAGCTCCCCCACAAAGGGCCCTCTGCCCAATCACCCCACCCTTTCAGGTGAGGCTCTTGAGGCGCACTCACTGCCTGCCCTGCATGCCATGCACTTTGGCTATGTGACCCAGCTGCCTGCTGCAGTCTCTCATGAACAATTCTGATCGACTCTGCTCTTCTGCTTTTACCCTCTCTTGCTTCAAAATGGTCCCTGATGGCCATGTTACTCCTCATAGTAGTCACCACCACCTCTGTAAAATTTGATCTAACTACCTACAAGCTGATATCCAAGTATAACATAAGCATTTGCAGTACACATCGAATTGGCTGTCAAGATACATATGCAATGACCAAGTAGTTTCCCACTATTCTAAATGTGACGATGTAGACAATTCATAAATAATTCATTCTCAAATATTGGTGACCTTGTGATGTGATGGTGGCCACGTGCATAACATGTTCGACATTTTTTCCCCTAATAATATGTAATACTAGAAAAGTATCATATACAGTACAGGGGGCAGCTACTGCCTTGACTCAAAAAGGTGACTACCCCCAGCAGAACATACGATAAACCTCAGTCTAGATTCAAAATAAGTGATGAAAATATAAAGCATTTTTTAATGGACCTCATGCTTACAACAGTACTTGTGAACATGTCGTAAACATTTTATTTTCTTCTATCAATCGTTACGCTGTGACAATCGTTACATCTGTGGCTGTCCCACATACAGTATCTTCCACAGTCGAAGGGGGTCACATTGGGTGTCAAGTTTTAGCTGTGGTCTTTTTTCTCTAAGAGGACATTTTGACTAGCTTTAAACAAGCCTACATAGCATCTGAAGCCAATCAATGATGGTTTGCAGGTGTACATGTGTCTCAAGTCAAAATGTTGTGTTACCTCAGTCATCAGTGTTGATACAGATCCATTTGTCCCTGTACCCACTGTATCTCCTGTACCTGTGTTCCTCTGTGTCTGTCTGTCCTTTTCTGTGTTACTCCGCAATTGATTCGTAGGGCACACCTCTGGTGCTTTGGTCTTGTCTCACTAGTAAGTACAGAAACCGCACACATCTCACGAAGTGCGCATGCCCATCTCTGCACTGATAAGATGTACTTGGATGCCATTTGGCTTTGCTGCTCCAACAACATTTGAGACATTGTGCCTGACTACTAAAATGTTGCCATTGTGTTTGCATTTTCTGACAATTCCCGGCGCAGGAGACACAAAGACGGCTTCAGCAGTCATACAGAACGAAGGCGAAGAGGAGAAGCAGGCTGAAGAGCTCGAGAAAGGGATAAAGGCTCTTTCAACTAACGACACCTCCACACCTGCTGCTCTGCCTGCCAAACCACAGGGTGGCACACCGGAAGGTTCGCCATCCAAGTCCCCGTCCAAAAAGAAGAAGAAGTTCAAGCCGCCATCATTCCTGAAAAAGAGCAAGAAGCAGAAAGAAAAAGTAGAAACTTGAGTGCATTAGCGCCAAACCTTAATGAAATATTGCTGTGAAATATTTCTTTGCGTAGAATACAGAAACAGTCGGGTGGTGTTCACTGCAGGTCTTTTCAAAACCAATCAGTAACAAAGCCATTTTCCAACCCAGTAAAGACAGATTTATTGATTGTGGGTCACTTCCAACCCACCGCTACTACAATTCATCACGCAGGTTTTGTATTTCTCATGTATTTTATTCATACATACATTTGTTCAAACCAATTTTACTTTGACAGATACGAATCCCATTTTGCGTATTGCCTAAATCATTTGTATTCACCACTCCAAATCTGTCCCTTAACATCACCAGAAAAGCACTTGATTGATCACAGCATCTTGTATTTGTTTAGTTATAAATATCACATTGAGATTGCTGGTGCATATGTGAGCACGTGTGGATTACGTATAGAAACGTGTACTAATAGCTACTGATTGTGCTCTGAAAGCTGTTAATTGTAAATCTGTCAGACTGTAGATGTAATTATAGCAGGAATACAACAAAGATGAACGGCAGGCAAAAATCATACTGTCTTGCAAGAAAACAAAAGTGGCTATAAAATATGCTTGTAATTGCAGCTTAAAGACTCGTAAATACACTGAAGGCACTAAAACATTCCACTTTGTCCATATTCCTCATTATGCGTATGTGAAATACAGGTACCTCCAAACCATCAAATATGCTTTCTGTTTTAAGTCTGTTGGTGAAAAACAAATGCTGATGCGATGTTTAATCATCATTTTGATTAATTTATACTACAATGTGTATGTGAATGTTGCAAGTCCACCCTATATGCATACAGTATACATATATATATCTATATATACCTGTCATTAAAGTTTTATTTCAAAATCAACTGAAAAGGTTGTGAACACTCTCAGTCCTTAATTTTCCCTTTTGTTCATGATAGTCATATGCGTTGTACAGAGCTTTTCTTTATACTCAAAGATGCTTCAACCATAACAATCATTACGCGTTTTTGTACATTCAAAAGAAAAATAGCAACATTCGGGGCACATTACGTATGGAGAATTGTTTTTAGAATGTATTCCAGCTATCCATCCATTTTGTAATCCGCTTTATCCTCATGAGGGTCGCGGCCATGCTGGAGCCTACCCTAGCTGTCTTTGAGCAGTCAGCGGGGTACACCCTGAACTGGTTGCCAGCCAATCGCAGGGTACACAGAGACATACAAGAATTCCTGCTCACAGTCACACCAAGGGACAATTTAGAGTGCCCACTCAACCTGCCATATTTGTTTTTGGCATGTGGGAGGAAACCGGAGTAATTGGAAAAAACCCAAGCAGGCACATGGACAACATGCAAACTCCACACGGGATGACCGCGGCCGGAATCGAACTCATGACCTCTGCACCCGTGAGGCGGACATGCTATAGAGTCAACCGCCGTCTCACCCAAATATATTCTATAATCCTGATATTTAGCTTAAGGTTCATTTACTAATTTGTTCTGTGCACGAGTTGACATTTGTCCACTAAAAGGAAAACTGGTTAAGTACATTACATTAACATGTAGCTGAATTTTACACAGTTGTCAATTTGTGCACAGTTTTTCCTCACCAAGGTAACATGTCGTTGTCCTGCTCGTATGCCAAAGTTGTCCTACTAATGAGGCCAAACAGCGCACCAGCAAACGGACCTAAAATTGGAATTTTCCTTTGTTGAAAGAATGCTTAGAAAGAATAGAGGGCCTCCAATACACTGTCATTGTACGTCGCGCAACAAGGTGGACACCCGACTCGATAGGGGGCGCAGTAGAAAAAAGCTAAACGGAAGTTGTTATTGGACACAGCGGAAGCTCCTATTTTCAGGTGGTGAACAGGGAAAGATACAGTACAACAGAAATTTATTGAATCTCTTCGTCCTACGCTTCGTCGTGTAGAATTCATTCTACTTTTTCGCTCAATATTTGACTACAGTAGTTGAAATGGGAAGGAGCCGGAGTCGAACTCCTCCAAGGCGTGGTAAGAAACTACTGTACATGATTCTGTACCTGTTTTGTATGGGTCGAATAAAGAAGGTTCTTAAATATACACTATACATTGCTAGATTATATTCGGTGTTTATTCAGCCTCGTCCTCGAAAGTATTGTATTGTTTGTGTAGTACAGACGTGCTTTTTGACATTAGCTTCCTGTAGTGAGAAAGTAAACGTTTGTATACTGGCAGTCGTAAGAGGCAACAACGTAAAATTCGAAAGTTATCGTACTTAAGTCGTATTTTTGCCTGTCGTTAATTAACCAGAGCATTTACTTTTCCCATAACCTTTGATTTTGGTCTCTTGCGTTTCCTGAACATCGCGATCTTACTTTCCACTCTTTACTTTGTCAAAATAGGCTCGTTACTTTCTTTAACCCCGCGAGTGATATCACGACAAAAGACAACATAGAACCAACTTTGTTCCATGATTAGTCAGAAATGAAGAAACTGGAATCGGTGAATGTAACAATAAACTAAAGTAATGTTTAGTATGCAACTGTCTACCAATTAAAGCTACTACAAAAGTCAGAATTAAAAAACAATGGGTTTCCTGTATGGTGATTCGTGTCGTATATGTCATTTGCGGTCAGTCCTTGAAATCACAATATCTGTCAGAAAAAATGCAATTCTGTTTTTTCTAAAAATGTTCAGCCCAAAACCAGATATTTTTATAGGCTTGCAAACCACACTCACAGCGATAAGTGTGTTAAGTGGCCAGTTATTGAAGTTCGTTTTATCACGATCGATGCCATGTCTAATTAATGTGAGCTCAATGCACATTGACGTCTGGCATCATTCTGCAGAAAGGAGCTCTTCATTTCATTGACAAGTTCAACACGACTCACGCTGTTTTATTATGAGCGACTCTGAGCGAGTTTAGAGGAAAGTTTACAAGAGGCCTACAAAGGAGAGCACTGACACAGCAGTCCTTCATTGGATTTTCATTTAGTGTTTGATTTTATTATTATTTTTTAAAAATGCAATAAAATGAAGTGATGTAACATTATAATTCCGAATATCGCCCGATAATGAGCAACTCGATAATTGTGCATCTCTACTTTTTACTGCAATGTTAAATTCTGTACATATTTCTAACCATTTAAGTATAGGAATTGAATCAGTACTCTTCACATTTACCAGTCTTTGTTCATAGAGGTATGTATTCTCCACCTTTAATTTTAGAGTGTGAGTACTCCTGCCTGTCTTTTGGTGAATGTAAGGCAGAAAAGCGGAACACTTACTGAAATTTATCTAATTCAATGTGTACTGTGTGCTACCTAAATACTATATTGCAGTGCTATCATAATGGGTTCAACTCTTATATTCCTATGTTAACTCTTATCCTTATTGCCTGCAGAGAGGAGGCGTTCCCGTTCAACTTCACGAGAACGTGATCGAAGGAGAAGGGATCGGTCACGAGATCGTGACAGAGAAAGGAGAAGAAGTCGTTCCCGATCTCCCCACAGGAGACGTTCAAGGTGAGGGAATTTTTATTTATTTGCTTATTTGTTTATTTATTTATTTATTTATTTTAAGGCAATTGTAAAGTTCAATACATTTTGTGTTGAAAAGAAATTTGACTTGAAATAATGTTACAAATTACAAAACTGTACAGCAAACCGCTGATATATCGCTGTTCAGCTGTTACTCCCCCACCAACTACTGTCAAAGCTCGTAATAGTCAATGCCATAGAACATAAAGAATACATGAAGAATATCTGAGTTAGTGATGCCACTGATTATAATCAGCCGATTTCCTTGGGAAAGTATGTGTTTGGTATATGTCGATCAATGCCTTTCTTTGCCACAAAGCCCAATCACCCGCAGTGTAGAGACCAGCCCGTGTGCAGTTTTGTGTCCTCTCTTCCCTTCCTTCACAGAACGCAGGCACGCGGCAAACCCAAGAAAACCTGCAACATGGAGCTTTTGTGATTTGAGAGTGACTTTAAGTTTGCGCCTTGTACCACCTGCTATAAAAGTTACCTTGCAGTGAGAGTACGTTAAAAGCCTCAAAGGGGAAAATGACATACGACATTCAAGAACAAACACTTAGTGGAAGATGGTGGGTTTTGAAGGAAAACGGAGTTGCAGCAGTCAAAAAGCAGCTAATGCAGCGCACGCTGGGCAACATGAGGTTGACAGTCAGAAGGGTGAACAGAAAACTGGAAAAATAGGATTTATCGGATTGAATGACCAGGTTTTTTCAGTTGTCTACTCTCTCAGTTGGAGCCCCGCCACCTGCTTGCAAAGATTTCACAGATGTAGCCATGTCAGAACTCCATCAGACGATATACTCTCGCATGGCTCTGGTGCTCAGGGCCTGCTCCTGAGCAGCCAGGATGAGTGCCTCTGTGCTGTCCTTCAGGCCAGCCCTCTCTAGCCACTGATAGGACTTCTTGAGATCAGCCACTTCACTTATGGTCTGGTGGTACATCCCGTGTAGGGGCTTGTCCTCCCATGATGGTCCCTCTTCCAGCACCTCATCCTCTGTTCCCCATTGTTTGAGACATTCTCTGAGTATGTCATCTGTTGGAGCCTTCTCCTTGATGTATTCATGGAGCTTGGATGTTTCACCCTGGACAGTGGCTCTCACACTCACTAGTCCCCGGCCTCCTTCCTTTCGGCTTGCGTACAGTCTCAGGGTGCTGGATTTGGGATGGAACCCTCCATGCATGATTAGGAGCTTTCGGGTCTTAACATCCGTGGTCTGAATCTCTTCCTTTGGCCACCTGATTATTCCTGCAGGGTATCTGATCACTGGCAGGGCATAGCTGTTTATTGCCCGGGTCTTATTCTTGCCATTGAGCTGGCTTCTTAGGACTTGCCTCACCCCCTGGAGGTATTTGGCCGTTGCCGCTTTCCTTGTTGCCAGTTCGAGGTTGCCATTGGCTTGTGGTATACCGAGGTACTTGTAGCTGTCCTCAATGTCTGCTATTGTTCCTTCAGGGAGTGAGACCCCTTCAGTGCGGACTACCTTGCCTCTCTTAGTTACCATCCGACTACATTTCTCAAGCCCGAATGACATCCCGATGTCACTGCTGTAGATCCTGGTTGTGTGGATCAGGGAGTCTATGTCCCTTTCGCTCTTAGCATACAGCTTTATGTCATCCATGTAAAGGAGGTGACTGATCGTAGCTCAATTTTTGAGGCGGTATCCGTAGCCTGTCTTGGTGATTACTTGGCTTAGGGGGTTCAGTCCTATGCAGAACAGCAGTGGGGAGAGTGCGTCACCTTGGTATATGCCACATTTGATGGACACTTGGGTAAGTGGCTTGCCATTGGCTTCAAGTGTGGTTTTCCACATCCTCATCGAGTTCGCAACGAAGTCCCTTAGGGTCCTGTTCACCTTATACAACTCCAAGCATTCAGTGATCCATGTATGTGGCATCGAGTCAATCCAGGCTGTGCACAGGTTGGTATGTCGGGACCTGCAGTCTTGTGCGACTGTTCTGTCAACCAGGAGCTGATGTTTGGCTCCTCTGGTATCTCTACCAATGCCCTTCTGCGCTTCGCTCATGTATTGATCCATGTGTCCACTTATCTTAGCCGCAATGATGCCTGACATGAGCTTCCATGTTGTGGAGAGACAGGTTATTGGCCGATAGTTGGATGGGACTGTACCCTTTGAGGGATCCTTCATGATCAGGATCGTTCGCCCTTCGGTTAGCCACCTCGGTGAGTCCCATCCTTCAGCAACTGGTTCATTTGTGTTGCTAGGCGCTCATGGAGTGCTGTGAGTTTCTTTAGCCAGTAGGCGTGGACCATGTCCGGGCCTAGTGCTGTCCAGTTTTTCATATCTGAGACTCTTTCCTGTATGTCTGCCACTGTTATGGTAACTGGGTTCTGCTCAGGGATGTTGTTGTGCTCCTCTCTCAGGGTCACCAGCCATTGTGCACTGCTGTTATGTGCAACCTCCCTCTCCCATATGCCTTTCCAGTAGCTTTCAGTTTCCAGTCTTGGTGGGTCAGCTCTGCTGTTAGGACCCTGCCACTGAGCGTACACTTTCGCAGGTTGTGTTGCGAACAGCCTGTTTATTCGCCTGGCCTCATTCTCTTTCGTGTACCTCTTTAGGCGACTGGACAAGGCTTGGAGCCTTTGTTTGGCAGTTTCGAGTGCTTCAGGTATGGTCATCTGGATGTACCTCTCAGGTATCGGTCTTTTCATCACACCTCTCTGGGCCTCCGTCAATTGACTCACATCTTTCTGAGCCACCTTGATCTTAGCCTCCAACTGTCTTTTCCATGGTGGGTAACGTGTCTCATGGTTGCTCCGATAGCCAAGGATTTCTAGGATCACTGATGCTGTAGCGCAGTGGTCCTCAACTAGAAATGCTGTAGGTCCACTTTTTTTTTTAAGAAGACCAAGGTCCGGCGGTCATGGGGAGCAGGGCTATATGCCCATTTAGTATGGTCAAGCCAAGCTTATACAAATCAACACTCCTCACAACCAACCAATAACGGGGTGCATGAAAATAACAACTATTCACTTTGCCAGTACACAGCAAATAATGAGAGGTATTGTATTGAGGCACAGGAACTCTTTTATTTTGTTAAGTTGTGCCTGCTTAATAATAGAAATAGCCCTTTTAGGGAAATAAGACATTTTTACTTTAACTTTGTTAAACAGTAGTTGTCTTCCCCCCACCCCCTTAATTTAACAAAAACAAACCAAAATACTCATTTTACCAAAATAAATACTAAACATGAAACCAAAAATATCCTTTTCATTTGTACAATTCCCTTTTCACATCCCTCTGAAATCACTGAAAAATATATCAGAAGAGGAGTTAAGAACCATTTTAAATACTGACACAAGGGAGCACAGGAATGTGCAGTGCTGTTCTTCCACTAAAGGTGAATGCAATGTCTGAGGCATGCAAATATTATTTGAGGACGCCATTGTGATGTTCATTTACCATGTTGCGGTGTTCTGCTGTTAAACAGCTGCAAAGATCCCCGGGTAGACAGGAGCAAAACTGCACACAATCGAAACCTCCCGCGATTTGTCTTGTCTAATTGTCTGTGTGCGGCTCTCCTGGACTGAAGCTGTGAGCACGTTGTGGCGTCGCGCATGCGTCTGTTTCCTGACACAATCATCCATTTTGAATGCGTGTGTATTGGGATAGACGCGTGCTGACGCTTATGTATGGGCACACCTTAAGTTCAGAGGAGCCAATCAGCGCATCGTTATCGCCGACATGCCCTGCTTAGCCAGGGTCTCCAGTTAGTCAAACATTGTACAACGCACAGTCGCGCTGCTGCGGTCCTCTGCAATACATCTGTCCGTGCACGCAAAGAATACAACGGATAATTTTTAAAAGCGATCACGGCAATGCGCAGATTATAGTCCACAAATAAAATGGATAACATAAAAATCACTTTATAATTGATTATTTTATACAATTTGCCGACGGTCCGGACAGAGGATGTCGGCGGTCCGGTCGTGGATCGCGTCCGCCAGTTGAGGAAGGCTGCTGTAGCATATATCAGCTCATTGGTTTCTGTGATCGTTATGGTAGGGATCGCCCTCAGTGCTGCATTCACACTTTCCATGAGACTTTCAGGTGGTACTTCACATAGCCGTTGTAATCGGTTTCTAGGTTGCCCAGCTTTCATCCTCGCCATGATCTTAGCTTTCAGGTCAGTTGCTGCCTCGCTCAGCATTTCATTCATTGGGGCTGGCCTCCCAATCTCATCATCTGCATTCATTGGGGCTTGCCTCCCCTCCCAATCTCTGGTATGACCTCCTCCTCTGATCTGGCAGCCTGGGGCCCTTCACCATAGACCCTGCGTTGTACCTCATCAATCTCAAGTTGTGACAGCAGTTGCCATTTGTGGATGTTGGAACACTGAGCTACTAGTTGTTTCGTGGTCAACCGTGACTGTGGGTTTCAAAGTAACCATTCAGCCCGCATTCTCTGCATGTAACCCCTCTGACTAGGGTTGCTTGAGTAGTAGCATTCCAACAGAGCCATGTTATCGCATCTCGCCCATCTCCGCTTTGTTCCAGTAGCCCATTTTTCGTCAAGGTGCTCTGGTTCCCCAGCACCTGACGCAGACCTTGTTTGGCCAGGCGACGTCTGAGCCGGCATGTCATTCGTTTTATTGTCTCTCATCATTGTATGAGGTAGGCATTAGCGTGAAGGATCTTTCCCAAGGACCCACACTGGATGGTGTTATGTGCTCATTTTTGCCCCAAGCGGTATTCGAACCACCATCTCCCGTACGCCAAACCGATGCCTTACCAACTGAGCTACGGGATTTTCAGAAAAGTCCACTTTCATCTCCGATCCTCAAAACAGGAAGTCTGTGGCATAAAATATCCACCCATCCAATTTCTGAACCGCTTATTCTCACCTGGGTCACAAGTGTGCTGGAGCCGCTCCCAGACGACTTTGGGCGGTTGGCATAGCACATCCTGAGCTGGTCAGCTGCCAATTGCAGGGCACACGATAGGGCCGTTCACACGGGCAGATTTATTTCGGACTTACTGCGCAACTGCTCCCCTCGAGCGTTCATACGTGCAACTTTGTTCCGGCTTAGTGCCCGAAAACAGCTTGTTTCGATCAAATTGAAACCACCTCAGGAGGTGGTTTAAAATTTGCTCCGAACAAATGCTCGCTTATAAGCAGTACCGAAGCAAATGTGCACGTATGAACGCAACTGGGTAAATTTGCTCCAGAGCAAATGCCTGCTTATGGGGAGTGGCCTCGCTACGCGCCAGAGGAGTCCATCCGGTACTTGCCAACATGCATCCTGGGTATTTTGCGCTTCAAAACACGGCGGTCTTTTCTCTCTCCTGCGGCGTCTGATTATCGACCACATCGTTGATTTCTCCGGAGAAGAAGCCCTTTGTCACAAAGAAGGAGGGAAATGGTACTTCCTTTTCCCGCCTTCTTCTTTCTTTACGCATGCGCATGTTTTACTTCCGCATTCCTGTCGTTTTGTTCCGCAACAGGAACTGCCCGTGTGAAAGCAAGTGGAGCTGTGTCGATGCTGTTACGCTCAGCGGCTTTGTACGTGTAAACGCTCCACAAAATTTGTTCCGGTGCAAATTTATATCGCAACAAAATACTCCGGAGCAACGCCGAAACAAATCTGCCCGTGTGAACAGGGCTATCGACAGTCACACCTACAGTAGGTTCAATTTAGTGTCCAATCAACCTACCATGAATGTGGGAGGAAACCAGAGTAGCCAGAGAAAACCCACGCAGGCATGGGGAGAACATGCAAACTGCACACAGGAAGAACGGAGCCGGAATGGAACCCTGGACATCAGTACTGTAGGGCGGGCATGCCAACCAGTCGGCCAACATGCTGCCCGGCGTAAAATTAACCCAACTAATTTTTAATCTATATATTGATTTATCTACTTGAGATAATGCTGTTTGATATTCACAGATTTTGCATGATACTTTCATTAAAGTAAATAATAATTTTCGACCATTCAGGGTGGCTATTTCCGAAGATGTCGTTGTCGAGGTTACGAAAGGCTAACTTTGAGGGGTGTTTTACAACTTTTGGCATAAATAGTATCAAGTAGAATTAACTGTGTAGCACCAAACGTCATTCTGTAGTTCAAGAGTAGCGAACTCCGGTTCCTCGAGAGCCATATGTCCTGCCTGTTTTAGATCTCTCTCTACTTCAAAACACTTGATTCAAACAACCAGCTCATCAGCAAGCTCTGTCGAAGCCTGAAACGATAATGAGGCGTAGAAAAATAAGTAGTGTGTTTCCGGTAACATGAAATTTCAGCATAGGGTCGGTAGGTCGGACAAAGTTTTTTTTTAATCTTTTTTCTCCTCCTCCCCATCAAAAGCGTAAACAAAATAAACATAAAACAAGGAGACATTGAAACCAGTGCCGGATGCTCGTCTGTCAAAGAGGGAAGCTCAATTTTGGTCGACATCATAAAATGTGTCCGTTTATTTATACATGAATTCTACTCTAGCTACGTTCCTTTTCAAGAAAATGATCTGTGACCCTGTCATACCAACAAGGCGTCTTTTCCCCGTACTTAATTAGTGTCCTACAACTATAGGAACTACAATAAAACCCACCAGAAATAAAAGATTAATTTGTCGCTAGTTGTTAGTTTACAACAAAGAGTGTCGCTAAAAGCTGCGGGATGAATGAGAAGGGAGTCGCGTCGTAACCAGTAAGAGGAAGCTGATTCGGAACAAAAGTTGAGCACGTTGTAGCACATATTTAGTCAATGACATGTACACACAATCAAATTTACATTCATATATTTGATCACTTATTCTTTGACATTTTAGGGGAAGCCGAGCTTCCCTTGCAGTCCGAGAGCAATCGCCGCAGATTGAAACCCCCGCTCGCCGCCTTTGGCGGCAAGAGAGTTGGGTGCCCAGCGGCTGGGTGTTCGTCAAATAATTCGTTGAATCTTTTCGATACAGCAGTGGATGCTATTTTCTTAATATTATGGTGCGAGCATGCGACTGCAACACACAAGACGCGGTTTAAACCGTTGTCGGAGATCGTGGCCGCCGCCATGATTCAATGTTGTTGGCAAACGACGCAACGTGAATATCGCGAGAGTTTGCAACAATGTAAACGCTCTAAATTAATCTTTCCTTTTATTTCTAATTTTGTCTGTGGTTTTATTGTTCTTGTTTTGATTGTAAAGCGTCCTTGAGTGTTTTGAAAGGCGCTTATAAATGAAACGTACTATTATTATTATTATTACACAAAAATGTAGAAGGTTTGAAAAAAAAATTTTCGGGGTAGAAATTCTCGGCCGGTCGGGTTACCGGAAACACACTACTTTTTTTTCTACGCCTGATCAATTGAATCAGGTGTGTTGGAGTAGGGAGAGCTCTAAAACCGGCAGGATATGGTTCTTGAGGAACCGGAGTTCCCTTCCCCTGCTGAAGTTGCACCAAACAAGCTTTAGCCAAATCCATGCAGTAATGCTCAAGAAATAATGTTACGACTGAAATCACGTAAATCTATTCGAGTCCCGTTACCAAAGCAACACATGTTGATAGTTCACTGTATTTTTCGGACTACACGTCCTACTTTTTTCCCCCCATAGTTCTGCTGGTGGCACTGTGGGGACAGCGGAGTGTAAGACGACACAAGCACACACTGTACCTTTGACAAAATAAGGAAACGTTGGCCAGAAACATCACTTACACACTTATTGATACTGACCTTATGCGGTATAACTTGGCAGGATGACTGATATTCGCTAACATTCAGTTCTTACATGATCGTACTCTGCATCTTAAGCCCCTGTCACACCTTGACGATTTAGCCAGCGTATGCCGACGTAGGAAAAATTTGGCAAATACGCTGGCGTACGTCGAATAAGTTATGGGTAAGTTTTGTATACGTAACAGCACGCGAAGCACGAGGTATACGCCGGCACGCCGAGGTCGCCGGAAAATTTTGTGCATGCTAAAATTTCTCGACGTATGTCAGTGTATGGCTATACGTCCCGTATATCGCAGGCCATAAGTAATAGGTAAGTTATGCGATCGTTGCACACGCTCAAACACGTTAAGTGTAGGTTACTCATTAGTCCAAATACGCCGAGAATACCTACTAGCTGTTCTCCAACATCCGTGCCTTTCGAACTTGCGCTTGGACATGCTGACCAGGCTGTCACGCAAGTAGTTGGCGAAGGCCGCAGTGGCTGTGATGGGCTGAGGCTGTGCGAGACCTTTGATGAGCTCCCCAGACTTTTCTTTGGCATGACGCTGATGTTGTTTGGTTTATTAATGACACAAGTCATAATGGCGTTTGATTGCTGCTTTAATAGCGTGAATAGCAACTCACAGTAACGATGGCAAGCCGCACCTTGCCTCTTGGGTTATACCATTTTAACTAGACCGGGGGGGGATAGTCCCCAAACAGATGTTGGTACTGCAATGTCTAGTGCAGTTATGATTTGAAACGTCGAGCGCCAGCCTTTTATAGACTACGCCACGTGATCGCCGGCAATACGCTGCTGCACGCTATGCATAAATTAGACTATCGTTGGGCATAAGTTGTGTACGCCGGCAACACGCTAGGCATTCGTTGGAATAAGTTATCTATAAGTTATCGAAACGTTCTATATAATTTACTGATACGTTATGTATACGTCCAACCCGTTATGAATACGCTATGTATACGCCCAAAATTGAAAAAAAAATCGATAATTCAGCGTATGCCAGCGTTTTAGGGAAATTCTGATACGTCGGCATACGCTGGCTGAATCGTCAAGGTGTGACAGGGCCTTTAACAACATCAGCGACTCTATCACGTGGAGTATATGGCGGAACATTTTGGAAACTGTCCGTCAAAAGATTATGGCTGCATTTGTTGTCATGACAAATGTATATGCAATAATGACGGCAAACTCTGCATCACTAGAAATCAAATACGATTTTCTTTCTCATTCTGACAGCTGTAGTAAACACAAATACTCATTCCGATTCCTGCAGTTGTTGACGGTGGTAGACGACTACTTACTGCAGCTCGAAATGTAATGATGTCTGTCATTGTGGAATAATAGGAGATATTTCAGTGGACATACTTTTAAATATTCCCCAAAATCAATGAAAACACCATATATAGCCTGGACATCATTTTAAATTGTTCATTGGTCCATATTGCCACAGAATATTATTGTGCAGTGTTTTGCAGAAGATGAATGAAGCAATTTAAATTTTAAACAAGAGCTGCTGTTCAGTAACGCTGTCTATCCATAATAGTGTTGTGAAACAAGTACAGTATTGAATTGATTGTGTGTGTTTTTTTTTTTAAGAATATCGTTAATCAAGTTTTGGGGAAAAATATTGAGAGATATTTTTAGTTTATATAAGGTAAGATAACCTTTGTCTCACAATGGAGAAATATCCCCCACCCCTAGTCCCTCTACCCCGCAGATTTTCACGGATTGTAGGTGGGTCTGGAACATACACTCATAGTCAAGAATTGGGGGTTCACTGACTGCACTTAATTAACAGTCATTATTTACGGCTATTTGTACACTCAGTAGTTGTGATAACTCGTCCTGCAGCTGTCTATATCTCCCTCTGCAGGTCCCCTCGACGCCATCGCTCCTCCTCTCTCTCACCCATGAGGCAAAAAGACCGACGTGACGATGACCGTAAAGAGAAGTCATCAAAGCCCATTCAAATATCAGGTACAACAGATATAACAGGCAACCTCCAAAGTGGAAGTTTGACTTCCAAAGCAAATGTTCTCTTCGGAAATAACATTTAGGGAATAGTCACTTAAGACAGTGGTCCTCAACCTTTTTTCGGCCACAGGCCAACTCATGGTCTGAGTGACATTTTGCTGATTGGCAACCAACCGTTTCGTTGATGGTGGTGATTGCTCAGTGGGTGTCGGGCGCGAGGGTCTGGGTGGAGTGGGTTATGAGATTCCTTCCCGGGTGATAACCTACTTTGGAAATATTTATTTTATTTTATTTATTTATTGTATTTCTTTCTTTGGGACAGTGCATATTAATCAACACGAGAATAAACAGTGTTAAATGCGCTGGACTTAGCATAATGCTAGTTTCCAGCCATAGCAAGTGGGGGCTGCGGTGCGGTGTTTGGAGACCACTGACTTCAACTTTCAACAAAACCTTTATTTCCTGTGTAATATTTAAAGTAACACCATAACACAGACTCTAACTACTAAGTAACAAAATAAAGCATAACTACTCACCTCTTTTAAGATGTTTGACACACACGAGGACTAATAGTAAAAATGTGCTGCATGTTGATTAGCTTAGCCATTACGTTTTTTGCTACATGTGATTCATGTTAGTATCACCTTGGAGGGATGAATTTCTCTCGGGAATGTTTAATGTACTGTCTTGCAATAGCCCCATCCCTTAGTTGGAGGGTTAGTGTTTTTTCCTCAACTTAACTTCCCTGGTCATGGAATTCACACACCAACATTTTTTTTACAGCTGAGGACATGCAAGGCAAAACTGAGGAAGAAATTGAGATGATGAAACTAATGGGATTTTCAACATTTGACTCTACTAAGGTAAGTGTGTATGATGTGCAAGCACCATAAGGGGCAAATTGTGGTTTTAGAGAAAGTTAAGATAAGAAAACCTTTATTTGTCTCACAATGGAGAAATTCCCATTTCGCAGCAGCAAAAATCATGAAAGGGAGAAGTAGAAGAACAAAAAGCATAAAGGAAAAATAAAAATTATAAAATATACATACAAGCATATTCAGAATGGGTGAGTGGGGTTGAGTCCAGGTATTCAGGTCAGGTCTGTCCATTCAATAGCCTGACAGCAGTTGGCAGGAACGACCGGCAGTACCTCTCCTTCTTGCAGCGTGTGTGTATCATTCTCTGGCTGAAGGAGCTGCCCAGTGCTGTCACGGTGGCCTGGATTTTGTCCATCATAGCTGTTAACTTAGCTAGCATTAGCATCCTCCTGTTGCCCACCTCCTCCAGAGTGTCCAGGGAGCATCCCAGGACAGAGCTGGCCCTCCAAACCAGTTGGTCCAGTCTCTCTCTGTCCCGGCTGAGATGCTGCCTGACCAGCAGACTGTGTCGTAATGAATGGCTGAGGCCACCGCAGAGTCATACACGGTCGTAAGGAGTGACCCATGAACTCCAAAAGACTCAGTTTTCTGAACAGGAAGAGCTCTGCCCCTTCCTGATCAGAGAGTCCGTGTTGGTAGACCAGTCTAGTTTATTGTTGAGAAGAACACCCAGGTACTTGTAGGAGGTCACCCTCTCTCTGTCCGTACTAAAAGTACCCGGTAGTTCAACAAATGAATAAAGATTAAAGGGGTATATTTTCATTCATGAAGTTGACGTCTCCCTCATTTAACTGACAAGTGATCTTTTATTTGTTTAATGATATAAATAATTTCCAATCAGTCACTTGGGTTTTTTATTTCTTATATGTCACCACAATACCGGATATTTTTGGGAGTAGAATAGAATTTGCCACTGTCACAGCCTCACAGGAACAATGAAAATCAGATTGTCTCCAAAAAAAGTCTGAGCAGTGTTCTCATCGCCATCACACGTGAAGAGCACTTTTTTCCCCACAATACTATATTGATTCATACTGTATATGGCTGTGGTTCTCAAACATTTTACATCAAGTTCCCAAAAAAAGAATCCTTAGCACTTCAAGTACCATCATTGTGACCAACATTGAGAAAGGTTGCAGTCTTCTTGGCGCTGTCTTGCTGAAATGAGCAGGAACGTCCCTGAAAAAGATATTGCTTGAATGTCGGCTCCAAAACCTGGATATGTACCTTTCAGCTTGTTACACCCGACCCCACGCATTTTCTGCTCGATTTGGATGAGATGATTTGGGGAATGTTTGAAAGGCATGTTCTATTTTCAATCAGGGGAAGAAAAGTGAAGGAGCCACGAATGCATATGCTATCAACACCACCATGAAAAGAAAATACAGGTATGACAAGTGTGAAATAGAAGACGTCCTTTATTGTTCTCCACAAGTGGAAATTATAAAAATGGAATATTACTGTTTGAGTAGAGCTAGTTGTGCCGAGCTCTCAGGTCTTATTGCCTTGTCACTCGGATGTCATGTTAGTCATCTGTTGTTGATCATATTGCTGGTTTAAAATGTCAAGTTTTAAGTCCCCTCACAGCAAGCATCATTACTGCTCTTGTCAATACAGCCAATCACCTCTGCAGGTGTTTCTGTGCAGAGATTCGAGCTCTCCTATTGGTGTTTGATGATGTCATCTGCAAGTGTTGCGAGGGTAACAGTGGTGTAATGTTTTTTTCTTTTATTTTCTAGGCAGTACATGAACAGAAAGGGTGGATTCAACAGACCGCTGGACTTTATCGCATGAAACTCTTTTGCCGCTACACTCTTGAAACATTTTGTTGCACTTGACAAAATGAGGATGTTTTGTGCCGTTTGCTTTTATTTTTATGACCTTTGTTTTGTGGGATGCAGGACTTTCAGTCGACATTTTTGATTAATAGAGACATCAATATTCCTCTCTTTGATTCTGTTACACCATATTTTAGTATTGATGCATAGTTACACAAAGCCTCATGAGGTTCTACTGTAGTTGTGTAAAACAATTTAAATAAAAAGCATTTCAACTCAGTGCAGGCAGTGTTTTTAACGTGCCTTTTAACTGAAACATTTGGACGCAGTGGTATATCAACTATTTAAATTGATAAGGCACTACCTCTACAGTACTGAATCAATGCAGCAAATGATCAATTCACTGATTTTAATGATAATGTACTGTATATATTTAAATATATACACTCCTCCCCAAAAATAAATGGAACACCAAAACAACCCAGTGTTAACTTCAAGTCCATTACGGTATTTTCTTTGAAATCAGCAACGCTGATTTTAAATCCGTTTTTGACCTGCAGTTGTGCGAATGGAACACGGGCACTGGCGGAAGTGAGAGGCTATTACCAAGACCACCCCAATCAAGGTTTGGTTATGGAGGTGGCATGCTCATCCTTTTTGGTCACATTTGTATTTTGTCAGTATCCCACCTCTGGAGGTACCATGTGACTATGTGTACCGCTCGCTGAATTCGCCCAGGTAGTGCTGCTCATCCAAGATGGCACATCAATGCGAGCTGTGGCAAGAAGGTTTGCCGTGACTCCTAGCAGTGTCATGGAGGAGATAACAGGAGGCATGCCAGTACCCCAGGAAACGGAGAGAAAGCCGTAGGAGAGGAACAACCTAACAGCAGGACCGACCTGACAGAGTCTGAAGACATGGAGAACTTTATGCTGCCTGCAACATCATCAAGTATGCCCGGTTTGGTGGTGGGTCAGTCATGGTTTGGGGTGATATTTCTTTAGAAAGCCCCTCAGCTCTCCTGGTGTTAGCCAGAGGCACCTTGACTGCTGTTAAGTACCTCGGGGAGATCTCAGACCCATTGTGAGACCACAGGTTGGTGCATGACAATGCCAGTCCTCGTGGCTGAAGAGTGTCGACTGTTTCTGCATGATGATGGGGTTGATGCTATGGACTGACCTGAGCAGTCCCCAGACCTGATTCCAAGTCTCATCAGGAGCATGCCAAGGCGGTGTAGGAGATCATACAAGGCACAAGGAGGCCACACACTACTGAGCCTCATTTTGAGGAATTTCTACTGAATTTGGATCAGCCTGTATTCTGAGTTTCAGAATCAGATTTATTGGCCAAGTATGCAAAAATATATATTTTTAACCACACAAGGAATTTACTTCCCAGTTACAATCCGTCCAGAGGAACATAAACAAAACTGCAATAACCAACATAGGGAGATGGAACGAGAAGCTTGGTGGGTTCCACTCGGTTTTGAGTAGGATTCCCAAACCAGATCCCTAAGGGATAAGAATGTAATTTTACATTGATCATTTTCGCTGTGTGATTAATAAAGGTGTTCAACTAGAACATATCCATAACCCTTATGCGCCGGAGCTACCAATTTTATATCTAGGATGCATGATTTTTATGCTCCCTTTATTTTTTAGCAGTGTACAGTACATTACCACTATACAGTATTCTGTTTCCCTCAAAGCGTTCAACACCATGTTGATAAATTTAGCTTAGCTTTTTAAAAAATGTATTTATTTTTCTTCCAGTCATAGCCTAGTTTCAGGGCACTACGGTTAGATGCTGGATGCAGGGGACACTGCACGATATTTCGGGTCATTTTTATCTGTCCTGACCCTGAGATCCCTGATATGCGCCTGCGCTGACGCAGGACAAATCAAAATAAGGTATATACATGTAACAAATCTCGGACCACAACACAAGACGAGCAACACTGCTCGATCCAATCAGAGTCCTACACCGCAATACAGCACGTGAAGGAGGTGTGTTAGCTTTCAGAATGGGACGTCACGACTTCAACTCGTGGCCAATGATTGGCGGGTTTATCACAATTCAACCAATCGGTGCGGACAAAGGTATTCGGATGGACAGCCTCCATTGTGGCTCCTCGCAGAAGCTATTTTGGCTGGTAACGTGAACCAAAATGGCTGATCCCCGACTTCAGGTTCGTCTGACGTCATACCATTATACTGATTGACAGATCCAATGCTCAATAGAAGTACAGTATATTGTTACTATTGCCAATAACCAACCGCATCGACGCGAATTTATTCCATGGAATACAACAATTGACTCTCATCCAAATCCTGTATACACAAAAGGCACTGTAAAACAGTATTCAGAAGGTAGATAGGGTTGCGGTGTCCGATATTAGTGGCACATTTAGCATAGTGTGCTGCGCGTGATCACTGAAGTGACGAACTAGCACAACAACTAGCTATCAACATATCTCTATTGATAAGGTTGGATGACATCGGCGAGCGAAATTTGAGAAAGACCTGGTTCGTTTTTGTTCCCTGCAAACGCACTCAACGAGGCCAATATTTTGTTGTTTTGGACCAGGGACAGAGTGGCTCAAAGAGTGGAACTCCTGATCAACTTTCATCGCTCATTTCGACAATATTTGTCTGACTGACTCAAACCTTGCCCGATCTCGGTTTCCTGACAGAACATTGTTTGACTTGTTTTTCAGCGCCAGCCGAAACTTGAATCTCTCTGTGACTTGGTTTACATGTTGTTTAAATTGTCTTGAATGAGAGTCATTAAGCATCCATTGCTCTTGAAAGTGTTAGCCAAAGCGGCTAAAAGCTAGTCTCTACCTGAACCACATCAGCTGACATTTTCGGAACAGCATCAGGGGAGATAGCAACTGCCTTGCTTTGTCTTGTGGCACATTTAAAGTTTTCTCAAACCCGTTGATACTTCGTCGAAGAGACAAACACTTGCCTTAAAATAACCGCTGGCAGAGAAGATTGAGAAAGCTCGTATGTGAACGAAGAGCAGGTTGTGTACAGCCACGGATCACCCATCGGATTGTTTTAATATCAGTGATTATTATTATTGAACATGACGGCTATCGGAATGGTGCAAATGCTGATCGAAGCAGCCGAGTATCTTGATCGTAGGGAACGAGGTAAAGTATAATTTTATTCTTGTTTGTTGTGGATTTTATGCTTTGGGAATATCCAGCGACACCCCTCCCCCTTTATGTGGCTTGTTTGTGCTTCTATCATGTTAAAACAGCGACGTGTTTTGACATAAAGCGCTCGTGCATTTAATCGCTTTGTGTATTTTGCAAAGAAGCAGTATGTATCGCGCGCCCTCAAAATGTTCTTATCAATTTCATGCATTGTATGCGGTTACTGTAAACTGAAGGCAAATGGGAAAAGTCCCTCTTGGATTGCATTCTACGCATGTTTTACTATGATTTATTTATTGAAAAATTCAATGCGATATGACCAAAGATATTGTTTTTTTATTATAGCCCCTCCTTTCCTGCTGTTGTGGTTTGCTAGTGGGGTTTATTTCAGTTCAAGATGACATCATTGTCCAGGCTGAGGGAGAAAATACAGTGTAACGAAGATGGGGCTTGTAATGTTTACCGTAATTGTGTTTTACCTAAGTTTCAAATTCGTCAAATGAATGCTAAAAGGATAACAAAGAAACGGTGCTCTTCCTATTTCTTGATTTGGCTATTCAACACCGTTTGACCCAATGGCTGCATTGTTTATGTGCTTGCAGAAGCTGAGCATGGCTATGCTTCCATGCCACCCTTCATCAGCAGTCGAGAGAGGGAAAGTTTGAAAAGGAAAAGCAAAAGCAAGAAAAACATAAGTAGCAGGTAAAAAACAATCACCTCTGATTTTTTTTAAACTCTGCAACAAGCATCCCATCATAACCTCCCCCTGTACAGTGCATCTCACTCCCCAGTATTTTTCAATTACCGTTTGTGATGTCATAGTGGCCATATTTTGAAAGCTCTCTGTAAATTTTCAGCAATTACATTCGAACAGAAGCATCTTGGTTGTTGTAGTAGTTAGGATGACTGCCTAGATGACAGCCTAGAACAGGGTCGAGCAACATAACTGATGGGGGGTGTGGGTGGTGGTGGTGGGGGGACACACATTTTCATCAGGTCTATAAGGAAGTGGGCATATAGGACAACATACTTATGTATTACAAAATAATGCATGTTTTTTTAGCGAATGTTCATCACACTTATTCACAATGCATGCATAAAATATCAAGCCTTCGATAGCAGAGGGCGTTTGGACAGTCAAAACATAACCACATACTGCATCATGCAAAGGGCTCGGGTGTATAAAAAATACCTTTCAAGGACAGCACAAAACTGCTGAACAGCAAAGAAAACCCCATTAAGTACAAGGACTATATTTGTCCTGCATGCAGGTGCAACTAAGTGATGTCTGTCATATAGTGGTGAATGGCAATATTACAACTCAAAACAATACAGTTGACCCCCGCTATTCACGGCCAGGTCCGCCTTTACCTACTCAGCGGCCCTGGTGTTAACCATCAAATATAAAATGCCTATCCATGCCTAACCGATATGCTCAATTCATTTTTCAATACTAACAAAAAGATCAGCACACATTTATGCTTTTCATCAATTTTAACAAATGGAATAGCCAACAAATCAAAAGGTTCACACACTATACTTTTTATAATCCAATATGTATTTTGTCAACCACTTCTATATATTTTAGTGGTATTGTAATGATGTATAAATGACACTTAACTAAATTAGGACACGTAGTGCACTCTTGCACCTACATACTAGCTCACATCAAAATAGTATTTAAAAAGTAATAATTGTACAAAAACAAGCACGCTCCGGACATTGGCATCACGCATCCCTCCACCAAATGCAAAAATGGCAATTTTGGCAGGGTTGAAAACTTGTCGCTGATTTGAGGAAATGCCACACTTTTACAACGTACACAGTTGTTTTGTGAACCCGCGTCCCACAACAAGGGGGCAAAAGAATGCATGAGCAATGTAAAGGCTGCCCCCCCAAAAAAAATTAAGCCGTAGCGCCAGCGTTCGGAGGGACGGCTCCTCCGGCCAGCAGGTTGCTTTCCAGCACCGGGGATGCTGTGAGTGTAATCCGGTGCACCCGTTCTACAGCAAGGCTGTGGCGCCCCGTATCGGCATCACCTCCTCATCTGCCCGTGGTGACAGAGGCGCGATGCCCGGCCAGCCTGTGGCAGGCATCCCGACGAGCGCCGCGTTGCTCACGCCCTCTGAGCAAGGCCAACCAACCCCAGCCGGTCTCTGCTCACCTGTTCTGGTAGCAGCTACCGTGGCGGGGGCCTCAGGCGTGCGAAGATGCTTGGCTTGCCGCCGACACAGCCGCCCGCCTGCCAGCCAGTCCAGCCCTGGCTCCGAGGCAACCTGGTTGATCCTGCTACTTGTCTCAAATATTAAAACCGTACAATGTGCACCCGTAACAAAAACCTTTAACCCTCCGAGCCTTTGTATGATTGTGAAGACTCATCAATTGTTGTAGTTCTCCCCATCTTCTGTCATGATACTTGAAAAATCCCCCATGGCGCTTGATAGGATCTGTGGTGTCCAAACTATCCAGCTTGCACATCATGTATCTCATTATGTCCCTTTCATGAAAGGGAGATGTGAATTCACTTGAACAGAATATTGACTGATCAGCTGCTGCCACTACAGTCCTGTCAGCTTGGCTGCGTAAACAAGTGCACGCGGCGATCAGTCACGTGATGTCCGGAGTATATCGCACTGATGTGTGATTGCTCTGCGGATGCCACAATGATATGATTGACTGATAAACAAATGGCAGAATAATGTGCAATTTAATGCCCTCCCATAGCCCCTTTGGCATGAAGCTATAGCTTCTTTGTCAACTTTTGCAGTGGCGAAGTGACTCAGTCACTCAAAAGTTCAACAAGTGGCAGAATAAAGACTTTTACAACGCTATAAATACAGCCACGGCGTTGCACAGACTCGCCTGTGAGTTGGTCAACTCCTGCCAAAAATGTTAGTGATTGAAAAGGAAATCAACAAATTGGGATTAAAACAGTTTTTTTTTTCCTTTTTAAAAATCTGAATACCGTCGGCCCTTGCGCTCTAACCCAGGTAAGTTTGTAGGTAGAGTCCAGTTATAGTTGATGATCATTGAAATACATTTGGAAAGAAAAATACCGGTATATATTTTTGGGAGGTAAAGCCTAAAAAAACAAACAAAAAACCCTTATAAAGTTCCAATATGCATTTTCCACAAAAAATACAGGGGTTGGCTCTGGAAAAAAAAAAGCGTGCGTGCGTGGGTGGGTGGGTGGGTGCGGGTGCGTGTGTATTGAGGAATTGATCGAGGGGCCACAAACAGGTTGAGCCAAATGATTTCGTATTCTTTTACATATAACAAGGAGCCCATCGGAAGGCAATCCTTGAGTCGATCGTGCTGAGCGTTTTCAAAGACATTATGCCCATTTATTTGTAGCAAAAGGAGCCATTTAGCCACATGAGGGATTGAACCGATTAGTCGACTTTACCGTGTCTCAAGGAAGTTGACAAACCACTAATCACTACAGTACTTTATACATTGACCACACCAACACTTCACAAAACGCAATAGGTGATGTGTCCGTGCAGCAAACTCGCAGCGATACTTCAGATGCTGTGGAAATATTTGACTAAAAATGTGTTCTGTTGTAATATTGATATTTTATATGATGGAAAGTACTTTGTTACAGCTGTTACAGCTGTTGGCAGGAGAAAGTAAAAATAACAAAATAAGATAATGTGATTACTCAACTGTACACACCTTTTTATAACTGGGATGTGGCTGTGGTTAGAATTAATCAATTCACATTCAAACTCATTTTAAATGGGAGTCAGTACACACCTACCACCAGTTAAATGGATTCTGGCTAAGCCTAAACTGAGATCATAAACAGCTCCAAAGCATGGTACTTCCACAACCATGCAATACTTTAAATAGGGTGTTCTTTGGTGGTGATTGATGAAACCAAAGTTGAAATTTTGGTTGTATTTCCAAAAGATGTTTGGCTCAAGCCTCAGAGTGAAGCCCGGTGAGAACATCATCAATATATAAGCTTCTTGAGAAGCCCTCCCACCCTAAAATCAGGAAAAGCCTACTAGAAGATCTCAACTATTTCAGGGCTGGAATGTGTAGGCTGACTCTCATTTAACAATTTAAATGTGATTTGTTAATTCTGACCTAGCCACATCCCCAGTGATAGGAGGGTGTGCACACTTGTGCAACCACATTTTTTCCACCTGTTTATTTTTACAGGTCGAGGGCACATTAATGGTGAAAAATATTTTGACTTGTCTTGGCCTATTTTTTTTTTCCAACACCACAAAAACTTTTGAAAAGGGGTGTGTAGACTTTGTACATCCATGGGATGTGACTACTTCGTTGGTGAAGAGCTATGTCTTGTCTCTTTATTGTGCTTGATGGAATCATGCAGTGGCAGCTGCAAACAAGTGTCTGGCTGAGGGCCACTGACCACTTGTTCAGGCAAAGTGGGTCAGTCAAGGTGACTGCAGGAGACATTTCAGTGACGGGCAGTCCCTCGATCACCTCGAACACAATGTACAGTTCAGTCATTGTGTGGTCTGTATTCCAGTAGTTAATTCAGGTGTGTGTGTGTGTGTGTGTGTGTGTGTGTGTGTGTGTGTGTGTGTGTGTGTGTGTGTGTGTGTGTGTGTGTGTGTGTGTGTGTGTGTGTGTGTGTGTGTGTGTGTGTGTGTGTGTGTGTGTGTGTGATGGCGATTAGAACACTGCTCAGTATATATATCCATCCATCCATTTTCCGAACCGCTTGATCCTCACTAGGGTCGCGGGGGGTGCTGGAGCCTATCCCAGATGTCTTCGGGCAGTAGGCGGGGGACACCCTGAATCGGTTGCCAGCCAATCGCAGGGCACACAGAGACGAACAACCAACCACGCTCACATTCACACCTAGGGACAATTTAGAGTGTTCAATCAGCCTGCCATGCATGTTTTTGGAATGTGGGAGGAAACCGGAGTGCCCGGAGAAAACCCACGCAGGCCCGGGGAGAACATGCAAACTCACCACAGGGAGGCCGGAGCTGGAATTGAACGCGGCACCTCTGCACTGTGAAGTCGACGTGCTAACCACTGGACTACCGGGCCGCCCCAGTATATATATATATATATATGTGTGTGTGTGTGTGTGTGTGTGTGTGTGTGTGTGTGTGTGTGTGTGTGTGTGTGTGTGTGTGTGTGTGTGTGTGTGTGTGTGTGTGTGTGTGTGTGCGTGTGCGTGAATGATTACATATACAGCAGGTTAAGTGAAAAAGAGTGAGTTCATAAAGAATTTCTCAGTGTGAATCAAGGCTTATCCATTGCATATTGTTTTTCTGTGGAGTAGATGTGTGAGTGGTGGGGGATGGGAGTGTATATGTGCATGTGTCAGTTGTAATGCCTTTCCCCTTCCTCGTCATGGCTTTTTTTTTTCTTTCCTCACTCTCGCTTTCTATGTCTGTTAACCTTTCCCCTCACCTCCCCCAACTCTCTTGTGTCCTCCCTGCTAGGTTCCCACTCTTGACAGGGAGAGCATCAGCTCCTTTATTACATACATGGAGGGAGATATTCCTCCCCCACCTCCGTCATGTACATACAGTACACTCTGTACTCTGTGTAACTGCATCGGAATATGCAAATTGCATCTTTGTGGAGCAGTATATGGAGTCCTTTGCATGCTCGTTAGCCACCCTGCGAAGTTCTTCATCTTATCTTTAATTATTTTAGCCAGCAGGCCATTTCAATGTGATGCAATTTTTTTCTTTCAACAAAAACAACAAAAAAGCCACACAAAAACACCAATAGCAAAGTGAAAAAAAAGTACAAAGGCACATGTGCATTCATAGGCTGTCAAGTGCGCATAAAATAAGAATCGTAACAGCCTGGTCTCACAATTTTGAGCAATGCATGGTTGTGCCTCAACTAAATCTTCAACTGTGTTGAGCAGAACACGTCTTGGATAACAATCATATATATATATAAATCAGCATCTATTGTATTGTATTGTATAATAACAACAACAACAGTAAATAACAGAGCGAGATATGCTGCACAAGTTTTTCCTCATGCATCGTGACTTAAGTCCTCACAATTTTTTTTAGTTCGCTTGTGTAAAATATGCATTTTTAAAATATCCCTCATGAACCATTCATCGGTTTTTAGTGTGAAGAATATTCATTGTATTGTGTAGCAGTCTCAAGATAGGATTCAGTGTTGCCTTGTTTGGTCAGAATTCAAACGAGCAGAATCATGAAAACTCTCAGTTTAAAGAACAGATGCGTTATTCTTTTATACCTGACCTGCTCATGTTGTAATTGTCAAAATAATAATGGTCTTTATTCCTGTCTGTGTAGTAAAAAGAAGAAATGTAGGTGGGGAAAGGTGTGGTCAGCAGCTCTCTTCCCTCACACAAACACGCAGAATTAAACAGTAAACACCCAAAAGCCTCGTTAGACGAGACAAATGGTATTTAGTTATCATAAAAAAATTACGATGTTATGTCTATTCGTAAACATTTTGTTTAATCAACACAAAATGTACGGTATGTGTTCTCGGCTTACATTGCGTGCCATTTACTAAGAATTTGTTGACCAGTGTCATTTTGTATATTTCCTTCCTGCAGACAGTATAAAATCTCACTGAATATTTCATGTTTCACATCCCAACTATGAGAATAGAGGATGGAAGTCTAGTTATATGATTTTGCATTGTTAGAGGTGGGAGGGAGTAAATCACACATTTGCCAGAACCAAGTAAGTCTCAAGTCGTAACCTTCACGTGTCAAGCAAGTTCCAAGATACTGTGGGGTAAAAAAAAAAAAATCTGTCAATGGGCGTGTCGCATGGGCGGCCCGGTAGTCCAGTGGTTGGCACGTCGGCTTCACAGTGCAGAGGTTCGATTCCAGCTCCAGCCTCCCTGTGTGGAGTTTGCATGTTCTCCCCAGGCTTGCATGGGTTTTCTCCGGGTGCTCCGGTTTCCTCCCACATTCCAAAGACATGCATGGCAGGCTGATTGAGCACTCTAAATTGTCCCTCGGTATGAGTGTGAGCGTGGATGGTTGTTCGTCTCTGTGTGCCCTGCGATTGGCTGGCAACCGATTCAGGGTGTCCCCCGCCTACTGCCCGGAGACAGCTGGGATAGGCTCCAGCACCCCCCGCGACCGGATCAAGCGGTTTGGAAGATGAATGAATGAATGAATGAATGAATGAAAGTTGTGTCGCCACCAAATTTCAAGCAAAGTCAAGTCATTACTTGGTTCAAGCAAGTTGTAAATCAAATCATAGCACTGATTATAAGTACAGCATCTCTAAAATGATCTCTACAAATTAAATGAGCATTTACATCTCGGGCAGCACGGTCGTCGTCTCGTTAGCACATCCGTTTCACACTGGAGAGGTGCAGGGTCTGATTCCAGCTGCGTGGAGTTGGCATGTTCTCCCCGTGTCTGCGTGGGTTTCCCCCGGGTTCTCCGGTTTCCTCCCACATTCCAATTACATGCATGGTAGGTTAATTGATCACTTAAATTATCCCGAGCTGTGATTGTGAGTGTGAATGATTGTTTGTCTGTGTTTTCCCTGCCATTGGCTGGCAACCAGTTCAGGGTGTACCCCGCCTACTGCCCAAAGTTAGCTAGGATAGGCTCCAGCATGCGCGCTACCCTTGTGAGGATAAGTGGATTAGAAAATGGATGGATGAATGAAATTATGACTGTCAATGTTGCGATAAACAATGACTTCATGGCCATGTTGTTTGTTTGCTATGGCATAAAAGTAATTAACTTGATTGATACTGAGTGTAAGAATTTAATGTTCTTTACTAGAATATCCCTAGTGAGGATAAGCGGTTTCATCAAAACACCCTTGAATTAATAAAATTTCTCCACACCTTTTTTCTCTCCATGATTGATTGCTAGCAACACGCTACTTCTCTTCTTTTGCATTCAGTGGTAGGAGTCGGTGTATCGGTGCAGAGGAACTCTTGAAGTGCGCATTACTTCACCACGTTATTAAATAGAGGGTGGGGCGGGGTGCTTTGCATGACTATGCAAAGCGAAACACAACAGTCAAAAGGAATGGTTCGGCCAGTATTCGCAAAACATCCCACCCATGGTTATGTTACTTAGCTACAGTTACAGTCACATATTTTTTTTATTGGTCCAAAGCAGTGTTCGTATCACTAGCTACACTGTGATGTTAGCTTACCTGGCTTTGTGAGTTGTGAAATGACGAATGAAGTTGACGTTGTCGTTGGATTTTAAATGAATGATCCTCTGAGTTGCTCTCATCACTGCTGGTGGTGTTTAGGTCACCGCTTGAAACCAACTAGCGATACAGATTGGATTGCCAGGTTGGCATGAATGAAACAAAAAAAAACGTTTTTTTTTCTTTTTCTTGCTTTCCTTCTTTAAAAATCAAACTGTTTTCAAATGCACATTTCAAATTATAAACAAGATGACTTGTCAAGGCAGACAATTGCCCTCCTGGATAAATCGTCAGTCTTGAAAGTGTATTCGACCATTTGCAAAGAAACGCTAGCACAGAGTTCTTGGAACGGGAGATGGGTCAGTAACTGAAATGACGTCTGAATGAGTGGTTTGACACTCCTGCCAGCACTGTTATGTCACAAGCGGCTGTCTGCACTCGTCGGAATTCATATTTAGTTTCCAGGAGGGCAGTGCAGTGAGCGCACCTAAAGATCATACCCCGAGTGCAGCATGCATGCATGCAATGAACAATCAGTTACACTTCAAAGGTCTTTCCTCCTGCCACCTGAGATCAAGTGGCAGGAGGAAAGACCTCCCTCAGACTAAGGTGAGTGTACATATTCAAGGTCTGCCAGTGCAAGTTAGTCCCCTGAGATAAGGGAACAGAGGCTAATTTTGGACATTGGGGTCAAAGGATTAGGGGGTCTGCTCAAGCTCGTTGCATGAATTGAGAATGCCTTCTTCCCTGAGATACCACCACACTCCCTTTTTGCATTGGTCAAGCAAATTCTCACCAATAATATTGACTGACCCACAATACACATCCACTGATTTCAACATGCTCAATTTTGTAACCCGCCCAAAAGTCCAGAATTCCATCTTGTTACTCACTTCATTTTCCACACTTGTTTATTCCTACTACCCGCCCCCGCACTCCGTGTTGCATGCAGCGTGGCTGATCAGGAAACACAAAAGGGCATCGTCTAGCTTGATGTTTCTGTTTACATTTACTATGTGTAGCATTTGCCCACCTCCTCACATGTTCCCGTACGGTCTATAAAAAGTCTGCATTTCTTCCACAGAATGAACTGCAGACTTTAGAAAATTCCTTTTGTGCATTTTCCTTGAAACTCACACCAGCCCACTCTGATTGCCACAACCTCCCAGGCAGCCTTTTCTCACTCGCTCTTTTTCTCACACCTCCACAGCATGCCATTAGACTGCAGTAATTCCACACAAAGAGGGGTACCCGCTTATGTTTGGCTGCTCACGTTTTCCTTTCTCTCCACAGGTCTACTCACAATGAAATGGAGAAGAACAGGTATGTCAATAAAAAATCAATTTCGATCGCCTCGTGTAATCCTAAAATGAACATCATCAATGTGCTCTTCCTCAACACACAAGAACATCCAATTTCTTCACCCATATCTGTCCAATGCAATCTCTTCAAAGTTGTGCAGAAACCGTCCACTGTCAATCAGTGATTAGCGATTTTTCTCTTTGTATTCTTATTACTGGACAAGGAATCCAGAGACCCCAAATTCAATTCAGAGTAACTGGTCACAAATGCAGTCATGAAAGTTCACATATTGTATCATTTTCATGTACACTGAATTTTCTTTAAAGGTAGTCTTAGCTGACATCAAATTCTTCTGATAACTCGGCATCTTGCTGGTTTTAAAAAATGAAAAAACAGTTCATACAGTATGTTAAACTTTATGAATTAGTCATCTAAAATAAAGTCATCGACTCTGATGATGAATGAAAACATTGGATGGCATTTTCCCTTGCCCGGACGTGGGACACCGCGGCCCCCCTCTGGAGCAAGGCCCGGAGGCGGGTCTCGCTGGCGAGCGCTTGGTGGCCGGGCCTACACCCACTGGGCCCGGCTGGGCTCAGCCCAAAGAGGCAAAGTGGGTCCCCGTCCCCATGGGCTCACCGCCTGGGGGCAAAGGGGTCGGGTGCAAAGTGAACTGGGCGGCGGCCAAAGGCGGAGACCTTGGCGGTCCAATCCCCAGCTGCAGAAGCTCGCTCTTAGGGAAATGGTACGTCACCTCTCTTGCAGGGAAGGAGCCCAAGCTGGTGTGTGAGGCAGAGAAGTTCCCACTTGACATAGTAAGACTTGCCTCCACACACAGCCTGGGCTCTGGTACTAGTTCTCTCAAGGGGGGTTGGACTCTCTTCCACTCTGGAGTTGCCCACTGTGAGTGGCGCAGAGCAGGTGTGGACAGACTCATTGGCCCCCAGCTCAGTGCCTGTACATTGGGGTTCACACTGGTGGATGAGAGGGTAGCCTCATCCAGAGTACCTACCCTTTTTGCTTTTTGGAGTCTTTGGAGGGTGTCCAATACTCCCTCAGGGGAGTCCCTCATTCTGCTAGGGGACTTGAATACTTGAATAGGCAATGACAGTGATTCCTGGAAGGGTGTGATTGAGAGTCATGCCCTCCCGATCAGAACTCGAGTGGTGGCTGCCGTTCAATGATTGACTTTGTGGTCGTGTCATCTGATTTACGGCCTCATGTTTGGGACACTCGGTAGAAGAGAGGGGCGGAGCTGTCAATTGATCACCACCTGGTGGTGAGTTGGTTCCAATGGTGGGGGAAGTTGCCATTCCGACCTGGCAGACGCAAACGTATTGTAAGGGCTTGTTGGGAGAGTCTGGCATAATCCCCTGTCAGAATGAGTTTCAACGCCCACCTACGGCAGAGCTTTTCCCACGTGCCATGGCAGGCGGGGGACATTGAGTCCAAGTGGAACATGCTCCGCTACTCTATTGTTGAGGTCGAGCCGCTTTTTCTCCATGTCGAGAGGAGCCAGATGAGGTGGCTCGGGCATCTGATTTGGATGCTTCCTGGACGCCTCCAAGGGACGACCCAAGACGTGCTGGAGAAACTGTTGACCCGACCCCACACAAGTGGTAGAAAATGGATAGATTGTTAGTAATAGTAGTAGTAACATACGGCCCTGCATGCATGGGTGCATTATGTCTAAATTGTTGAACCACCAACTCCGACCACAACCACTTTTCTTGTTGTTGTTGTTACATGTGAGATGCGAGTATTCATGATAGTTACTGCGAGGTGTCAGAGGGTGAAAGCGAAGACAGAAGGATGATTTATTTACTGGTGTGCTGACCTAGTTGTCGTGTTTAGTCAGTCTGGGGCTAATAAAAGACATACATTTGGGTAGCAAGGAACAGTTCCGTTTTCGCAGAGATGCAACATCACAGATCAATAGCTTTCATCTGTCTATTTGTATACTCACCTATTGACACAGTGCCCTTTTGGCACTTGAACCAGAATAACCTGCCACTGAACCATCCACTTCCCTATCTTCTTTTTTTCAGTAACTTGGGTAAAGTGTCGGCCACACTATGTTATGTCACAAGGCAGGCTAACATTTGCGTTATGTATTGACCTTTGCACTTTGGAAGTCAGATGTGAAACAAACTGCCGGTTTCATTCATAGAATACTGTCTTCTCACTTACATACTTGTCACTTAACTACTTTGTATGTGCTCAATTAATCTTAGTTTATCGCGTCTAACCAGTTAAGCCATGACCAGACCATGCTCTGATTGTGCAATCGCACCAAATCAAGCTTTAACGACACTCAAATTGCCTATTGCCGTTGTATGAACAGCTCGTCCTGGCTTGAGGTGCAGAAACAAACATCTCCACTGTCAAGTAAACTATTTGAAGAACTCTGACGTCCACACTCCCACCCACTCAGGCTCACACATGCACACTGGCACGCACACACTGTTTGTGAAGCTGCAGACGGAGGTGTGTGTTGTATAACAGCGGGGTCAGTCAGTCTCAAACACCCACCAGACCTTAGCAACGGGCAGAACTGAGAGTTGAGAGCAATACAGGAAGCAGAGATTGATGGAATTGTTTGAAAAAGATGTCATAGGACGAATGGGCAGATTAATCAACTGATTTCTGTATAGATTCTATTTCTGATAGTTTGTTATTGTTGGGTTTGAAATGTTAACAGTCATTTAAACCCATTGAAAAGCTTTAGTCGGCATACTTTTGCAGTTTATTTGCAGTATGTTTTTGGAGACCAAAGTAAGGGTCCAATCTTTGCCTTGGTGAATTATTGAGCTTGCTTTCTGCTTTCCACCAGAACTGTATGGGTAATGACCTATTTTACAAATACAGTATAGCCTAAAACATCGGAACTATGAAGTGAAAAACTATTTTCTGCCAGTTCCTTGACATGCAAAAATCAGATCCTGTGTAACTCTGCTTTTTGTTTTTCCCCCTTCTGCCTTTAGACGGGCACATCTACGACTGTGTTTAGAGCGACTGAAATCTCTGGTTCCTATGGGTCCAGACGCCAACAGGCACACTACCCTGAGCCTCCTGATGAAGGCCAAAGATCACATTATGGTGCGTGTGGTCATATTTTGCTCATCTAAACATTGCTTTTCAAGTGGTTTAGATCATAAAGCGGCATCATTACATCAAGTTCATGGAAAGGAAAGACTATAGCCATATTTCCACCAAGTGGTACAGTCCAGTTTGTTCCAGTATAGCTCTGATGAGTAAATCCAGAAGTGCCCCATACCATGTCGTGTCATATAGTACTGCTCGGAGCGTTGATAATATTTTCTTATTTCCTCTTGTTCACTATGCAGAGGTTGGAGGAGAGTGACAGAAGAGCCCAGCACACCTTAGAACAATTACAGAGAGAGCAGAGGCATCTGAGAAGGCGTCTGGAGCAGCTCGGTGTGGAGAGAATCCGCATGGACAGCACTGGCTCGGCCGTGTCCTCTGACAAATCTGACTCTGACCAAGGTTGGTCATGCATGCGATTCATTCATTCGTTTCTTTCTTTCTTTCTTTCTTTCTTTCTTTCTTTCTTTCTTTCTTTCTTTCTTTCTTTCTTTCTTCTGGAAAGTGTGTAAAATGCTTGCTTGGAGGATTACCTGTCCTTGTTTTGGCATCGCATCTGTTGTTCCAAGTGCTCAATTGCGATTGAATACCTGCTTCTGATTCTCTGATAATAATTTCATATACATTTCACGTGACACATATCAGATGCGTCTGTGTTTACATTTGCAGAACACATCAATCAAACTACATGCACAGATGCTGAAACTCAACGGTAACAAATAAACAATATAAATGAGAACCGTTGCATACAGTTTACTTGGCCTGCACTGACTCACACCCCCACTGGTTTGAATTAGGGCACAGGTGTCAAACTCAAGGCCCGGGGTGCAGATCTGGCCTGCCACATCATTTTATGTGGCCCATGAAAGCAAATCAAGCATGTCAACTTCCATGATGCTTGCTGGAGTCTGAATCAAAATTTCAAATTGTCATATCTAATCCAAAACAACAATATTTGAACAAGCCATTATTCTTGACTTTTGATTTCAAAACAAGTTATACATCAATTTGTTGTTCACTGTGTATGTAACATTTGGAGGTTGTTCAACATTTGGTTTTACAAAATTCACAGTCATAACGGCCCTCCAAGGGAAACCGTCACGACAATGTGGCCCGCCACAAAAAGGAATTTGACACCCCTGAATTAGGGTAACCTCCACTCCTGGACGCCTTCTGCAATGAGTTTCCTTATTTAATGATAGGCACATATGTAATGAACCATATTTGTTCCATATTTAATGGTCTGTTCTTTCACTGTAGCCAAGATGAGCGATAGGACACCGTTCTGTGCAGAGGGAAATTATCCTGTTTCCCTTCATTTGTCAGAAAATTATTATTCATTAATTACAAATCTGTCTTTGGTCATCTGTCTATCCCAGCGATGTATAGTGACAGGCAGAGACATGAAATAATCTTCCATCAGATGGCAGAAGATCCAGTACAATAAATCAACCCGTCATTATTCAAACAAGACAATAGGTCATGGATTCCTGTGAGTCTATCATCTTTTTGTTTATGAAACCACATCAGTTTTCGACACACAGTTTTTCCAGCCATGGTAGACCTGGTCGCTCATTCCAACACTTCATAACATTCTCAAGACCCCCACTCCGCTTAAAAACAAACTTCTTTCTTTCTCCCTTCCTGCCCCTTGGATCACCATCGATCTCCGTCTCATGAATGCCAAAGCTCGTCAACTTGAATGCCTTTACAGAAACACTGGACTATCCACAAAGACATTTATACGAACCATATTTTATGTTATAAGGACTCCATTGCCAGCACTAAAATCCACCCCTATTGCACTATAATCACTGCCAACAATGGAAACCCCAAGTCACTTTTTGCCATACTTATCCTATCACCCCCCATGTACAGTAAACGCAACCTCCTTCTCCAACTCTATTTTGTTCATTTCTCAATGAAAAAATAAGCATTCACCAGAACCTTGGATCATGCCCTCAACTTAGCACTCAATTTTCACCCATCCACACACTCATTCTCCACCTTCCAGATCCCAGTCTCTCACCAATCACAGAACTCAACCAGAAATTCAAACTTTGTCAGGAATCCCACACTTCTTCAAAACCTTTGAATTCAATTGAGGGACATTTCTAAAAGTCCCATGCCACATTTCATGTCTTTTCTTTGGGTTGGGACGTCCAGGTCGGGTCCGTCTCTTAATGTGAAGCAGAATTCACCAAGCCTTGGTGACTCCCACCTTCACATTGAGCAATTTGATATATGGACGCCTTGAACGGCGAGCCAGTATAGGATTTTAGCGCTCATTCTCATGACTCCAATTTCTTCCCTCTTGCCCACAGAGGACCTGGATGTGGACGTGGAGGGAACGGATTACCTGCTGGGTGATCTGGAGTGGAGCACCAGCAGTGTGAGTGACTCAGGGGATGAACGGGGAAGTCTGCGGAGCAGCTGCAGTGATGAGGGATACGCCAGTGCCAGCTTGCGTCGCCTGCAGGACACTCAGGAGAGGGCCAAGCAGCCGGCCTGCAGCCTATAAACATCACTGGTCACTGGTTCATCTCCCGCCTACACTGATCCCGTTCCAAGAATGTGTCGCCACACCCTGGTCGTATGCCCACCTCAGAAACCCCCCACCCCTGTCCCCCTACTAGGACAAACCCAATTGTGAGGTCTGTCATCCACCCAGGCGTCTGCAGATCTTGTGCCACATAGCTACTTCTCATCATAACCGAAAGGCTTGGAGAAACCTGCCCACAGCCAGCTCATCATTATCTCACGGTCGTTAGGTGGAATACACACCAGTCGGTTCTCCCTTACTTGTCCCTCCGTCCATCATAAATGCAACTTTCAGCCAGAGAATGTGACCGTACAATATCCCACTGCCTCTTTTTTTTATGTCTCAAGAGGTATGGGAAGCACTTATGAGAGTTCACAGACAGGCAGACACACTCACACACAAACACACACGTTCCATCATTGCTTCTTGATGCCCAGTAAGATGGTGGTCCCATAAGGTGCGCCACACAATCGGGCAATTTTTATCTGCCCAGCTCACCACAGTCAGTCATCCGATTTTTGTAAACATAAACATGTCAACCTTTTCCAAACATTGGTTAAAAAAAAAATAGAACTCCTTTTCCCTTTCGTACGTCAGAAGTCATCTAAAAGGTGTTTTAAAAACTTTTCAAAGGGCAGACAATGGAAAAGCAATATGAGTGTCACTAGCAAGGCATCTTCACCCTGACCTATTTGGTCCCCACCTGGACAGTGGAGGGTTTGGGATCGATGCTTTCTGCCGCTCTCTGACGACTGTGGTCTTTTTCATATATACGTGTGTATGTATGTCTGTGTCCTTGAATCTGGCAATGACAGTGGTCTCCTGTCAGTTTCTATCAACAGCCACCTGTCCAGTTTATGGAAAGTTTTGGCAGGTGCTGGTGCACTATTATCCACTATTGACCAGCTGTTACCTGGGATGGAATAGATCACGGGTTGGAAACTCCGGTTCCTTGAGAGCAACCTAATGCCTGTTTTAGAGCTCTCCCTATTCTAACACACTTGATTCAATTGATCACGATCATTTCAGGCTTCTACATAGCTTGCTGATGAGCTGATCGTTTGAATGAGGTGTGCTGGCATAGGGAGGGATCTAAAACAGGCAGGATATGGCTCTCGAGGAACCGGGGTTCGCTACCCCTGGAATAGATAGTCTACCTACTGAGAGCAGTCGATAGGCTGAAGAACATTCCACTACGTAGAGAGATTGGCAAGTGGAGGCAAAGCGCATTCATTTTCTTTTGCTAGATTTTCCTGCCATCAAGCTTTCGAAAAGGAAAGCCACACTAAAATACAACGTCTGCTTTACGTTTTGCGGTGAAAGACAGCTATTTGACAGCTATTTATTGTTTCGGAAGAAATGTACGCCTAACGGTAATGTAAATAGATTACAGATGTCTATCAGAAGTATTTATTAGATCTGATGAAGCTAGAGATGAATATAAATATATATTTAATTAGTTCTACATAGCCTTTGTTCTTCTCGTGAAGTTTTCTTGAGAGTTTTACATGTGTAGTTTGGTCGCACAGCCTAGTCAATCCATAGAATATTTAGAAATGTCTCTTGTGCCTCAAGGCTTTGTGTCTGTTGGGGAAGTTTGGCACCGGTCTCTTAGAAGATGAAATGGTAGTCTGTGGTTGGTGGTGCTTCGCTGTTCTTCAATACAAGATGGAAAAAGTCAATAGAACAATTATAAAAGAGAAACGGTGGTGGTGGTGGCGATGTCGGCAATAGAAGTAGTGTGGCCTTCCTCAAGGTGCAACAAAAAAAAGTCCATCTCTTTGTTTGGTCAGGAAGACACGTGCATGGTGAGGATTGCAGTTTGTTTTGAATGTAGATGTCCTTCATCCAGCAGCCAGAGTGTCCGCTTGGTGCCAAAGGCAACCCCCCCCCCCCCCTCCCCCAGCCCCCAATGACAGCCAGCGCTTACGGATCTCAAGCATGAAGATGGTCCACAAAAATGATTCTATAGGGGGGAAAAAAAATAAAATCACAAAAATAGATACAGTATTTGTTTTCTGAGTGTGGAATGCTTTTTTTTTTTCCTCTTCAACCAGAGAACTGTGTAGCAACGTGATGAAGAGGATGTGGAAGGACGTGTTCAAAAGTAGGAATTCACTGATGCGTGCGTGTATTTGTGTCTCGACCCTGGACAATTGATTGTGTGCATCTCGATAAAGTCAAGACAGAGCCCTCTAAATCTGCATTTGGAATGGTTATCGCAAAGACTTTATTTCATGTGAAATTTAGTTATGTAGACCTTAATCACAAAAGAGTCTCAAAAGGCTCAAAACTGCAGCCCACAAACGGGCCTTTACAGGACTGTAGTGGGACTACACAAATGTTATTGAGATGAAAGTAATCAATTAGCCAGGTGTCTTACTTCGTCACTGTCTTCAGAGAGAGTTATCGAGGGGGAAAGAGTAGCGGCAGTTTTAAGCGCCAGAAAAACACTTGGCTTATTTCGTTGTATAATGCAAAAAAGAAAAGCTGTGTCCGCTTGAAGAAAGATTCACATGCTAACCTTAGCATTTAAGTTCTCCGTTTCGCCATCCACGGCCTCGTCTTCCGCCAATCTGCCCGTGTGAGTCTGACCCCGCCATACACCTCCACATCCTGCACTTGCGTGTGTGGTTCAGATATGTGGTGGATGGAGAATTTCAGACCCTGGTGCTTTCAGCATCTGCCTGAAGAGGCAGCTGTTGAGTCTCAAGGAAACAACCAGTTATTTAAGCTACAGGTTTAAGCATTGATGGATCTTGTGTTCGTGTTTGTAAGTTATTTGATTTGTGTATACTTTGTGGCTGGTATCGCCTTAAACTGACCCTAAAATGTAAAAAAAAAAAAAAAAACCCCAACAAAAATGTACTACATGTTTGAATATGATCTGTTGAAATGTAAGCCGAATTGTTTAGATGTGTGCTGTCATGCATCAACACAACACAGACACACACATAAACAACATTGTTACGGCATGAATATCACTGTCACCTGATGATGCCTTTCTTCGAAGGCGGCTCATTTCTTCTGTATGTTCCAAATCAGCCTAAAAGTGGACATTTCGTGCACTTCATTTTTAAGAATTGGACAAGTGAAACAACATACAATGTGCGGCAGCAATTTGTATTTGCCAGTGCAAGTAATAAATAACTTTGAAAGCCGTGGTTATCTACTTAACACCTTAACACTGTTTTTCTTTTTCCATGCTCATTACACTCATAATCAAGCAAGAACAAGTTTAAAAGTGTCAGGTTTTGCATGATGGTAGGTGGCGACAAAAAGGGCACATGAGGGAACAAAACCAAATGTAATCTAAACAAATACAAAACAGTACACCTCCCTCAAGGATCCCAGACGTCCCAAAGTCACCCAATGGCTTGGCGAGAGAAGAATCAACTGGACGTGGCTTGTCAGAAACGGCCGGGGGCCATAACACTTGCGCCGCTGCAAACAGGTACAGAGGGCGGCCGCAACACTTGCGCCGCCGAGTCGGGGTGGCAGCCGCATCACTTGAGCCGTCGGAGCAGTGGCACCAGGCCTCTGGTCTTGCGGGGTCCAGTCTCAGTTGGATCATTCTGTCGCGTTTTGCGTGATCATAGGTGGAGACAAAAAGGGCACCTAAGGGAACAAAACCAAATGTCATCGAAACAAATACATAACAAAAAGCAATGTTTTGCTGAACTTAATTTACCAGATAACGCAATTTTCTTTGCCGTTCTCATAGTCTACTAGATAGACTGTACCTCAATCTCATGTTCTGATTCGCTAGTTAATCATATCATCATATAGTTAACCATATCTAAAAAGCACAATGACACAAAAATCTCTTAATTCATCACAATTCTAAGCCAGGGGCATTGCTTGGCGTAAAGCTCGACTGGGGCACAGGCCCCCTACTACATTGGACTACCACGGCTCGTATGGATGTGTGAATGCATGTAATGACTCGCCCATGTTGTTTATTTGCTGTGGCGTAAAAGTAAGGATTTTGTTTGATCGTGACTGTAAGAATCAAATGTTCTGTACTTGAGCCGATTATTTTAGAATTTGCATTCAAATCAATTGTGTATATATTATTTAAATATACAGTTAATATAAAGAAGTTGTGGCAGACTATCAAGGGGTCTACGAATACTGCATGTCTGTATCCATGTCAAAAATGGCAGAAAAATTACAGATATTAACATTTTCCCACAGGTAGATGGAAGGGTGTCCAGGGAGTGACAAGGAGTGGCCTCGGCCATGTAGCCAGTGGCGGTTCTGGGGAAGGGCCAACAGGGGCCAGTGCCCCTGTAGCACTGATTCTGCCCCCCGTGCACCCCCCTATGAACGTAGACTATACAGTAGCGCCCAGTTGCCGATGCCAAAGGTGGAACTAAAGTGCCTGGCTTAACATTCTAGTTGGACCTTTTAGGGCACTGCACCACTGAAAAAAGAAGCAGAGAAGCAGTCCCAAGATTACCACGACGATGAGTGATATTATATTGTCAAGGTAAGACCACAATACAAAACCAAGCAAGCCCGTAACGGATGAAGATCCAGAGAATGAGGAACCTGAGATGGAGACTGTCTGCATGTGTGCGTGCGTGCGTGCGCGTGTGTTTGTGCGTGCGAGTGTACGCTCGCGCGCGCTCGTGTGTGTAACTTTTTTTAATATCCCTTTTTATTTTTTAATGTTTATTTAACAGGAACAATATACAAGACATTGTCTTTTAAAATTAGGACAATTAGATGCATGTAAAACATCTAGCTTCAGTGCATTTGCAATTTTAGTCCCTGGTCAGGCTTAAGAATGTATTAATTTAAATGTACAGAATACAATAAATATATGAATTAATAAATTCATGCAATTAATAATTAGCCTTCATTAATGTGTGCTTAAACAGTGTAAGTGTAGCAGGTTAGTATATATTCTGTGTCCATGCAAAAATTATATTTACATGTATTCGGTTTGTCTTTCTCTACAGATATCAGCAAATGTAAAGAAGACTCGCCAATGCAGAACGGAGTTTTTCCACATTAAATCTGAAAACATACCTCATGTCTACTATGAATGATGATAGATTAAGCAATCTTGGTGAATGTAGCATTGGGTCTAGGAGGTCAAAAGCATTGAATCTTGAATCACTTCGGACAGTTTGCCAGAAATCACCAATATCGCAGAATACAGTTGTGTATAATGTTATGTATAATGCAGTTTAAGACTGTTACACAAAATCTGCACCAATATGAATCTTTTATCAGCACTTAATTCAGTACTACTATGATTATTATACTGTTTTTCATCATCACTGTAATGTTATGTCTGCAAAGGTTTAAAAGTTTGATGAAAATAAAAAGTCAAATAAGATTTCGAATCTTTGTCTTTTTTGCCCTGGGTTGAATGTGCCCCTCTATCGAAACCCCTGGCCCCAGCCAGGCCCCCTCAGTGAAATTGATCCAGAACCGCCACTGCATGTAGCCACCATGTAGCTCCGCCCCTTCCTTAATGGCAAGCTGACACTATCAAAAGCATGATCTGTGTTTCAGATTTTTGTATGTCTTTGCAGACATTGACTGATGCCGTGCAGTTCTACACTACAATGACATGTAGAAAGTAACTTATTATTACTCACATTCCTTCTGGTCAATTTACAGTCATTGTTTAACTGTACATACATGTTTTACGAATATTGATAGAACAGCGAGAGGAAAGCAGCGTAGCGAGAGAAAAATGACAAGAATCAACGTGTTGGTACGTGTCAATCGAAACAGGGCACTAATGTAGTCATTTAAGGCAAAATGAATCGTCCTATGTGTAATTGTCATTATGGTATTGCAGGTTTCCCCAGTGAAGTGACCCATGGTTACAAAGCTTTAATTTCGAAGATTGTTGTTAACGTTCAGTGATGGCTGAAAGCGCAATTCAGACGACTGCGTCGCTTCAACGGTAGTATCCATTCAAATGAAGCCTACTTTATACTGTATGTTACAGTCTTCCATTGGGAAATGAAAACGCAAGCCTGTATCCTCACATTCTGAGAACCCCACCAACATGAATACTAAAGACACTGCTGGTTTCCTTTTGTAAACAACCATCACGTCTGTTTACGTTGTCATTGAGCGTGTTCGTCTGTGTATTTTACATCGATTATCTGTATGCATGAGGGGCGTTGCTGCTGCCTGCTGTCCGCCATTTTTTGGAAAGCCGTGACAGCGCCAAGAGTGTCTGCTGGAAGGACAGCACCATCTTCTGGTTTGTGACTGTATAACACATCTGACAACTGGGTCTGCGTGTTAAAATACTGTAGTCCACGGACTTTCTTATTTGTGTACCCCTCGGTTTCTGAAATAAATAATAATAATAATAATAGTAATAATAATAATAATAATAATAATAATAATAATAATAATAATAATAATAATAATACAATTACCCAATGGAAATCAGACATTGCTTTTGAATTGTGATTCATGAGAATTATTTTTTTTAAACAAACGAAACAGTCCGAACAAAAATTATGGTTATAATTAACTGATCCCCCCCGCCCCCCAACAACCTTTTGAGAAAACTACTACAAATGATTTTTATAATGCTGAATCTGACTTCTACATCTCTCAGCGGGTATTTCGGCCCACCCTTCATGAGCAAACTGATGCAGTTGTCAAAGATTTGAAGGGTGGTTTCTCCAGGCGGCATGTTTCACCTCATTACATTCATTAGGATTTAGATCAGGGCTCTTGGAAGGCACTCTGATTTCCTCCCATAATTCCAAAAACATGCATGGCAGGTTAATGAAAGACTCTAAATCAGGGGGGTCCAAAGTCGGTCCTCAAGGGCTGTCCTGCCTGTTTTCCAACTCTCCCCGCAGCCACACACCTGATTCAAATAATCAGGAATGTTCTAATGCTGCTTCAGAGATGGATGATGAGCTGATCATCTGAATCAGGTGTGTTGCCGTTGGGAGAGATGGAAAACAGGCAGGACAGTGGCCCTCCAGGCCCGGAGCTGGACATGCCTGCTCTAAATGGTCCCTTGGTGTGAGTGTGAGCGCTGATGGTTGGTCGTCTACGTGTGTTCTGCCATTGACTTGCAACCAGTTCAGGGTTTATGACACCGCTACTCCTATGACAGCTGGGATAGGCTCCGGCACACCGGCGACCCTCGTGAGGTTAAGCGGATTTTTTAGTTTGTCTTTCATTAGAAAGTGTCCAAACACAGTATTCCGATTAATATTGTGTTTGTGGACTATGAATTAAGGAGAAAAATCCACCTTTTAATCTATTTCAGGGGGCTTTCATTTTGCCTTGTACTGCCACACTTACTGTCAACTGAAAATGACATCATAGTACCCGAGTGCTCTGTTTGCTAATGTCACAGCTGTATTTTGGCTTTGGTGATTTGATCATATTTGTTTGTTTGTATGTTAACTGAATGAATCCAATAACTGTGTTATCTCTTGACCATTTCTATTAGTAACTGCATCCAGAGTACGGTGGTTGTGCTTGTGAGAGGATGATAGTACCAGCGAGCAGCGACTTTCCCCATCCTGCTGAGTCACTGTCAGCCCACGCCCCACCTCTTCAGCTGGCGCTTGTGTCACCACCACTCCCTGCAAAGCGGCGAGGTGCAACACTGCATACTGTCTTTGATTATTACTCCCTTTGCTTTAGTGGGCCAACCGACCTATTATAGACCTAATGCCTTCCAACCAACAAAAGTGATGAACTAAATCCACATTATATTGTGTCTACCTTATATGAATGGCCACATGAGTGGATGCGTAGGAATAATCAAAAATGAAAGTAGGAATACTCCAACATGATGACTGCATTAAAAGTGTCTACGTGTGAAGATTATTTAGGGATGTGGTGAAACAATGATGGACCAAAGAGTGTGTGGTACCTCCTATTGGATAAATTGCATAGAATCATAAATAAAACGTATGGTGACAAGTACGGTTGATAATTTAAGGTACTGTACATTGGAAATATTGTTTAAAAGTTATTTCCAGTGACTTTGCATTGGCTCGTCCTCATTGTATCGAGGTGGCAAGGCTGCAGGCTGTGTGTGAGTGCAGGGGTGTGGTCTCATCTCAAACCCAGCCTGGATAAGCACCAAGGCCAGAAACAGACCGAGACATCACTTCAATGTCATCGGATGAATGAATGTTATTGATGCCGTGACCTTGGGGTGACAATCAAGAATGAATTGTTTTGTGACACTTCATGTGGACACTCGCTGCTCTTAAATGGTAAAATCCTGCGAGAGAGAAATGTTAGTTGACATCAATTAATAACCATAATTTTCCAAACCGCTTATCGTCACAACAGTCACAGGCGTGCTGGAGCCTATCCCGGCTGCCATCGTGTGGTAGGCATGATACACTCCAATTGCAGTAATTAATAATCAAGTAACAACTGGTAAAAATCAAGCAACAATCAAATGCTTGACGGTAAGCTACATCCGCTCTTAAGCAGAAACACATATGCAAGTTTTCATGTTCCAGGGGAGTGTGAGAGCATATCATAAAAGTGTTAGTCTCAATGCAGAGGTGGGGATAGGAAGGGGTGGGGGCAGACTGCAGTATAACAAAACGCACCCCGGCGCACAGCTGTGGGCCCCACATCGATCCCATTTCTGCAATGACAGCGGATAAAAGAACCACAAGTATTCCAGGGATGTCAAGTCTCCCAGTGGCAATGAGAAAATCATTGATTTTATTATATATTTTGTCATCACCTGCTTGCAATTACATGTCGTCACGTTGAAAGTTGAATTTTAGATGGACACGCGTGTCCCAAGTGTTTAGTTGGGAGTTGCATGTCGATGCCTGAGTGACAAGACAGCAAAGAGGCGCTGAATGAGTGAATTCTTGTCTCCCAAGAGGGTGGAGGAATCTGCATGGGGTAGCAGGTCCCCTCCCAATTCGCTGCCCCCGCATCCATCCATCCCCTCTACCGTTGTTTCTGCGTCAGATGATGCGCAGGCGCCCCTCCCTATAAAAGTACCTGCGTGGAACTCGATCACTGCACGCACACCGCGCTTGAACTCACTTTGTGTCTCACACTCGCTCCACTTTTACGGCTCGGCACACACCAGCAAGTGGCTAAAAAAACATGAGCTACTCAAATGAAATGTATAGCAGCAGTTCCTATCGGAAGATATTCGGCGATGCCCCGCGTGCCGGACGTGCGGGGATGATCAGTAGCATCAGCAGCAGCCCGTCCCGTGTGCACTCCTCGGGGTACCGCAGTCGCACCTATGGCGCCCCCGCGGTCATCTCGTCCAGCAGCTACCGCAGGAGCGCCGCACCCGGTCGCGTCTTCTCCTCCTCCATGCAGGACTCCCTGGTGGACCTGAGCCAGTCCACGGCGGTCACCAACGAATTCAAGATCATCCGAACCAACGAGAAGGAACAACTGCAGGGGCTCAACGACCGCTTCGTGTCCTTCATCGAGAAAGTGCACAACCTGGAGCAGCAGAACAAAGTTCTCGAGGCGGAGGTGACGTTGCTGCGGCAACGCAACAGCGAGCCGTCGCGCCTTCACGAGCTCTACGAGCAGGAGATCCGCGAGCTCCGCGCGCGCGTCGAGGAGCTGACCCACGAGAAGAACCAGATGCACCTGGACTGCGTCCAGATGAACGAGGCTCTGGAGCGCCTGCGGGAGAAACTCGACGAGGAGACCAGGCTGCGGGAGGAGGCGGAGAACACCTTGAAGGGCTACCGCAAGGACGTGGACGACGCCACCTTGGCGCGCCTGGAGCTCGAGAAGAAAGTCGAGTCGCTGCTGGATGAGATCGCTTTCCTGAGAAAAGTTCACGAGGAGGAACTGCAAGAAATGCAGTCGTCCCTGCAGGCCACGCAGGTAGGCGTGGCCTTACGTGTACCGACTATACTTTGGTTCATTACAGTTTGCAAACTTTACGAGCTCGATATAAAGCACAATATTGTGCTACACAGCAGTAGTGTACCATAATGGCACTGCAGCGCTTCTGCGTACTGCATTTTAATATTGTACAGATGCTACATTAGCTAATATTGTACCATGCTGAAATGTAACTAAACCACCCAGCCGTTTTTTAAAATCGCGATTTGACGCATTCTGCCTTATTGAATTAATGCGCACTCAAGCCACCTTATGGTAGGCTATGGCAGTTCACTATATTTCAGATCCGTGGTCCCACCCTTTTTACAACAAGCACTTATGACCGGTGACAACTTTCAGATGTAGAACCTCATCTATCTATCTGTCAGCTGTCTATCCCGTACACATTATCCAATACAAAAACAGTCACAACACTGGCAGAGTTGTATTCATTTAAAAAATGGTCTACTGTATACGGAGAAGTGAATCCTATATTATTGAGCAATACAGAGAGACATTTTAACTTGTGATTGTATTGACAGTTCTAAGGCAGGGATGTCAAACACATTTTGTCACGGGCCAGATTTTAGTGACAGTTTCCCTTTGAGGGTCTTTATGACTGAAACCAGGGGTTTGGTCACAAGGAAATGCTGAAAGTATCACTCGTATTTATTACAAATGAGAATTTGAAATGTTGGTAAAGATTCTCAGAAGCATCATGAAAGTAACCATCTTTGATTTGGTTTCGTGGGCCACATAAAATGATGTGGCAGGCCAGATCTGGCCCCAGGGCCTTGGATTTGACACCTGTGTTCTAAGGGAACAAATCAGTTACATTTGAGAAGAGGGGAGTGATAAAGGGGAGGGAGGGTTGAAAAATGCGCAGAAATAACGCATCATTCTTGGGTGTGGTCTCCCCGAGGCGCAGTAGTCAGGACCCTGACTTGCTCTTCACAACTTCTGAAAAAGGAGCTTTTTTACTAGTAGCACAGTAATAAACATAAAAAAAGGTTTCACAGCAACAATATATTCAAAATATATAATTTACTCCCACTTCTAATCTGGTATTCATCTGGTATTGTACAATCACGTTTAAAGCAAGGAAAATTCAAGACCTCTGTGAATAAATGTAACTTATAGTGGCGTCAATATAGTGAGAGATGGTTGTTGCAGGTTGATTTCTCCAGGGTATTGGCTTTTCGCCGCAAGCAATTTTTCGGCATGAAAGCTTGTGACTGCACAGCAGAAGCTCGAGTCAGCAGTTAAGCATTCAATTCAGTCCTCCAACAATCCACCCACCAACAATTTACCTCATAAGGACATAGATTAAATGCACATTCACTGGCCAGTTAGGCGCATCTTAATGATCGTGATCAAGCAATGCATCACAAGCACCATCAACTAGACTGCCTCCAACATTGCAATTATTGCAATTATAACATCCGAATGTAAAATGCCTTTGAAAACCAAACAATAGAACCCTTGAACCCTCTTCTGTCCAGGTATCAGTGGAGATGGACATGAGCAAACCGGACCTAGCTGCAGCCCTGAAGGACATCAGGGCTCAGTATGAGAACCTGTCATGTAGGAACCAGGCCCAGGCAGAGGAATGGTATCGTTCCAAGTTTGCAACGGTGACCGAGGCCGCTGCTCGCAACCAGGATGCCATCAAGCACTCCAAGGAGGAGCTGACCGAGTACCGCAGGCAGGTGCAAGCCCGCACCCTGGAGATTGAGTCCCTCAGGGGCCATAATGAGGCCCTCGAGCGGCAGATTGCTGAGATGGAGGATCGTCACAACAATGAAATTGGAGACATGCAGGTAGGGGGGGAAGACAGGAAGTATTTAATGATTCAGACTACAATTCACAAAATACGAACACTGCACAGCCCTGCTGAATGCAGGTCTTAGCTGCTATATGGATGATCTCCTCCTTCGATGTTTCACTTGACCATATGCCAATGCATGTGTTTATAGGATACCATTCAGCAGCTGGAGGCTGCACTGCACAGCACCAAAGGAGAAATGTCCCGTCACCTGCGCGAATACCAGGATCTGCTCAATGTCAAAATGGCACTTGACATTGAAATAGCCGCTTACAGGTTTGAAACTTTCCTAACAATACCGCCATTGTTAGTAGCAATGTCGCCTATTGTGCAACAATCAATTCAGTTTGTAGCAAAGCTGAGTCAGGCGGCTTGATAATCAACTCATTTAGATGTAGAGTTCACTGTAAATAAATAAATAAACAAACAAATAAATAAATAAACTCATTTTTGGGGGCCTGAAATCTTTAATTTAAGTTGCAAAAACTTTAAAATATAAATTACTGATATTTATGGCAGCAAGGTGTTGTGACTTATATCTTGAAATTGGCGTTCAATAAAAGTTCTGTCAACCCTTCTCTCTTTGTTGTATAAAAGCCAATTTTCAGAAAAGCATTCAGTTGAATTGCCCAACTTAAAATGTTACCAATGTTTGCTGCCTTAAAATTTGGAGTTAACCCAACACTATTATTATTATTATTATTATTATTATTTTACAGTGTATGTGCATATTCACAGTCTAAATATGTCAGGTCACTTTTATCTCCACAGGGACAGTTCACATTTGAAGTTATTTCAAGTAACTTTATACATTGAAGAAACCACAAACAAAAGCTCGGCACTATGACGTTACCGTCTGCCTTGGCCAGCTGGTTTTAGCGGGGCAGAATGGGGGGGGGGGGGCAAAGATTAGCTAGAGGGAGAAAACAGGATGGAGAAGTGGGAGAACAATGGGCACAACAACAGCTATATCAACAACAGTAACTAGTCCCACGATGACAGCTATGAGGCGAGTATGTGGAATATTGCAATACAAAAATTTCAGATCATCAAGTTGTGTCACCCCACATTTAAGGTTCTCCTTTTGTCATAATAGTTGCAAAGGTGGCAATGTAATCTATTGCACTGGTCCTTGGATGTGTAGGAAACTGCTGGAAGGCGAGGAGTGCCGCCTCAGCTCCGTCGGTGGTACCATGGTGCAGTCCGGTTACCCCGGCTTCTCCTACATGTCATCCCGCACGTACTCCCTGGGAGCCTACAGGAAGTCCAAACCAGAGGAAGAGGAAGAGGAGGGAGAAGAAGAGGATAAGGAGGACGAGGATGAGGAGAATGAAGAGGAGGGAGAGGATGACGACGAGGGAGCCGACCAGGAGGGAGGTGATGCTGAGGAGGACGAGGAAGAGGAGGAGAAGCCAAAAGGGAAGGATGAGAAGGAGAAGAAGAAGGAGAGCCCCACTGAGAAGACCAGCAAGAACTAAACTGCTTGTGTAGTTTCTTCTTCTTCATCATCATCATCATCATTTCTCATTGTTCCTGCTTGTAAGCTATAGTGACGAATTACACACGCACGCACGCGCATACGCACGCACACACACACACACACACCCACGCACGCACGCACGCACGCACGCACGCACGCACACACACACACACACACACACACACACACAGCATTCTATTTTTCTGTCGGTTTCGTCTCTTTGCAAGGTGTTCCTGTAAAAGATGATGAATTTAGATGGGGGTAGCTGAATCAGCACCTGAATGAGATGCATTCTACACTTGATCAGATCGTATGATGCCGTAAGGAGATCATTTTCTCTATGAAAGCAATTGATGTGCCAATCACGAACATTAAGAAAAATCAAACCCTCAAAATAAAAACTGCACATACTATAGCACACACACTTAAAGACAAATGCACAAAGCATGACACGAAAAGCCAGGCCAACTTTTACGGTGCTATTAGATTTTGACAGTTAAAAGTTGACGGCCTGGCCTTTTCTTTCTTTTTTTTTTTTGCACAATAATAACAGTACCAGCTCACTGCGTAACATCAGCTTGTCATTCTGGGTTGTAAAGCAGAATGAATTGCTTCCATTTGGGTCCAACCTTGTGTGTCCCACAATTAAAGAACGATCTTCCTCCCTGTCACCAGTGTCCGTCCTCATCACTTTATACAATGTGAAAATAAAACTCAGCATTCACCGTCGACCATCCGTAGCCATTTACCTCCTTGTCTTTGCATCCCAATGCCAAAATGCAGCAATGATTGCAACTCATATAGTATACATAAGTGCTGGTGTGTTTATTTGCTTGAATGAAGAAGTAGGTAATACCAAACTGTCTCTGTGTGCATATTCCAAAACGAAACGGAGTGAAACACAAACCGCGTGTACAGTTTATCAAGTACTGTATGTTCCTTCGATTCATTTACCCGCTTCCTTTCTGTTCTTTCCTTCTTTGTTCGAACCAACCGAGTTCAAGTGTGTTTGTCAAACAATCATGGCCATGTTTTTTTTGAACGTAGCCTTGTGAGCATGGCTGAGTGGCAGGCAGCTGACAGTGACACCGACAGCCCTCCACTCAGACTGCAAGTGGCAGATGGTTCATGGTTGGATGGGACGTCCAAGGGCTATTTTCACCTCAACCTTTTATTGTTGTTCTTGTTTTCCTTTTACTCCAATCTGAAGTGTCAGTCACGGCACCGCTCATCATGTCCCACTTGCTTGCGCTACCTTCTCCTTGACAAATGAATGAAACGATGCATGGCCTGATTCTCAGAGCTTGAATACTGCACCCGTGGTTGCTAATCATAATTTGCTTGTTGTGTGTTCAATTTAAACTTGCCTTAACCATAACTGAAACTATAAACTACAACATGGCCTCTCCCGCTGTCATACCTAACGCTGAGGTAGTAGAGGAGTACCGACTCTTTGCCAGTTGATCCGCTTTGTAAATAACTGTGACTGTACATGCTGCTAGCTAATGCAGTGATATTTCTCTCAAAGCCAAATAAAGCCATTTATGATCCAAACATGTACTGCGACTTTTTCTCTTCTGGTACGAGCCTCTCTAGAAACACATACAAAGATGTGTGTCACATCTTTGCATAAATTGTAGGCGTCATTTTCATTTTTTTTCTCCCCCAAAGATATTCATAAAAAATTGCGTTGTAATCTGATAGCACAGACCTGACCTGTCTTTTCTCACCATCTGAACTGCAAAAGAATCGAACTTGGAACTTTTTGACGATCACTATATTCTCACCATGCAAACTTAAATTTGGTTTCAGGGAAGTGGCAAGAAGTAACAAAACACATACTGTACCAGGGGTGCCCATTAGGTCGATCGCGATCGACCGGTAGATCACGGACTGGCCAAGTCGATCTCGAGGGGTGTAGAGGAGAAAAAAAAACAAAAACAACCATTTGTGTGACTTTGTGACATGTTTGTTCTGGTCATGTTTCTGTTGTCAATAGTTTTTTGCTTCAGTCATGGTTTTGTTTGATACTTTGGATTCGTTTTGTTTTCAGGACTTTGTTTGTTTAGGATTTAGTTCTGTGTTTTAATACAATTCTTCAAGTAAACCCTGCTCCTCCCTCTTCCCTGCTTTTTTGGGGTCCACCACCACCGTGACAACGGTGGTGCGTGACCTGTGTCCCCGGAAGTTGTTAGCACTCAGCAGTCTGCAATTGCAGCTTATGATCAGAGCAGTTGCGCTATATCTTTTATCGTTATCATTATTCTCATTCAGAGTTTGTTTCGTGTACAATTCACCGAGGGCACGGACAAAGAATAGCAATTTACAGGGCCGAGGGAAGCACTTTAAAACGGTACGTGTGAGCTAAGATAGTTAACAGGCTGCAAAAGTGCGTTGCATGCCTCCGTATCAGGCTGTTGCTCATCAAGGCGTGCGTGTGTATGTGTGTGCGATTGCGCCGTAACGGGTTGATCGCGGGAGGTTGGTTGATCGAAAAGTTGATCTTCAGTCCAAAAGGTTTGGGCACCCCTGAAATATACTTTGTTACTGTACCAACGTTTTCAGATATATGCAATCTACTCGAGTATTTCTTTTCCCCATGTCTTTTTACTTTTATTCCCAGGAATCTCTACTTTCAACTCCTTACTTTGTCACGATAGGCTTATTTTTCTCAACATCCACAGATGATGACATAAGATAAAAAAGGACAATAGTCAGTCAAACCGTGGTTTAGATTCAGATTGGTTGATTGATATAACGTGATGAAAAACATAAAGGAAAGGGAACCAAGGAATTACTAATGACGATGACACAACAGAATATTTTTTCTTCTTCTGAGTACAATCACCATGGATGTAAGCTATACGAGAGGGGGAAAAATATTTTTTATTCCGTTTCCCCCCTCATTGTGCCAAGTCGTCAAAACGGGTGTTGTATAATTAACAATCAATCTATCTATCCTAAACACACTTAGAACTCGCATACATTTAACATACACTAATTTGACAATCTATTCAACAGGTGGCATACTGTTAGACCTCCTAAAACACATTTTAATTTAAAGTTTAAAATGGCTAACCTTAAGCCCCTATACCACTGAGGGGCGAACAATTGTAACCTTTGGAGAAGGTAGCAAATTGTGAGTTCACACCAGAGTTCGTCAGGGTTCGCAAATGTATGCAAAACGTTTGCCCTTTCATTCGCCATCAGTTTTAGTGATTTTTCTGGTCGCAATGAAATTTTGAACAAATACACGCGAACGTCTGCTGGATGTCTGGCAACTGTTTGGCGAACATTTTAATTGCTGAATGTTAATCATATGTCCATTTACACACCCTGGTGAGGGGGGCCTGCCTGCCCATGTTTTAACTCTGAGGCAGCAATCGATGCATCTTTGTTGATGGGCCGAGCAGGATGATGGCTATTGAGTGTCGCCATCACCTCATCTCATCATCTGCCTGCCTGCTCTCTTCTTGAGCTGAGGAATGAGCCTGGATCAGATGGATTGCAGTTGCAGCTACCGCCAACACCACCTGTGACAATTTAATCACAGCCATTGTGTGTGCGTGTGTGTGTGTGTAAATATAGTTAAGTAAATGGGTGGAAAATCTTCTCTAATTGTGCTTGGAATTATAGAAGCTATAGTGGTGGCACAGTGGCAACCGGTTAGCACACCTGCTTCACAGTGCAGAGGTTGAGGATTTGAATTCGGGCTCCGGCCTTCCTGTGTGGGGTTTGCATGTTCTCAACAGGCCTGCCTGGGTTTTCTCCGGGTACGCTGTTTCCTCACACATTCCAAAAATATCAGAATCAGAATCCTCTTTATTGGCCAAGTATGTAGAACTCACAAGGAATTTGTCTCCGGTATAACACGCTGTATGAGTATTATCATAAACAAGGACATGACAAATAAGTATGGAAGGACATTTCGTAATGTAAGTGAACCGTAGTGCGGTGGTACCACCCAATGACAACTGTGAGACGATGTGCAAAGTATCAAGCAGAGCTAAAGTGATCAGTGGTAGAATACAATACTATGACAGTTGTACATATGCATGATAGCTTAATGCAACAGTCTAAATTGGCCCTGGATATAATATTGAGTTGTTATTCTATGTGTCTGTGATTGGTTGGCAGCCTGCTTATGGTGTACCCAGCGTGCTGCCCAAAGACGGCTGGGATAGGCTCCATCACGCCCACCAGCCAAGTGAGGATAATGGATGGATGGATGGAAGAACCTATAGAGTAGTTTCAGCAGCATAATATTCAGAAAATGACAAGGCAATACAGTGGACCCTTGATTTAATGGATTCGTGCATGGTGTGAAGAATCGTCTGTTAAGGCCTTTCTCTTGAGATTTAAGTACTTTGGCTGAGAAAATAATTTTTCAATATCGAACATCAAATAAACTGCTGAAGAGGCTTGACTGAGGCTACACAAATTTTTGAGACAGAGCCAGCATTGGTGCACCGTGCCCTCAGTTGGAGCGCCTCATGCCTCGCAGCGTTTTTGGTGCACTCTGAATAGTCGAACGACAAATTTAAGCAACGCTCTACGTATCGAACAGTCGCAGTCAAACATCACGCGCTCGGATATTATTTCCGACTTCGCCGCTAATGAGCAAGTTACTGAAAGACCCCCCCTGCCCCCCAATCACAAACACACATTACAGCTGCAGCACAAGCACAGAAACAGGAATAATATTGGAATAGAACGGACACTTATGAACTTAAGTTTGTTTTAAATGTAAATCAATCAATCATTCAATCAATCAATCAATCAATCAATAGCTAGGGTTGCTGAAGGTGGGCTCGACAAATTTCTAATGGCCCTCTTCCGCCCCCCTAAACCCGGTGCGGCAGCACACATATTCTGTCCCGCATTTTCAAATTCAAACAATGCCTGTAACCTTTTTCACTTATTTCAATGTTCTTCAAAAGTCTTGGAGAAAATTCATGTTCCATAACTTCTAGACGGCCTCCGCAGTCACTGAAAAATGGATCTTTGAACTGTCCGAGTTCATACACAGCTTACTTACAGTGGGTGTGTGAGACGTCTGGGTGGTAGAATGCCCATAAATGAAAAATGCACAAGTCCAGGTGCGATAAAAAAGGACTTTTGCACAGGAAGATAATGTATGCCCTGATTATGCCCGCAACCCTTCAGGTAATGGATGGATGGATGAATGTCGTAGTCCAGTGGAGTTTCATCTGTTTTGAGAGAGTCTTCAAATCTTCCTGTGTCAATGCATGTGACACCTGGAGAGCAATGACGCAGTTATGGGCCTGCGAAGTGAGGATGTTGATGTGAAAGTGAGCAGATTCATTGAAAATTCAGAGGTTGGATCAATGCCATGTCGTAGGCATCTCGTGTGTTGCTTGCTGAAGCAATGCCCTTGATCTGGTGGTGGTGCTTCGTGTGCTTCACTCAGCAGATTTAGTGTTGTGGGATGTGTTTGCTCCTCCTCCTCACTGACACTTTGCAATATGATTTTAGGTGACTGAAACTTACTGATTTACTTACTGACCAGTGTCCCAAGTGACCTTATGTACTATGTGTTGACTTACAAATGGACATTTGGGCACCTGTCTCTAGAACATCCTTCTAGAACACAGGTGTCAAAGTCAAGGCCCGGGGGCCAGATCACATCATTTTATGTGGCCCGCGAAAGCAAATCAACCATGTCAACTTCCATGATTGATGCTTGCTAAAATCTTGCAAAATTTCAAATTCTCATATGTACTAAATAACATATATTTTAAGCATTTTCTTGTGACCAGAGTCCTAATCTGCAGTCACTTCAACAATCGTTGAATAAACCATTATTCTTCACTTCTTGATATGGTTTGACAGTCATAATGGCCCTCCAAGGAAATGGTGACTCCAATGTGGCCCGCAACCAAAATGACTTTGACATCCCTGCTCTAGAAAGTTTCAGCATTCAGACTTTCTTGAGAAAAAAATCTCTCTCTCTCTCTCTCTCTCTCTCTCTCTCTCTCTCTCTCTCTCTCTCTCTCTCTATATATATATATATATATATATATATATATATATATATATATATATATATATATATTTATTTATATATATATATATAGTTAATGTATACATGACTCTTCTATCTTGTTTAAGTGTCATCTTCTCTCCACCAACACCCCTCCATCCTTCTGTCTGTCTGTCTCTCTCGCTCTCGCCCTCTACCTCCACTGCTATATATAGACTTCTGCATTGCAGATGTCCCATGGCCCTGCAGAACTGGAGGAGCTACGAAAGAGCCACTGCCAAAAAAACCTGCTGTTTTTGTCATCCATTGTGCAGAAGTGTAGAAGTAGGATATCACTAGTCTTGGGCCCACAGCAGAGTGTGAGATTGACTATTCAGTCTGTACACTGCACACTGTCCACCACGTCACACTGCAGTGAGGATGAGGAACCACAGTTATACTCACTGCAGTCCGAATCATTGTGTGTGTGTGTGTGTGTGTGTGTGTGTGTGTGTGTGTGTGTGTGTGTGTGTGTGTGTGTGTGTGTGTGTGTGTGTGTGTGTGTGTGTGTGTCAAACGATGGCTATCAACACACAGATGCGATTTCAGATAATATTGAATGGATCTCCAGCAATTAAGTATTTATAACTAACTGCTGACTGTTGACACGCCTGCAAACACACTAAGGCAAACGCTCCTTTGCAGCACTCAACGAACTCTTGCTGCCACTTGGTGGTAAAAATGAAAATTACAGTGGAATGCATTTTTTTTCTTTCCAATTACTGTAATTATCAAAACCCATTCGGAAAAAAATGCAAAGTCTATCTATCTATCTATCTATCTATCTATCTATCTATCTATCTATCTATCTATCTATCTATCTATCTATCTATCTATCTATCTATCTATCTATCTATCTATCTATCTATCTATCTATCTATCTATCTATCTATCTATCTATCTATCTATCTATCTATCTATCTATCTATCTATATGTGATAGATCGTGCTTCAAGGTCTCAAAGGCATTTTGACACTTCGTGGTCCAGTCCTGCACTGTCAACTTCACATGACTTGAAGGGTGCAATGCAGGCTTCGCCCCTCATATGGCTCTACCACCAGTTCTCTGGCCTGAAAGGAGCTTGAAAAAGGGCTTAGCCTTGATGGAGCAATCCTCAATAAAGTGCTGATAATACAGCACCATCCCCAAGAAAGACCTAATCTTCTGCGAGGGAGTGAGGCCAACACTGTCCATCAAGTCGGACACCTGCACCCTGTTTATAGCTTCCACAATTCTGGGGTCCGTCTGTACCCCGGATTCTGACATGGCAGAGGAACTTCACAGATCTCCAAAGAAAGTGTAATTTCTTCTGCGCTCGCCTGAGGTTATGGTTCTTCAAGCGGGAGAAAAACATTTCCAATCGCTCAAGCGCAATCTGTTCTGTCGGACCAAAGACTATTAGATCATCAAGATAGCACAAAAGGTTAGTGAAGTTCTTGTCCCCGAAAATGGAAAGCATCATCCGCATGAATGTAGCCGGGCTGTTGGATAAACCTCGTGACATCCGGTTATATTCGTTCAGGCCAAAAGGACTCAAAAAAGCAGTGTACCGTATTGGCCCGAATATAAGACGGCCCTGATTATAAGACGACCCCCTCTTTTTCAAGACTCAAGTTTGAAAAAAGACTTTTTGAACACCAAATTAATTTTTATACAGAAAATAATTACAGTACATCTGAAACAAAAGATTAGAACTATATATTTGAGAGGAAAAGCATGTTATTTTTCCTCATTCAAATCTTAATATCTGAACATTTAAATCTGTAAACGCAAGTGCAATCACATTCGTAAATGAATGGCTTCTGGTTTTTAAATGTAAATTACATCATAACTTCTCCTCAGCTGCCGGTTAACCTGGCCGATCTTCGACCCACTTTTCTCCAGATTGTCACTACGTTTCTCCATTTTCTGTTATCTCTTCTATTATTTTCTTCTCTTTTCTTTCTTACTGCTATTTTTAATTTTTATTCTTCGTGCTACCGCTATTTTTATTCTTCATGACAGGGGTTCACTTTGGCCTGGGGAGTCAAGTTCAGTATTCGCTTCAATTAGATCTGGCGCCATCTAACGTCGTGAATGGGTATAATGTCTAGACCCCGAATATAAAACGACCCCGACTTTTTCAGTCTTATTCCAATGCAAAAAAACACCGTCTTATATCTTCTTGTGATCCTCAAACAGGGGCACGTTATAGAATCCTGAGGTGAGGTCCATAGTGGAGAAGAAGACATTTCCCCCAAGTGCAGCAAGAGCATCAGCCTGATGGGGGAGTGGGTGAGCATTCCGCTGTGTCCTCGTATTAAACCACCTGAAAGCCATGCAGATGCGCAAATCCCCATTCTTCTTCCACACTAGAACCAATGGAGACGCATATTCACTAGTGGATTTCTGAATTATGCCCTTTTCTTTCATCTCATGTTGACTTGGCGGCACTCTCCGATAAGGCAGGCGGAATGGCCTCTCATCCACCAGGTGTATCTTGTGCACAAAGTCAGAGGCCTCCCCACATTCCATCCTGTTCCGTGAAAAGACTGATTCAATGTTTTGGAAAAGTCTGTCCCTCCACATGTCAGACACAGCACACGCATCCAAGTCCAGATCATGTAGTCCAAGCTTGCTCACTACTATCTTAATATCTTCTTTGGACATTGGCCTCACGGAATGCATAACAGATTGGGAGAAAATTTTGATGTTGTCGGGCTCAGACAAGTCCTCAGCAGCAATGCAGGGAAACACATCTGCCAACTTTGTGTTCCTTTTTAACACCATTTGTTCACTAGAGGGGTTGATGACCCTCACTGGGAGCCATCCATCGTCCCACATCGGTGCAATAACCCTGCCAACCAGGATCTTTCTGGATCTGCACCTTGATTGAGTTGGTTCAAATATGACTGCGCTGCCAACGGACATCGGTGCGGAGGCGGGAAGCTTAGCCCAAACAAGATGTTCACTCTTTGGTTGTAACATCACACATTGCCGTAACTTCAGCGTGCCAACTTTATCAGGTACAGATCGAGGATCTCTCCGTTCTCCATCCGTTTTCTGTTTGAATTGTCTCCCACCCCACAACATTTTGGCATTGGTTCATCGTGTAAGTCTTTATATTTAAAATAGCTGAACAAGTGGTCAAAATATGTCAAGTCCATTTCTATACATTTTCATTCGACTTTTTATCCCAAGGTGAATGTTGACTTTTTTGAAGGGAAATGCGTGAAGCATTAGATCAACCACTTTTCTGAAATAGCTCATCGCAAGTGAAAAGAATTATTATGATGTGGATTTAAAATTTTCCCTAAGCACTAAGGAGATTTTCCCATGCTCACATTCCTGTTTTTGAACTTTTTTATTTTTGTCATTGTGCTATGCTGTGCTGTCTTTTACTTTCTGTATCACGATGAGATAGTTTGCAGCGATGGGCATTCCGTCCCTGGGATGAAACGGTCCGTCAACGTCTGATGGTTTGTCAACGAACAACAGTGCAAACATCCATCCATCCATTTTCAACACCGCTTATTCTGAACAGGGTTGCGGGGGAGTTGCTGGAGCCTAACCCAGCAGACTACACCCTGAACTGGTCGCCAGTCAGTCGCAGGGCACGATAGTGGCAAACAATCATGCACACCCACATTCACACCATCACTAAATGGGAATCGATCCCACATACAAATGTGGCGTGTATGCTGCCCAAAACCAGCTGGGATCGGCTCTAACAGGACCCTTGTGAGGATAAGCGGTTGAGATAATGGATGGATGGATGGATAATGGTGAGTATAAGTTTATGAATTCAGGCTTCTTAAAAATCCAAATGAAAAAAACATCGAAATAACATTTAGAGGTCATTGAAAATGAATTCACATTTGGCAATTTTATGGTGCAATAAAATTATTTGTATTAGGTTATAACCGCTACACTGTGATTACATGGTACAGTATTGCATCAATAACAAACTTGCAGAATTGCACACTAATAGGTCAGCTAGTCCAGTTTTTAAGTCATCTGCAGACAAAAAAAAGTACCGTAAATAATTTTTGTTGTGGGCTGGTACAGTAGTCAGGAAGTCGTTACGGATAATTAAATGAAACGTTTATTTTGAAAAGCGGAAGTAATGTTCCGTTTCACTCCCACTTGACTCGGCGGGATTTTAATGTAAACTAAAACCGTGCTGAATCTTAGCCAGGGGCTATCCAAGTGGAACGGAACCTTCGCTGTTTTCTTTGGGCCGTATTTTGCGAAGATGACAGAACTGAGGCACCGTGGAGCCACAGACACCGAGGCGACGTTACAAAACCAGCCGTCCGAGGACAAGGTAACGTTAGCTTGGACCCGCTCCTGCCCTTTCAATGTGATGCTAGTTAGCCACCTAGCTAATTCATTTAGGACGATGATCGCATTAATATAGAAAGTCCTGCGTAAATTGGAGAACCCTTTTAACATATGAGGGGGGTTGTATGAAAAGCATATTTATCTTTTAAATCCCGTTTCCTTTTATTTAAATAACAATTTGATCCCGAGTATACTCCACTTTCTTCATCGAACAACAAACATCAAATTCTAAAATCAAACCGAATGTAAAATATATTGTACACAATTTTGTGAGATGGAGCGCACAGTCAAACCCTACACGGTCTATTGTACATGTCAGCTCTTCACCAGAGAGCCATACACTTAAGGTCGAGATCGAAATGATCTTTTCTTGATTGTGTTTTTAATTCTGCGTCCACGGTTACTAGTTATTTGAGAGGGGGCTGGCAGGGTTTGCCTTCCAACCTACATTTGGCTGCTACGACACGAAACGTTGACATTTTACTTCAGTGTTCATGTGCAAAGGACGGAAATGGGTTTTGCTGTTGTCAAATTGCGGGTGGATGCTGGAGGGGGCGTGGTGGAATGACGGATGCGGCGCTGTGATTAAGTCAAAAGCTTTTGCAAACATTTCTAATGCATCAGGAACTCATCACGAGTTACGACCTGTTTAAAAACAAATGGCCATTTGTGAAGATATGCTGGACTGGCAAGTATTTATGTGAATGCTAAGCCAAGGGCACACCTTTTCCATGGGACTCCCCAGGTCTACAATATTGAACTGTTGTATTTCCCCAACAGAAATGATGTCAGTTTGAAGAGAGAAAATGATGTCAGTTTGAAGAGAGATCCGGTTTGGCGAGTCTGTTGCTGAAATACAAGAGTGCAGTTATTGAAAGTGCCGATCTCTGCCAAGAGCTTCTCAGATATTCACATTCTTTGCATTAATATTATAAATTTACTACAGCAGCCAGGATAATCAGCTCCTTCCTTGACAATCGCTGTTTGTGTTTGAATTCAGTTGAAATAATTCAGTTATATCTGTCACACCTAAGCATGTTTTAGCAAGTTGGCTATATCAGCGGGGATTCATGGCTTATTCTGTGGGCTTAAGCCGCTAACCGCCTTTCATTTCACGGCCTTCCTGTTCAGTTGTGTTCTGTCCCGTTGCTTGGTGTATGCCGGGCCTTATTCTTATCCTTAGAGTCTCAAGCAGGGCTGAACAATCAAATTCAGCTCAATATTGCATTGTAGTCAAAGGCTGCAATCATCATGAAACATGAAACGTTAAAGTGATAAAGCCACAGATTGGTTTACATTTTTGTTGTAATCTGACTTTTGACTTGCTCGCTTATGTGTATGCCTCACTTGTTTGGTAGAATGTTTAATTTTCCGTGATATTTGGATGGAATTCTGAATTTTATTACTTGTTTTCAAATGGGTAAACTGTATTTTGATCTCTTTCTCCCTGCCTGAATCAGTGGTTGTCATTGTAAAGTAAATTATACCAGTATATAATGACTTTAAGTCTCAATAAAATGTCTGGCTGACCGAAAACGATCTTTTCTCAATCATGGATTGTTTCATTTGATTAAATTTGAAGTACTGTATGTGGTCGACATAATTTATTTTCCAAACGTTACGTACACTCTCATTTGAAAACAAAATCATAATCATTTGTTTTATTTCAGAAGGGCCTACAGTATGTGTGTGTATCACATCTAAGATGTTGCACTCGTCAAGAATGTCGTATTCTTTTCTTCTATACATCTTGGGGAAGAAATATGACATTTGCACAACAGGGGCTCCAAGTTCCTTGTGGCCTAAGAATAATGAAGTGGGAGTACTGGGGTGAGGGGGGGGGGGGGGGTATGTGAGACGGTGGGCTATTTTTAACTCAAGCATTCTCAAAGAAAAATATTGTCTCCATGGGAACCACCAGATGTACAATAGTTGCATGGAACAATAGTTGCTCTGTTGATATTAAATCAAATTCTATGGGTGTTCAAATTGAGCCCTTATTCTCAAAGAATGTCATGTAAAAATTATGTCATGTGAATGGGTGTAGGATTGTGACATTCGCTAGCTGATTCTTGCCTTTTATGTTGCTAGCTGCGCAGCATACTCTCAGTCGACCATCTGCGGTGTGGGGACGACTCCAAGCCTAATTTGGTCACTGCAGCTCAGGGGTCAGCTGGGGTGTGAACAGTTTGCTTTTTCTGTGTTTCTGTGTGTCACACAGAATTGTTCAACTAAAGCCCAAAGATCAGTGACTTTAGACGGCATTCTTCCAGTGTGCAGTTTGCTAAAGATCATTGATGCAGGTCCTAGACGGAGTTTTCTTTTCCAAAGACAAAAGAAAATATACAGTACTTATAATGGCACAGACAACACTAATCAGTTGTAATTCCCTATGTACCGAGAGACTCCAGCGCACAGGTGTCAAACTCGAGGCCCGCTGGCCAGCTCGGGCCGCCAAATTATCTTATATGGCCCAGGAAAGCAAATAAAGTGTGCTTAGGCGTAGAAAAAAAAGTAGTGCGTTTCCGGTAACCCGACCGACCGAGAATTTCTACCTCGAAGAAAAACTTAACGGTCGGCATTTTTTTCAAACCTTCTACATTTTTGTGTAATAATAATAATAATAGTACATTTCATTTATAAGCGCCTTTCAAAACACTCAAGGACGCTTTACAATCAAAACAAGAACAATAAAACCACAGACAAAATAAATAAAAGGAAAGATGAATTTAGAGCCTTTACATTGGTGCAAACTCTCGCGATATTCACGTTGCGTCGTTTGCCCTGTCGTCTGTCAACAACATTGAATCATGGCCGCGGCCGCGATCTCCGACAACAGTTTAAACCGCGTTTTGTGTGTTGCAGTCGCATGCTCGCACCATAATATTAAGAAAATAGCATCCACTGCTGTATCGAAAAGATTCAACGAATTATTTGACGAACACCCAGCCGCTGGGCACCCAACTCTCTTGCCGCCAAAGGCGGCGAGCGGGGGTTTCAATCTGCGGCGATTGCTCTCGGACTGCAAGGGAAGCTTGGCTTCCCCTAAAATGTCAAAGAATAAGTGATCAAATATATGAATGTAAATTTCATTGTGTGTACATGTCATTGACTAAATATGCGCTACAACGTGCTCAACTTTTGTTCCGAATCAGCTTCTTCTTACTGGTTACGACGCAACTCCCTTCTCATTCATCCCGCAGCTTCGCTGTGCTTTAAACGGTAGTGAGTTCAGGGTAGGTTGTCCCAATGCGTTGAACGGAGACGAGTCATTGGATACAAGCTGGTTTTTGTCCCGCCCACCGACGCTCGTTGTGGGACTGGATGGCAGTGGGAGGGTACCGGACGCCAGGCTTTTCTGCATCAGATTGGATGATCTGTCTGTGTGCCAGTTCGATTGACATTGAAATGAGCCAGTCACCGAGCTTTTAGTGTAGACGTCCGTCGCGAGCAATTTTTCAACTCGCATTCTGTTCCGAGTTGAGCTGGAGACTTCTCCTAATCGTTTTAGCGACACTCTTTGTTGTAAACAAACAACTAGCGACAAATTAGTCTTTTATTTCTGGTGGGTTTTATTGTAGTTCCTATAGTTGTAGGACACTAATTAAGTACCGCGAAAAGACGCCTTGTTGGTATGACAGGGTCACAGATCATTTTCTTGAAAAGGAACGGAGCTAGAGTAGAATTCACGTATCAATAAACGGACACATTTTATGATGTCGACCAAAATTGAGCTTCCCCTCTTTGACAGACGAGCATCCGGCACTGGTTTCAATGTCTCCTTGTTTTATGTTTTATGGTTATTTTGTTTACGTTTTTGATGGGGGAGGGAGGGAGAAAAAAAGATAAAAAAAAAATACTTTGTCCGACCTACCGACTCTATGCTGAAATTTCATGTTACCGGAAACACACTACTTATTTTTCTACGCCTTACACATATAGCACATTCGACAATAAAGTTGTACTTGATACTTTACTTTGTTTCTTGATAATTGGCTTTGTTCTTTTCATATTGGCTTCAGCTCAGTAGCAAAATCTTTGAAAGATGTATTTTCCATCAATCTTTTCTGACCATCCAATTGTCATATGTTGCACTTCAATATTTGGTTGCCTAATTTTGAATTCAGTGTGTTGCGCAAAAATGCACAGTAAACAATAACAATCAACAACATTATTCTGATTCTTTTTCATAGCCACTTATTGCTAAGCAGAATATATGGAACACATTGACTTGTCTCCCATAGCCCAAGTGAAAAATGCCACATTCCAGCCCATTGGGCTGTTTCAATGGCAAGTTTTTGACTGAGCCATGTGCCCCAGCACAGAGAGCCTCCCGGCACAGCAAGTCAAGGATTGTTTTTTTTTTTTTTAGTCAGTGTCGCCAAAATTTGGCTATATTGACTAAGCAATTACACAATGAAACATGATTGTGTTTTATTTCAAATATTACTGTATTCATTATTTTAGAGCTGCATAGCAGTTATATTGGGGCAGTGCTGCTACCCTCCCTGCAGTCAATTCACAACTTAGTGAAACGGTAATAAGAATTTTAAGGTACGGCAGGCACGTATGTCACCATTTGTATTTCATTGCTTATACGTGTGTTTGCATTTTAAGGGTTCAGACAGTGAGCTGAGATCAGAGAAAGATGGCGCAACAGACAGCGACCCCAAAGTGGACAAAGTGGACTCAGGTGTCCCTGATGTGCCAGTGCCGCCTGATGACACACCAGAGGTGTTAAATAAAGCCTTGTCCGGGCTCTCCTCAAGGTGAATTAATGGTAGTGGTTTTGAATTTAGGAGGCTCTTTTTTCCTCCCACATTCTAGTGTATGTGTAATGTGTAATCTCAACTCAACTCAACTCAACTCAACTGTATTTATAGAGCACTTTCGAACAGCCATCGCTGCATACAAAGTGCTGTTCATGGAGCAATTTAACATCAAATTTTTTAAACAGGTAGTGATTGTATCGGAATCCCTTTTTTAAGTTACTCTGTCACATTGACAGTTTTCATCTCTTCCATCCTTACTTCAGGAAGCAAAATGTTCATTTTTTTTCATCTCTTATAGATGGAAGAACTGGTGGGTCCGAGGGATCCTTACACTTGCCATGATTTCCTTCTTCTTCATCATCATCTACCTAGGCCCCATGGTGCTTATGATGATTGTGAGTACGGCCGGCATCAAGTGGCATGGCAATAACATCATGGAAGCTAAATGGTAGAGTGCAGTAGTTTTTGCACACCATAGTCTTTATTGTTTTAATAACCTTTTCTGCATCGCATATGGAAATGATAGAGAGATGTGGTGAACAGTGTTACAAAATAACAAATGACACATTTCTAGAATTCCAATTTTGGCTGGAATTTGGAAAGGGGTATTCATCCGGCACTGCCTGTCTTCTATACAGTAATCTGTTAGCAAAATCGCTGACACCCCCAAAATCACATGCTCCAGATTTTTCTTGTTTTTTAATGAACACCTTTGTAAACAGTTCAACCTTAGTGGAAGTCATACCCAAAGCATGTTGCTTGATACTGCACATATAAACAGCTGTAAAGTATTGACATGTATATGATTAGACATTAGACAGATGACTGGCTGGATTTTCACTGTTTAGTTTCCTATTCCGTTGTAATGGCTGTATCCAAATTTCTGCTTCAAATCAAACCATTTTGAATGCTTCATTAATTTGGCTTGCCTTGTGCCTCCTTTGTAATTGCGGATTTGCTTGCATAGGTCCTGTGTGTTCAGATCAAATGCTTCCTCGAAATCATCACCATTGGTTACAGCGTTTACCACTCGTATCATCTGCCATGGTTCAGGACACTGAGTTGGTGAGGACCTACACATACAGAATCAAATGTTTTGCGTCATGAAAATGAAACGTTTTTTTTTAAATCATACTGTCTCATCTTCTGTCTATTTTGTGGCAGATTTACTGAGGTTTGTTGTCTCAACTGAAATATTTAGAGTAGGTATAGACAGGTGCAGTGGTATACTACAGTACTTCAGCTTTTCACTCCCTGTGATCTTCATCCTTAACGTAATAGAAGATGTATGACATTCGTCCTTGTCATGTCGTGACCAGTGGCAATTATTTATGGTGCCTTGAAAAAAAGTATTCATATTCAATTCGACCTCATTCACATTTTGTGACGAATGTAATTTGTTTTCATTTCATGAGATAGATCAACAAAATTGCACTTAACTGTGAAGTGGATTGAAAATAACATATGATTTTCAAAATTTGAAGCAAATACAAATCTGAAAAATGTGGCGTGCATTTGTATTCATACCCCTGTACTCTGATCCACGTTCAATAGAATCCAGTGCAATCAATAGAAGTCACCTACTGTAATTGGTCAAATACCGTCCTCCCCTATGAATACACCTTTTCTGTGTCAGAGAAGTAGCCAAGAGGCCCACGGTCACGCTGGAGGAGCTGCGAGATCTACAGCACATGTGGGACAATCTGTCCACAGGACACCTACAATAGCTGCAGGATCTAGCCAAGATGGCGGACGGTGTACCACGTGTATGTGGCGACCATCCTGCTGCTTCAGCTGTATTTTCTATTCACAGTGCTTGGTTCTATGCTGACCGAGTCTCTGTTTGTTTGATTGGTAATCTTTTTGGGACTTTCAAAACAACGTCAGAGGTTCGAGTGTTTTTGAGCATGGTGGTGGGAGGACAATTGCCTCCGTTGCCGGCCGACATACTGGCTGATATTTTCAGCGTTCACGCGCTTCCTTCACGGAATCTAAAGTGGCCAAGACTTTCGATCCAACTATATTCATGTTCGAATTGGCCACTCAAAGTCCAGACTTAAATCCTATTGAACTTTGGCGGCAATCTTAAATTGTTGTACACAGACAATCTCCATCCAATCTGGCTCAGCATTTGCCAAGAAATGTAAGTGCTAGATGTGCAAAGCTGGTAGAGACGTACCCCAAAAGACTTGCAGCTGTAATTGAAAGGTTGTGACTGTACTGCAATGTATTAACAAGGGATGCCTTGTTAAGATACACATCATATTTCTTCAGATTTTTATTTGCTTAAAAATGTGAAAACTATACATCATTTCCATTTCACTTTACAATTATGTGCTACTTTGTGTTGGACAATCTAATATAATCATAATTAAAAAACACTTAATTTGGAGGCTATGAGGTGGCAAAATGTGAAATAGTTAATATGCCATGAATGCTTTTTCAAGGCACTATACTTGCAACGGAATTAGTCTGTATCAAATTGGTGAAGGTTTTCTGATGAACCTCAAGTCTTTCCATCCGGCATAATGTTTTGCTGTTTCTTTTTCTGGACATATTGAACGCACGTTGCTCTCATAAAGCATGTGAGGTTAGCGTGTCAACCCTCTTCCCGACAGGTACTTCCTGCTCTGCGTTAATTACTTCTTCTACGGTGAGACCGTCACAGATTACTTCTTCACACTGGTGCAAAGGGAAGAGCCACTTCGCATCCTCAGCAAATACCACCGCTTTATCTCCTTTGCCCTCTACCTCACGGGTATAATCACACTTGACACACAGCATCGACAGTACCTATTGAAGATATTTCACTCACCCATTTCACGCTCATGCTATTGGACCACAACCACGAATGTTTATCAGCCATCCAGATCTGATATCAGTTTTGTTTGTCGTTCCTGCAAGCAGACACGTGTCGATTTTGTACACTAATTTGCCATTCTTTTTATTAGAAAGTGCATTTTTTTGTTGTAAAGGACAGAGTCTGACGGCACCACATATGGATTTGCATTTTAAACCCAGAAGCCTGTCTTGGATAAACCGGAAAGTCTTGGTTTCTTTTCTCTGCAGTCAAAGGCTTTGGGGCTAAGGAAAAAAAAAAAAAAAAAGAACCATAGAAGCGAGCCAAGAGCTGATAAGAGGCAACTTGATTTGTATTTCCAATTTATTACTGATCTGCAAGGGCACAGTCTCCTCAGTCGCCAGACTCTCAATAGAATGCAGCCTTGAGACACTCTGCTGCATAACAATTTTGGCTTTTAGCTAAGGTCAGACTAGAATTGGCCAGTTTGTCAAAATGACCTGGATTCAGACTTAATTGATCTCTCTCTAATGGGCAGTGCATTGACGACCGTGTTCACACTTTCAGGTTTCTGCATGTTTGTACTGAGTTTGGTGAAGAAGCACTACCGCCTTCAGTTCTACATGGTAAGTAACATCCGGGCTCTTCTTAGCCACCACCCTGGGGGACGCTGGGTTATTAATGACGCCTGCAAGAGGGAATCACTTTCTGGAGGCGTAGGGAAGCGGTTGGCCTAGAAATCGTTTGGCAGGTTGTCATCTGAATGGAAAACAAACCAGACACGGCACCTATCCTCACTGTTCAGTCATTTCCAAACATTTCTTGAGATAGCTGATTTGGAACTTCACGTTTCTTCTCTCTAGCGATTTGCTTAAGTGTTGTCCTCATGTTTTTGTTTATTGCTAAGTATTTTATTCAAGAGTTTTGCAATTTACTGCAGGTTCAGAATGATCGTTTCATCCTCTTGCTTGTCGGCAGCTCGTTTAGGATTTTTTTTTGTCAGACTGAATGAGACATTCTAAGATGAAATGTTGAAAAACGAGAACCCGGCAGAATTGGTGGACCAAGCAACAACTTTTACAACTTAATATATATTTATTTAAACGTAATTATTCAAGTTTTTTTTTTTTGGTGTCTTGCTGAAAGTATTGTGCGTACAACGTTGAGTTGAGCATAAGCCCTTGTTTGTGTCAAAGGATTTGTCCACTGGTTCTCAACATTTTTGTACCAAATACCACCCAAAAAACAAAACAAAACAAATAACAGGCCTCCAAGTACCACTATCATGCCCAACATTTTGATACAGTAGCATAGTGGGCCCAAGTGTTCATCACAAAGAAGCAGAGGTTTTATTTATAATAAATAGTATTGTAACAAATGCAAGACACTAATATTGTGCAGTTTGCATTCTACTCAAACAATAGTTACCGTATTTTAACGACCATTCGGCGCACCGTGTTGTAGGGCGCAGTCTCAGTAACGGGTGCTTTTTCTGTATTTTACACATACACAAAACGCACTGTATTATTGGGCGCAGCCAGGGGTGGTAAAACATACGCCAGTTTAAACATACGGCATGCATGCACGCACGCTAAAAACACGTTAGCTTGAAGCATAGCGTAGCAGGCTAAGACATGCTAAAAACTCGTTTTTAACAAGGCAACGGAAGCAAAACTGAGATCGGTTGTACTTTATTTAGCCAACTTACAATGTACTCACGTTTTTCAATCAATCATCACCCAAAAATCCATCAAAGTCCTCATCTTCTGTGTCCGAATTGAACAATCCATCAAAAACGCCGGGTTCCCTCTCGTTGTCAGAGTCACTCTCATTGCCGTGTGGATCCACAGAAATTATTCCGGCTTTGCCAAAAGCTCGAACAACAGTGCAAGCAGACACGTTTGTCCAAGCAGCCACAATTCATTCGCAAATAGTGGCGTAACTAGCCCGGCGCTGCCTCCCACTCTTAAGTAAAGCTGTGTTTGCCATCGATCATCCATTGTTCCCATGCCGCTCGCAACTTCACTTTGAACGCCCGGTTGATGCCGATGTCCAGCGGTTGGAGTTCTTTCGTCAAGCCTCCGGGAATGACGGCAAGTTCATTTGCTTGACTTGGTTTTTCACCGCTGCTGTGAGATGGGCACGCATGGAGTCGCAAATCAAGAGTGACGGCGAGGCATGGAAAAAGCCATCCGGTCTCTTTACATACACCTCACTTAGCCACTCTCTCATCTTCTCTTCGTCCAGTTTCGTCAGTTTGAACTGAGCTTCGTAAGCGTGTCTCTTTGTTGCATTCATTTTCGGGGGTTCTTTGAAACCAAAACCGAAGTTGTTTTGCAATAACGCACAAACTCACACTATATGCAGGTACTGGCACCTGCCTTTCGCATCCACTTACACGCCCACCATTCACTGATTGCTGCTTTACGTCATGGCTGTCCTCTCTCACGTCCTCATTTACGGCCACTTACACGCCCACCCTTCACTGATTGGCCGGCTGTTTCCCCGCACGCCTGGTCACGCCCACTTCCGCCTTTTCTCTATATAAACAGCGTGTCGGCTCTCAGTCAGGATTTGGAACTCGGCTCATACACTAGACGCTCCGCATTATAAGGCGTCCTGTCCACCTGGGAGAAAATGTAAGACTTTTAGTTGCGCCTTATGGTCGTGAAAATACGGTAATTTCTTTCTAAAATTCACTCTCTTCTCTCCACCCTTGTCCAATCTCACCAACTCACACGCCGTTTGCCTTCATGAGCTCGCAGACATTTGGAAATGACAGAATTCATAAACAATCTGCTCAATGCAACTGCAGGCTTACAAAAATACTCAATGATTATTTGGCATACCACTAGAGTAGTGCATGCACCACTCTGGTGGAATGCAAGATTGAAAATTGTTTTGAGAGCTGAAACAGAAGCAGGATGATTTCTTATAGACAACTCAATGCAGAAATTAGTCCAAAAATGAACAATAATAATAATAATAACACTTCTCTCCTGTTGGCAATACATCCATCCGATCAAACTATCTGCAGTGTTGTAAAGTGCAGTGTTTTAATTGTGACTTGGTGCATGTTATCGAACCTGGTAGAATGTCACAACAATATAATACGAATATGCTGTACCCGTATATTTGTTGTTGTGCACAATCTGTCTAGTTAGACCTGGTTAGGATGCATTCGTGCAGAGCAATCTGTGTCATAACCGTCTTCCTTTTTTCTGTTTTCATCAGTTTGGGTGGACTCACGTGACTCTGCTGATTGTGGTGACACAGTCTCACCTCATCATTCACAACCTGTTTGAAGGGATGATCTGGTATGTAAAAAGTCTGCCCGCACCGTGCAAGTTCTACGTATGCTAGAATGTCATGCTTGGAGATGTCCGTTTTTCATGTGAAGAATAGCGCGTACAGATGAGGAGCAAAGGTGTTTACTTTTAACCCCGACAGCACTGACCAATTTTAATAAGCGAGTTTTATTGTCATTTTTTTTTTTCTTTAAATAGGTTTATTGTGCCAATTTCCTGCGTGATCTGTAATGATATTATGGCCTACATGTTTGGTTTCTTCTTCGGACGTACCCCTCTCATTAAGGTTGGTCGACATTAGCCCACGGCAAATCTTTTTTTGCATGTGTGATGATTAAATGAGCAATGTTAACAAGCGGTACTACATACTGTATCTGTACTGCGTCCTCTACAGCTGTCGCCAAAGAAGACGTGGGAGGGATTCATTGGTGGATTCTTCGCTACCATTTTGTTTGGCATCATGGTGACTTTTCTTTTTATCTTGTCTTTCGGACGAATGGAAGTAATTGTCGAATTCTCTTGTGTGTCTCTGTGCGAAGATAAACAAGTAGCAACCATTATTACCGGTAATTCCTTTCGAGAAAGACCATTTTTTTTTCCACAGAAAACCGGCCAGTTAGGTTCAGAAGACCAAAATGGCAAATCAAGCCTTTTTGGGCACTTTTTATCTCGCACGCCAACAATAGTGAGTGGTATTGGATCTTACGGTGGCCTCATTAGTACCCCCGTGTGTGCGTATGTCCGATTTTTAGGCGAGGTTATTTGGGTGTCAAGCTACCGCTGCAAATGTTGTGTCAGAAGCTTAATTTGACCTCTTTTTTTCCCCATTTCACACATTTTTACAGCAACAACTTTGTTGAATTGATGAGTGGGTTACTTATTGTGCTTAGTTGCGCTGCCGCACTCTTTCCTCAGTACAGTAGCTGGCCTCGTCATCACTCGCACTGGCCCATTCACTCTGATCATCCAAGCAGGCATTTTCACAGCTTTGTGACAACTATTTTCTAAATGACCCAATAGGGATCGTGTCAACCAGGTAATCCGCCGGCTTCTTTCATAGTTTAAAAGAGGCGCAAACTAACCAGAATGTGAAGTTTAAAACCTGAGCTTTAGCGTTGAAAGTAATCATCACTCACACGCTGACATCATCACACATCAGAATCTCTAATGGGTCAGTATGACAATGACTGCTTTCAAATGATCCAAACCATAGCTATGTGTGGCTTTTAATATTTGCTATATGATAAGTCAAGCCACAGCACTGTAAGAAACTAACCTGCACACTTGATTTTCCTCACAGCTCTCCTACGTGATGGCAGGCTACCGCTACTTTGTGTGTCCAGTCGAGTTCAACAACGATTCCAACAGTTTCCAGGTGGACTGTGAGCCGCCTGAACTTTTCCAGCTTCAGGACTACACCCTTCCCAGCATTCTAGAGTCTGTCACTGGATGGGTAAGTCAACAACATATCCTAAGGGAAAATAAACACGGTTGAAAATTGCAGGCACCAAACCCTCAGACTTGGGTGGGCAAGTTTTACCACAAAAGTAGAACAGTACTTTGACTTGAATTGTAAATGGAATAAATCTGTTTCTCCGTGGTGTTTTTACATTATTTTGTGCCTCAACGGCAAAAATGAATCTACGAAACAAGGAGTATAGGCATTGCTTATGGAGTATGGGCATTTTAATCAATCTCAATGAAGAAAATGGATTTCAGATACGAATACATTGAGTTGGTCACAAAACTGACTTTTTAAGTCACTGACTGTTTTCATCTCACCTTTTCCCGCTTGTTTCCGCAGACCACAGTTCGCCTCTATCCATTCCAGATCCACAGCATCGCTCTGTCCACATTTGCCTCCATCGTTGGACCCTTTGGTGGCTTTTTTGCCAGCGGCTTTAAGAGGGCCTTTAAGATAAAGGTACGTGACTACTTTTGTATGGCCTGGGCTTGGCTCTTGATATCTTTGTCAAATTTTCTACTGGCATTTGGGTTGAACATGCAATTTGTGTACACTACTGTACAAATGCAAAGCGCAACATGAAATGCCTCCTCTTCCAGGATTTTGCCAACACTATTCCAGGACACGGTGGCATAATGGACCGATTCGACTGCCAGTACCTCATGGCCACATTTGTAAATGTCTACATTGCTAGTTTCATCAGGTAAACACAATGAAGTATTTGTTCAAAACTGTAGTTGTGACGAACATGACGATTTGCCGTGTCCTTTGACGATTGGTAGTTTATGATTGGCATGAATATACTACCTCTCAGGGGTCCGAACCCAAGCAAAGTGATCCAGCAGCTCCTGGCCCTTCGCGCCGACCAGCAGCTCTACATCTTCAATTCTCTGAAGGCTCACCTAACAGAGAGGGGCTTGCTGCCCGCGTTGGAGGAGGCGGCCGCCTAGAGCGGTCCACGGCGCATTGTGAAGGGAGGCATCTTGAGACTCTGCGTTTCTGCTGTGAGAGACTCGCAGCGCTTTTCTGTCAGCAAAAAAAGGAAAATCAACACAAGGTCACCCTCTGGTCATTCCATTTAATTTAGGTATGAGTTATGTGTTGTTCCACGCTATATGTGAATCACGTTACACAAATATTTCTAGGTTCAATTACTGTACATGTTTCCTTCCAAGCCTTTCAGTCTATTCCCACTGTGTGTTGAACAATGTTGGTCTGTTCTACTTTTACACTTGTACACAATATTCTCTATTTACCTTAACTGTGCGTTATTTTATTGTGCATCTTTTTTTAATTTTTATGCACTGCTCTTAAATGTGCCACTCACTGTATTGTTACCCTCCCCATCGAGTTGTTTTGTCATGATGGTTAATATTTATACCGTTTTTTTTGTTTTTAAATGTACCAACTATTGTTTAACTGCAAACCCCAATTCCGATCAAGTTGGGACGTTGTGCAAAATGTAAATACAAACAGAATGCAATGATTTGCACGCCATTTCAACCTGCATTCAATTGAATACGCTACAATGTTCACCTGATAAACTATTTTTTTTAAAATCACTAATTTGTAATTTGATGCCTGAAATGTTCCAAAAAAGCCGTGGCCACAGTGTTACATCACCTTTACTTCTAACAACATTCGACAAGCATTTGAGAACTGAGAACCGTAATTGTTTGAAGCTTTGCAGGTGGAATTCTTTCCCATTCTTGCTTGATGTACAACTTCAGTAGCACAGTGTCTCTGTTGTAATATTTTGCGCTTCATAATTAATACGTCATATTTTCAATGAGAGACAGGTCTGGACTGCTGGCAGGCCATTCTTGTACTTTTACTTACTCTCTTATTTGAAGCCATGCAGAATATCGCTTGGTGGTTTCTTGCTGAAATAAGCAAGAACGTCCCTGAAAGGACGTTGCTCGTTTGGCAGCCTAAATTGCTTCGTTGCTTGTGAGCAACCGAGCCTTTTATACACAGTCATGACACTCATTTCCAATTAACCGGTGGTACAGTATATTCCAAACAGGTATTCTTTTGATAATTCCTTAACTTACCCAGTCTTTTCATGCTCCTATCCCATCATGCCAAAAAAAGAACAATGTTCATCAGTTTGAACATGAAATATCTTGTTTTTATAGTGCATTCAATAGAATCTAGGTTGAACATGATTTGCAAATCATTGTCCTCTGTTTTTATTTGCGTTTGGCACAACGTCCTAACTTCAGTGAAACTAGGGTTTGTATGTCTGGGAATGTATTTTATTTAGACAGATGACGGTAACGGTCTGTCATGTCTATATGTAATGGGCTCTGCACTGCCATTTAGCATTTCACAACCTTAACCACATCATGCGTTATGTATTGTAAAGTGGAAATAATGAAAGTTAAGTCTGAATTATTTCACACGATCAGGTTGTGCTAGCTAAGTCCAATCGTTGAGTGTGTGGAGGACCGTTTTAGATCAGTGCAGAGGGACCTCGCACTAGTTTTGTTACTGACAAAGCCTATTAATCAGATGAACCCAAATATATTGTTTTTGTTACAAACTTAGGTTTTGTTGTGCTGGTATTTGTATCTGTGAAGTCAGATGTATTCAAGATTTGTAGATTTTGTTATATTGACTGCCAGGTGTGATTCTGGTGATTCCTCACAATGCTGAAAGGGAACATTTTGAATTTCTTGCATTACTGCCATAGGCTGCTTCTGCCTGTTCGAGCCCTTGCCGAGACCACAAGTCCAGAGTAGATAGTGAGAACTTGACAGTTGTGATGGTTTTCTGAAACGGTTAATTGGTGCATTACATAGCAGTCAGGGTTCATTACCGATTCAGTCAATTCTGCCAATGTTTTGTTGAATGGTAAAATGGAGTATTATTTTGCAGTTTTAAGTATTCTCCCCCAGTTATCGATGTTGGGGTCCCGACTGCCACACCGATTCTTTTTTTGTTATTGGAGAAAATGTCAAATTATTTTGATACCATCTATCTTTCTGAGACTTGACCAATGATAAAGCATTGTTTCGAATAACTCAAAAATCTGATCGATGCTATTGGACATGTTTACACTCGTCGTTCACAGCTGCAAATCTAGTACCGTATATGGTGTTCATGTCTTTCAATTCTGCCAGCCCAAAATCCAATTTCCTAGAAAGTACTACTAATGTGTTTATGCTAGCTTGTTATTGAGATTTACAAAAGTGACCTGGAGTTGAAATGTTTACATTGGTCAATTGGATTTAGTGGTCAAATGTGTTTTGGCTTAAATGACAGCCTTCCAGTTCATAGTGATGAATTGGTGACGGTGCAGCAATTAACAGGCAATGTTCACCATGGTCATATCCATCTGTGAAACTGAAGATGAACCTTTTTAACTCTTATTCACGTCACACCGACTCCGTTATGTTTGTGCCATCCAATTGGTCTCGACATGCTGTTATAAGAAACATTTACGTCATCATCCAATTCCAGGAAGACTGGCTGAGGTAGACTTATGATGAATCTGTACAATGGTGTAGTCAGTTCAAACCAGATAGAAATGTAGCAGGGACATCCAGGTCACATTGTGGTCCCGTTGTTCTCTTTCTGTTGGTTATTAAATGACCAGCTCATAAAAGTGCAGGCAAACTTTTTAGAACATGACCCAGACAAAAAAAAAATCACTCACATCCTGAATGTGATGTCTGTCAAATGTTTTTTTTCTGAAGTTTTTTTTCCCTTTTGATACACTGAAACATATTTGTTCTTTCTTTATTCTTCAAATGTAAGCCAATAATGGTGCATGTTTTTCATATTTTCCATTGGACAGCCACATCGTCGTAAGTGTAAGTTTCTCCATAAAGTATTTATTTGGTCGAATCATTTCACCTCTGTTATCTTATATGTTTAAGATTTTAGAGCTATTTTTGGTGTGCTTTAATATTTTGTATAGTTTAAGAGAATATTTAAAGCTACGCTGTCATTTAGAAAAGGATATTGCAATAGCAGAGAAGTGCTGGCTTTCTTGCAATGAGCTGTTTGTTGACTTGCCTCTTTTGTGCTCTTGTTGCAATGCGGTTAGAAGCTACACAGATACCGCTGTTGTGTCCTTTCATCAGGACTTTTTATTTTATTTTTATTCTGAGCTCAGACAGCATATCTGTCCCTGTGATGTTTTTTTTCCCCCAAGCCCGTCTTTGTTAGAGGTGGCCACAAGAGGGAAGAAGAGCACCCATTTGCTGATCGAAACATTTGACCCAACAATGACGATACAAAAAGATAATACTGTACTCGAATTTCCCATTCTGAGCTCATAGAAGCAGACTAAAGACTAAATACCAGTTTAATTTGATTCAAAAAGAACAAATCATTTGTGTGGCAACAAGAACGCCATTGTGGACCGTATTACAATTTTGCAGGACCTTTTAAAGAATGTATTGAAGTGGCGCAACCTTTCTTAACCACATATTGTTTGCTCGCCTCCAAGAAAATGTTATTTTGTGGTTTCCCTGTAAATCAGTATAAGTTATTTTATTCTTAGGCAGTGGAGTGCTTTGTGATGTATATTTGTCTATAGAAAGAAATATACTCTTGATGCTAAAATGTACTTTGCCTTGTTGGAAAATAAAAAGTTATTGCTCATGTGTTTTCTCTTCCCTTGTGTAATTTCTTGCCAGCCTCGGTCTACGTGTTTCTTTGATAATTGAGATTGCATGGCATCATATTTGTAGGTCACAGACATACCTGACGTGTGCAGATCACTGGAGGAGTCGGACCAAAAGATGACGAGCATGTTATACAGAATTAATTACATGAACCATTTTAAATAGTTGTGTCATTTGTCATTTAAAAAACGTATGAGCGTTTTCGGGAATCACCTCGAGGGAAATTTATACAACACAAGTCTGAACATGGAAACAGTCTGAGGAAACATGAGTTTGAAATTGTGAGAAAAAAAAATTAACACACAGGAAGCAGGAAGTGTGATTTGCGATATCTTCCTTGTTGTGTGCGGGCGTGCGTGCCTGTGTGTACGTGTAAAATTCAACACTGACCTGTGCTACAAATTGAGGACAACAGCATGTCTTTGAAACTACCTCGCAACTGGGATTTCAGCACCTTCAAAGTTGAGACAGCTCGTATTGGTAAGCGAGTGGCCGTGCTACCTTCAATGACAGCAGGACAGATCATTTTCTATACCATTTGAAAGTTCGACCATGCTAAAACCAACAACTAATTGTCCTCATCTTCAATCAAGACGGGATGTAAACAGTATATCATAGTTATTTTGTTATGTTAGCCCGAAGGTTCCCCAGGTGGCTGGAATGTATTACAAGTGCATTAAAGATGGGACCGCATTTTTGGTCATAGATCCAAACGTTGGTTGTGATGGATGTAACTTTTAAGGTATCATTATTTCTTTTTCACGTGTGTAATTATGAGTTTATGTCATTTGACAATAAGAGTTAGGCTGACTAAAAACTGGGCTCACTTGTGTCTGCGTTTGTGGGATCACAGTAATAACACGCCTTATTCCCTGAGGCGTATTTAATTGCGACCTTGTTATAAAGGAGGTTTGCAACACATGCTGGTGCTGACTTGGACTGACTGGGAATGGGATTCTACCACAATCACAGGAAATGGCATCACGTTGAACTCTTTTGCATTTTGGATTTTTTTTCAAGATTTTTGCCCACCCATTTCTCTTAAATAAAATAAATATCGATAATATAAGCGAGTGTAACAAATAAGTACATCCAAATTTGAAACATGCCAATTTGAAATGTGGTTGTTAACTTCACCATGAACGTCAGTTTGTGGTATGACTGTGCATGTGGTCTTGAATCAGTTTATACTTTTGGAAAAGAGACCAAAGAATATTTGAGCTTGCAGGTGGAGACCAGTGGGCAGTGGTGCAGTAACTTCCTGTTTACCCCAGCGATGCCCTACTTCTGCTCTTCTCTATTTTCGCGCCACAAGACAGAGTGAATTAAAACACAACTGATTAACTGGGCCTGCATGTGATCCCATTATGTCTGCTGTCCGAGTACACCTAGACCTCACTTAAATAAATAAATATATATATATATATATATATATATATATATATATATATATATACACACACACACAGTTGAAACTATGACAAAACATCCAGAATAGTGTTCATAGTGTGCCCCTTTTGCTCCCAGACAGTACTACATTGCTCACCGATTCTTCTGCATTGTCCAAATGCAATAACATTGCTGCAAAACCATAACAGCTCTGTGCAGACAGCCCAACATGAACTTGGTCGGCACTAAGAAGCAGTTTCTATTTACCCTGAAAGTATAAGCATAGAAACTATCCTCTCCACCCCTTAGGGCTGGTGCACATTCACAGCAAAAAAGGAAGAGCAGTGCAGCAGTCAACTGTTTCCGATATTTTTCTGTAACGTGAGAATTGTTCGTCTTGCCATTCTTCATCTGCTTCCTGTATTTCAGCGCGCTCTAAGAGCATATTATCTGGTGAGGGAAGCTCAGGTCTGAGTCCGGGCTCAAGACGATCCCTCAAGTCCATGGAGAGGCCTTTGAAGGCTGGCTGGCTCAAGAAACAGCAAAGGTCTCTAGTCAAGAACTGGCACCAGCGTTACTTTGTGCTGAGGGGAAGCACCCTAACCTATCACAAAGATGACCGTGAAACGGCCGCCCTGGTAAGAAATACTTTCTTTTTTGGTTTTTGTGGACCATAAACCATGCATTGTATGTCGACAAAGGACAAACGATCTTGAAGTCATCGAATAGAGTAAAGCTAGCCAGTTAGAGACACTATCTGATCCAAACTTATAGGCCACATCAACCCATCAATCAATCAAGCCTTTTTAACAGTTGCATGCTTCCAACCATGTGTGAACAGCTCGGGGAAGGGCCACACAATTTATTGAGTTAAGTGCGTCTCAATAAATTTGAATATCATGCATACTGTACGGCGGCCCGGTAGTCCAGTGGTTAGCACGTCGACTTCACAGTGCAATGGTACCGGGTTCGATTCTAGCTCCGGCCTCCCTGTATGGAGTTTGCATGTTCTCCCCGGGCTTGCGTGGGTTTTCTCCGGGTGCTCCGGTTTCCTCCCACATTCCCAAAAAAAACATGCATGGCAGGCTGATTGATCACTCTAAATTGTCCCTAGGTATGAGTGTGGGCGTGGATGGTTGTTCGTCTCTGTGTGCCCTGCGATTGGCTGGCAACCGATTCAGGGTGTCCCCCGCCTACTGCCCGGAGACAGCTGGGATAGGCTCCAGCACCCCCCGCGACCCTAGTGAGGATCAAGCGGTTCGGAAGATGAATGAATGAATGAATGAATGCATACTGTACTTAAAACTGCTGGGTCAAAGGTAACCCAATTTTGTTCAATAAATGGAGCGACCCTCTATTTGAGTCAATTTTAAGCAACTTTTTGGGGTTTGTACAATGACACTTCCCGAAAAAAATGGGCTGTTTTGGTACAAAATTGACATATGACCATAATTGGGGTGTTTTTAAGTAAGTGGAAAAAGAAACTCTTGTTATATAGAGTGGTCTTCACACGGTTCAGTAATTCATGATTTTTAAAAAATAATTTTGATGATCATAGCTAAGCGCTAACAAACCCGCAAAACTCACCCATCTCAAGAAATTGTAACATTTATATAAAACCCTTTGATTTTGTTTCATGAATTTGCGTGGTATATGAATATTAGCACAATGGACGACTGGTTAGCATGTCCGCCTCACAGTGCAGAGGTTGTGGATTTGAATCCAGGCTCTGGCTTCCTGTGTGGAGTTGGCATGGTCTCCCCGTGCCAATGTGGTTTTTCTCCGGGTACTCCAATTTCCTCCCCCCATTCCAAAAACATGCTTGGCAGGTTAATTGAACACTCTAAATTGTCCATAGGTGTTAATGTGAATGGCTGGAAACCAGTTCAGGGTGTACACGGTCGCCTCCACCCAAAGACAGCAAAGGACAGGCCGGCACACCCTGTTTGAAAAACTAATTGTAATTTTTGAACACAGCTACTGAAATAAATTGAACTTTACTGCAATATCATAATTCTCCTTTCGTTTGGCTCATGTCCTAAGTCGGTATCGTCACTGAGTGTTTGTCCATGCCTCTGTTTTTCCAATGTTTTATTTTTTAGGGCTTTATCCAGCTTCAGTTCAGCAAGGTCAATGAACTCCCCTCAAACTCAGATGAGCCTGGGAAGTACATCTTTGAAATCATACCAGGTAGGATTGGTATTGTGAGGCAAGCCGAGCCCCCTCTCTGCCCATATTTAAAACTCATTTTTATTCTTTTGACTCAGCATCAGTCTGTCTTGTTTTTGTGATGTTTTACTGTTGTTGTTATTAACTTATCGGTAACTGTTTTCACTGTCTTTGTTGTTGTATGACTTTTTTTAATGGAGGACAAATTGTTCACAGTGATGGTTGTTTTAAAGTGCTCTATGAATAAAGTCGAGATGCGTATTAAAGTCACTTAACCCTAAGTCACACAACGCATTTCCAATAGGTGACCTATCACTTCCTATTTTGCATCGAAGCATAACGTAATACTCTAGCGAATAAAAGGGTTGTATTTTTTGTCTTTTATATTGTATTCACTCCAGACAGACCTATCGACATCTACATCTATGATTTTACCTTGTTCTTGTTTTGAATATTCAGTCTTATTTTTATGTATTTTTTATTTTTTTACGGCAGGTACAAGTGCGGATAAAGAGCGATGCCCTCATGTGTTCATGGCCAACTCCCAAACCGATATGAACGACTGGGTCCGAACCCTGCGCAGGGTCATTGGTGTTCCGAGTGGAGGTTCAGTAACATCAAATTACTTAAACAGTCCAGTTTAAAAAAAAAAAAAAAGGAATGTAAATCCATAATATCCTAATAGCTACTGAAGATAATGCTTTCCTTCAGCAATAGCTAAATGAAGGAAGTCACAGTGATTTTATTTCACTTTTTATAGAGTTGTAATTCATAGTTGTTGTTTTTATTTTGGAAATTAAAGCTTTAAAATATTTGTATTTGATAGTTTGAACAGTGCAATTCATAAATATACAAGATATGTCACAATATTGAGAGAGAGCGAGAGAGAGAGAGAGAGAGATGGATGGATGGATGGATGATCAGTGCAAAATGTCTTCTGTGTCCCTCTAGTGTTTGGAAAAAGTCTGAAGGACACAGTGATGTATGAGCAACGTTTTGGACCCCAGATGGTGCCCATCCTGGTCCAGAAGTGTGCAGAGTATATCAGAGAGCATGGTCTAAATGAGGAGGGCATCTTCCGCCTCCCTGGGCAAGACAACGCTGTCAAACAATTCAGAGATGCCTTCGACGCAGGAGAGAGGCCGTCTTTCCCCAGGTCATTCACTCCCTCTCTGTTACTCCAGTACAGTATCGGCATCCATTTTCCATACCAGTCGGGTGAGCCGGAGCCCGTCGCAGCTGACTTTGGGAGAGAGGCAGGCTGCACCCTGGACTGGTTAGCGGCCAGCCCAAGGGCACGTCTAGTCAAATAAGCATTCACATTCATGTTTTAGAGTCTTGACTGAACCTTCTATTTAGATTTTGGGAACGTGGGCCGAAGTACACGGAGAAAATCCACAAGTGTGGCGAAAATATGCAAAATCCTCACAGAATTATAGATTTCTGCAATTTTTTGGTAAGTGGTTTAACTGGAGCATCTGAATTATTTTGACTTGTGTAGCTTTGTGAAGGAAGCTGGTTTGCTAATCACACAAAGCAAAAGCCAGAAGATTCCTTAGAGAAGTTGAAAAAGAAAGCTGGGAGATATGAGCAACCCGCAAAGAAACTCGAGGGGCAGATGACACCACATCCTGTTCTGGCTGAGTATGCAAGAGGATGCGTGCATGTGTTACACAATATGATAAGCTTTGTTTTTCCACGACGCTAACATCGGTGAAACATTCTGGGTGTCTGTGTGCGGTTAAGTGTAACACAGCGAGTGGTAAAATGTGCAATCATCATTGGCCACTGCGATGGGTACTTCTCCACAATCACATAAGATTTATGGCTAATACGGTAGATAAAGGAGTCACATTACTGGTATGTATCCCCCCACCCCCACACACACAGTTTTTAAAAACACTTCACCGGGCTTAATAATGACATTCTCAGTCACATGCTTTCATCAAAATAGGAGTCAGCCCTAAAAAGTTATCCCTGGGGGGAAGCTAAAATATAGGGCAATGCTCAGAATGATGTGCAGTGCAGTTCTACAGTATTAAATATGATGAGAGGAATAGTTATTTGACAGTATAAACCAGGGGTGTCAAACTCATTTTTGTTGCGGGCCACATTGTAGATACGGCTTCCCTTGGAGGGCCGTTATGAATTTGGGGAAACCATAAAAATGTTGAATCCCCTCCACATATTACATACACATCACACACCAAATTGGTGAACGACTAGTTTTAAAATCATAAATCAAGAATACTGACTGTTATTGTGGATTACATATGACAATTTGAAATTTTGGTTCAGACTTTAGCAAGCTTCATGAGACTTGACATGCTTGATTTGCTTTCGCGGGCCACATAAAATGATGTGACAGGCCAGATCTGGCCCCCGGGCCTTGACTTTGACACCTGTGGTATAAACCATGCAATGCATTATTGAGCCATGCGATTTAATCCCACTGTTCAAGCGTGCATATTAGTGTCAACAGTGAGTGTGTGAAATTGTCATTTTCCTAACAGTGACACAGACGTCCACACGGTAGCGTCGCTGCTCAAGCTGTACTTGCGAGAGCTGCCAGAACCTGTGGTGCCATGGTCTCAGTACCAAGACTTTTTGGACTGCACCAACACGCTGGACTCTGGCAATGAAGAAGTATGTTTCACCTCTGTGATAGCTCACGTCTGCACATCCGTAGATGTGCTTACATTTTGTGTACGTGTGTGTATGAAAAGCCCAGCATGTGTGACAAAATCTTTGTGCGTCCTTTCAGGCGGAAGAAAAGTTAGAGAAACAGATAGCCCTCCTCCCAAGAATCAACTACAATCTCCTAAGCTATGTTTGCCGGTGAGCTGAAGCATTGTGGGATACGATATAAAAAGTGTCTATGTGTACGCCTAATCACAATACAATACAATACAATACAATACAATACAATACAATACAATACAATACAATACAATACAATACAATACAATACAATACATGCTAATCACGGTACAAATATGCTTTGAACTCCAACCAGATTGAAATCAGTCAAAACAACAACCGCCACCATGTACCCGATTGTTCCACAGGTTCTTATTTGAGGTTCAGCTGCATTCCCAAGTTAACAAGATGAACGTGGAGAACCTGGCCACGGTGATGGGGATCAACCTGCTCAAGCCACAGTTAGAAGACCCCATCTCAGTGATGAAAGGTACCAACATTTCCAACCATCCTCGTATGTTACCAGTCATTGTGTACATGCTCCTGACTCCTCGGTGAACTTCATATATTGCACGGCACATGTTTTAGAATCTGTTGAGTAAAGCATTGCACAGCATTCAGATATTAAAAGATGTAAACATCTATACAGAAAACCCCCCAAGATGCAATTCAAACCCCAAACCATATTTGACATTCTGAAGGTTGCGGCAGGCTTTAACCACGAAAAAAAAATTAAAAAAATTAAATGGCAGCAGGATTACGCGGTTAATAACAAACACTGGTTGGGCCATAAGTCGGCCTACAATGGCAGCTTACAGGGCCATAACATTTTATTACATTTATACCAATATATATTTGATAATTTTCACATTTTGGCAGATTTTAACCCTTTCAGGGACAGCGGTTTCTTCAGTGCACAGCTTATCATGTTGTCAGGTTACAGGGTGCATGTAAGGCAAGGGTGTCAAAGTCAAATGGACGGAGGGCCAAATAAAAAATTTTGCTCCAAGCCGAGGGCCGGACTGATCGAATGTTCATTGAAAATTTTTAAACTTACCGCATGTAGTTTATTGAACCGAATTGAATCTACTGAAAACCTAACAACTTCATTTCAATATGATCAAATAAATAAAGCAACATTTTCTTATGGCTGTCAGTAAACTTTAATTTTCGACAGGCACAAAAGACAAAGTTTCTTTGGATAAAAATACCCATCAACATTGAATGAAAAGAAGCACCAGCAATAGCCCATATTTTCTCTTTTAGCAAAATTGGGCTACATTTACAGAAAACCCCGCAAATAATAGCAATTTTCGATCATTCACTCCTCAAATAAATCATGCTCCGTAGTTATGCCATGCATAGGACGTAAAGCCAAAAACTCCACTGTCACGCTTCGGCTTGAGTCCACTCCGCGGATGAAGATTGACAGCTGAGCAACGTCAGAAATGTCGGCGCTCTCATCCACAGCCAAGGAGTATGCGATGAAATGTTTTCCCCCTTTCACAAGCTGCTCTTTTCGATTAATGGACAAGTGCTCTACTCGCTCGGCAATGGTGTTTCTGCTCATGCTCACGTTTAAAAAGAGTTGCTTTTTTCAGGGCAAACCTCGTCACAAACTTTAAGCATACAGTTTTTAATAAAATCCCCCTCCGTAAATGGCCGGGCTGATTTAGCGATCTCTTCTGCCACAATAAAACTGGCATTGACAGCAGCCTGGCTTTGTGATTTGGCTTTTTTGAACAGAGCCTGTTGAGATTTGAGGCTTCGTTTTAATTCCTCAACCTTCTGTAGCCTTTGTTCGATGTCCATATTCTTGTTTTTGTCCGCGCGTTTCGTTTCATGCTGTCGTCTCAGATTATACTCTTTCAATACGGCCACACTTTCTCCACACAGAAGACACACAGGTTTTACAGCTACGTCCGTGAACATGTACTCTGACTCCCACCTTGTTTGAAACCCCCGGTTCTCAGTGTCCACCTTCCGTTTTGCCATTTTTGATGGATATCTGCAAGCTAACGTCACTGTTATCCGAACGACTGCTGCACTAGTAAATATTGAAATAAAGCGCCCGACTGCTTGGCGCGGCACAGTTGCATTGTGGGAAATGTAGTATTGGTGCGTGTAAAAGATCTGTGGGCTCTCGGCTTGCGGCCGTCCGCGGGCCGGTTCTAATAATAAATCAACATCTTCCCAGGGGCCACTGAAAACCTTCTCGCGGGCCGGATCTGGCCCGCGGGCCGGCACTTTGACATTTGTGATGTAAGGGTTCATATCTTTAAGTATTTAATTTGTTCTCTGTGAAAGAACATTGCGACATTCCTCAAACCTCCCCAGAAACACGACAAATGCAACCACAACCTGTCAGCCTATTTTTGGCCCACCCAGTACAGTATACATGCACAACCATCCATCCATTTTCAAGCGTGTTTTTACTCATTAGGATTGCGGGCGGGCTGGAGACTATCCCAGCTGATATGGGGAGAGAGAGAGAGAGAGAGAGAGAGAGAGATGATGTTAAAAGTGCGTCCGAGGGCATGTCAAGCACGTTCTACCAATTTTGTAGCAATTACAAAGACTCAAAACCAGAACATGAAGTAGAGCTGCACAGTCAAGTGCATTCAAGACAAGAGCTTTATCAAAACAGGCTCTTTCTATCATTTTGATGACCTACTTTAATACGTTAGTGGGACAAACTTGTTCTTGTTTCTAAACCTTTTTATTTAAAGAGAACTCTGAACTATTATGGAAAGCAGTATCACATGTAATCTGTTAGATTGCCATTGTTTCCAGCCTCGGTTGTTACGAGACGGTAGCTGCACAGATACAGTGACAATCCAATCCAATCCAATACATCTTTGTTTAAATTTAACATCAAAATAACAATAACATCCTTGAAATGAATTAAGAAACATCTGGACACGTAAACATATCAATGTCACTCAATGAGAAAGATGAGGCCCGAATGATCTGGCTGTGTTTTCTTCTCAGCAACTCCTCACATCCAGAAGTTGATGACGGTGATGATCCGACGACACGAGACTTTGTTTCCTCTATGCAACGACGTGCCTCTCTCTCCTCCCTCCAACAAGGCCGACAACCAGAAGAACTCTCCTCGCAACCTTGTGGGCTGGGGCTCTACTGAGGTAGCGCAATACCCAGACATTTATTTCCCCCTCAATGAATGCCGTGTTGTGATTAAAGCAAAATCAAATACTTGACCAATACAAAGGACAGAAACAAAAGCCAACCTTTCCAAAAATACTCAACCGTTTATGGCACAGTTCAACACGACCGACACATAATCCGTATTTGTAAGCTCGTTCTATTTGGGTCAAAAAGTAAATACAAAGTCAGTAAATAACAATACAGAGACCGTATCGAATATTCTGCCTTTACGACGGCATTGATCATTGTGTGATGCAAGAAAGAAGACCACAACAATGAACATCAGACGCTATAGTTAAAAAGGAGCATTATTTTCTCTATTTCCTTATTTTCTTTTTAGGCATACACTTTCGTGTTTCGGATCTCAATACACTGTGCATGTTGAGTCATAAGACAGTTTTTTTTTTTTGTTTGTTTTTTACAAAATATTTGGTTCGTTATTTATTAAAAAAAAAAAAAGACTCCATTAAAATTCATCAGTCACTCAAATATTAAATTGAGCTCTCCCACACAGGACCGCTGCATAATTTTGTGCATGTCATGTGTCAACCCTCCGCCACGCACTTGACATGTCGTTCAAATATCTGCCAGTCCTCAACCACAACCAAAGCCCCCCATCTGTCATGGGAAACCATGACACACCAACTACTTTTACAACCTTCATTCATTTTCAAAGCAGCTTACTTATCCAGTTCAGGGTCGCAGTCAGTCACAGGGAACATTGAGAGACAATGAACCACTCACCCTGTCACTGAGTGAGAACTGAAGCCATGCTGCTTGCACTAAAGTCCTGCAAATATGCTCCTACACGCATGAGTGCCTTAATGGTAATGCAGTGCTCGTTCTGTAGAATTGTATTCATTAATTCCTAAGAGTGGCAGACTTTTGTCTTTGCTGCAGTGTTTCCAGACCGTGCACATTTTGTAGATTTCAGACCCGATGTGCCGCCTTGTCAATCTAAACTGCCCAAGGCCGTCAGATTCTGTAGTGCCAGCCGATATCATTGAAACTATTTTAGTATGTAGCCACAGCTGCCCAGGGCAGGATGACAGAAGCGTGACTGCCAGTGTGCGAAACCCTCACACCCAGCCGTACACCATTGCGAGTGGCACTGGAGCTGAGGTGGGCGAAGTGTCTTGCTCAAGGACACAACAGCACATGACTCGAACAGAGCGGGAATCGTACAGTGTACCCCCCGTTTATTGGATGGCCCGCTCTTCCTCTGAGCCACGGCCGCGCCAAATGCTCCAGGAACTGTCCAGTTTTAAAGAACACACACAAACATTACATTTGATAATATTTCTGTTGCAGATGAGTGACGGTACTTTCTCTGAGTCTACCGAGGAGGAGAAAAATGACAGTCCAGGTCTCCTGAGAGGAAATTGCATCTCTCCAGATGCCCTGCAAGATTCGATGTCATCTTCTGACAACTGGGCCGGGAACCCCCGCAAACGTACCCAAACTCTGCCTACCTTCAATTGCCCCCTCACGGGGATGGCGGCAAAGGCTGGTGCCATCCACCGCTGGAGTCGCATCCAGGATCCAGTGGAAGACCAGAGTGCAACGTTGTCAGAGGACATCTTTAAGATCCTGGATCTCCGCTGTTCAGGATCTTTTTCAAAAGGCACGCTGAAAGACATCAACGAGGGAGACGTGAAGGTCAGAGCGCAAGACGGAACCAATCACAAGGCTCCCACTACTTCTAGCTCCCAAAAATCTGACAGTGGCTCGCAGTCTGCTCGGGCCCAAAAGAGTGTTGAGCCCTTGGTAGAGAGCGCTTTAGATCAGGAGGTCAACAACAGGACTGAGCAGAAGAGAGACAACCAGCAGTCTCCTGACAGGTGAGAATGAGAGCGTAAATGGGTGTTGGTCTACAATCCACAGTACACTACACACAAAAAAGAGAGGGATATTCGTCTTTTGGATGACATTTCAGGATCAACCGAAATCTCGCTCTAACCTGCAACCGTAATTTGACCTTCTTTAATGAATGAATGAATGAATACTTTATTGTCATTGCACACTTGTTACAACGAAATTTTGCGGGAGCCTCCACCCCCAAAGTGTCGTGAAATCTAGTATAAAAAGTATATAAATACATTGCACTCCCCTGGACATACACACAATCACATGCACACGTTTAAAATTAATAAAATATTTGGCACTAATTAAGGTACAGTCAAAGTTGTCTTGCAAAATGATATGAATCAGGCATTAACATGACAGTATGTGGACTATTTATTTAAACTTTTGAATGTCCAGCTGTTCAGTGTTTCAGTACTTTTTGGGCAACCTGCTGTTATCTAACAAGGAGCAAAATGGCAACAGCAACAGGCATTTGATCCATGAATGGACAATTCCATTTCTGGATTCACTTCCTATTGGTCTTGAACAATCGTTTTCATCCTGCTGTTCGCATTTTGACATCTTGAGATCAACAAAACACCGAACAGTATCAACAGGACCTTTGCAAGGCTTAACGCAGGATCTTCTGACAGCAAAGTGGCCACTGAGCAGAGAGTGTCGCAGACTGTCATCAGCAGGTTATGACAGAGGGACTGGAAGAGTCACAGAAAGGCATCGAAGTGGAGGTTCTCATGCACCTGTTATAAATGTTGACTTTCATCTTCTTGAAAGAGATCATTAAAATGTTGCTAAGACTACTTCATCTTTTATCAGTTGGACATGCATTGAAAAGTTTTGAGAAGGTCAAACGAAGGCATATTTTAGATTCATCCCAAAATGTCACTCGATAGCCAAATATCCCATACTTTTTCCGATTAGTGTGTGTGCCTTGCAATTGGCTGCCGACCGGTCCAGGGCGTACCCCACACCTTGCCCAAAGTCAAGCTGGAAAAGTTGCAGTCACCCGTGACCCCAATGAGGACAAATGCTATAGAAAACAGATGAATGAATGGGTACTTTATCTGACAGAAATCTATTTTGGAACTTTCAACCTCCAAAATGGATTTGTATGCCATTGTTATAGATGCTTTGGGACATACATTTGCGTGAACATTTCTGTCTTGCAGTGTGCAGCAGGAGCTGAAGGAGCTGAAGGCCACTGTGAGTGAACTTCAGTCTACTTTGGAGGCAGAGCGCCGTCGTGTGGCAGCTTTGGAAATATGCCTCAGAAATGCAGAGCGCAGCCGGGATGAAGCTGAGAGAAGAAATGAAGAACTGCAACGGGACATTCAGCAGTTTCTCAGTCGAAAGCCCCAATCTCCCACTTAACGTTTGGGAAATTTCGTGTTGGCGGACTTTGGAGTGTTTCTTCTTGGCTGCTGAGTCCAGATGAGAAGTTTTTGGTGGCTCCTATGGGAACAATCTGTTCAGTCGATAGATATTTTCAAATGTTAACAAAGACTTTTAGTTTCTTCTCTTGGAAAAGAACTATCATATTTCCACGTTTCCATTAAAATGATGAGAAAGAAAGTGGAAGATCTCTTTAGTGAACCACATGACCTGTAATGCAATATAGAATAGATTTCTGTAATATATGTTGCAATATGGGACATGCATGTGTTATTATAATGCATGTCTGTGTTGCATTCATTTCTGTACCACTGGTCTTCATTAGGGCTGCGACTGAGCTGGAGTTGATCACAGCTGCCTTTGGGCAACAGGCTTTGTGCACCCTGCAATGGTCACCAGCCTCCTGCCCGAAGTCGGCTGGGATGGGCTCCAGCACGCCCGCGACCCACGTGAGAATAAGCAGCTCGGATATTGGATGGATGGATGTTACTCCAACAGAATGTCAATATTTATTTGTGGAAAACTAGACGATATAGGTACACATGTCTTCTTACTCTGCTGTCGAGTAAATAAAGGCCTGTGTCCATTCTATGAGGAAATGAATTCATGAATTAAATTAAATTGAGTTACACAACACGGTTTGTGACAAATTCTTGAAATAAGACATTTGAATTCCCACTGATATTTAAGGTAGGTTTGTAACTCAAGTGGAATCCACAAATACAGACAGTTGATGCCACAACAGACATCTCATTTAGGGACTGACACTCAAATTACCGGTAGTTGTTTAATATATTCAAAATCGGTATGAGCATGTACTCCAGCAGTTTAATCGCAGCTATTCGATGGGCTGTATCAAAGATTCCATCTGGGGATAACATGCTTTGATTGACACGTGCAGTATAGCGTTTTAGTTAACAATTTGAGAGCAATTTGTGAAAATGAGCTTTATTATGGTTGTGTGCTCCGAATGTTTAATTCGGTGCTTGCACTGGTGCTGATTGTAGTCTGGGGCTGGCATATGTTTTCTAGCTACATACAATCTTTGACTTGAGGATGTGGCCGGGCTAAGAATGAACCAATTACATTCAATCCCATGTTACAAACCCTAATTTCAGTGAAGCGGAACTGTGTAAAACGTAGATAAAAAAACAAAAAGAATACAATGATTTGTAAATATCTTTTCAACTCTAGATTCAGTTGAATATACTACAAATATATTATCAAAGACGAGATATTTAATTTTCAACCTTTTTTTTTTTTTTTTCAACTATTCTCTCATTTGGAATTTGATGGCTGCAAGTTTCCCCAAAACTCTGGGACAGGGCATGTTTACCGAACGGACGGACAATATCTTGAAAGATCTATAGACAGCTAGCTAGCTAGCTAGCTAGATAGCTAATACTGCTAGCTAGCAAATACTGCATTAGCTAGCTAGCTAGCTAATGCAGTATTTGCTGTTTATTTTAGCCTCTGCCCATCAGAAAAAAAAGATCAGACACCAAATGGTCTGACCAAGTGTAAGATTTTGAAAGAAAAAGCTAAACAATGAGGCAATATCCTGCCAGGGACAAAACACAAGATAAAGTCCTGAGAAGATAAATTCAACAAAATGCAGGAGGCCAAAGTCAATAGCAATCCTAGCCAGCAAGCGAACATGTCAATGTAAATTACACTGTGGTCATTATTTTACTATGGTGGGTGTTACAGTTACAATACATCCTCCAAATATGGTTACATTTATGATCATAATCACGCCATGAGGGTCAAACTAGAGAACAAATGGTCATTGTAAGTACGGTTGCAAATTTGGGGGAATTTCAGAGGAAATGCACTAGCATTAACAGGACTATTTTACATTTATGGGAATATCCATGTAGTTCAAAACAAAAGCATAATCTGACTCAAAAGGTATCCATTCATACAGCGATGGGTGACTGTCTGGGCATAACAATCAGACATGATGCAAATGAAGCGGAATGTCTAACCTGCTCTGTGCATCCCTCACTCTCAGACATGGATAATCACTAGATCACAATGTCCATTCACTTCAAATTTTGGCGATATTTCTGGGGTCAATTATGCATACATATTTGATTGATATTAGAGTTAGTAAAAAAACAAAACAAACATTGGGTCTGACTTTGAAGAAATGGACACGGAGGATTTTGATGGGGGTTAAGGAGGAATGCATTGAGACGTGATGCGATTGGGAGTGTTCATTATCAGGAATATGAAGTAATAATATTTTCTCTTGGTGGTCAAATTTCCATTTAAATTTCAGAAATTATTTTTGTTGTACCACATTATTCTTTTTGGTATACCTCACAATCTTAGGAGTGTTTGCACGCGTGCGTGTGTTTGTGTGTGTGTGTGCACGCGCTCGCGCGCAGCAGTCCACTAACAAATCTTCAACGGGTCATCAGGAAGGTGCGACGTCAGTTGCGACGGCAGTTTCACAGCGCAGCAGATAAGAGCATGTCTGTCAAGTGTCACCCTGGCAGACAAGTGGCAGGTGCGGGAAAAGCTCATTGCTTCCCATCTGGGTGACGCATCGAGTGTATCGCCGGGTCACGCAAAGAAGCTCTGGAATGAGAGCAACAGTCGTGAGTTCAGGTGGTGAGCAGGAATGTTCTTCCTAGTGGCAGGGAGGCTATTTTGTTATCACAGCAGGAAGCAGCTCGGTGACGGCACAGTGAGCTGTACCGTGTACATTGAATCACTTCGTCTCACTCAGTTGGACATACTTTACTACATTTAGGTGCAACATTAAAGAATTGCCGCACGTGAAACCCTCGCATTACCTTTATCTCCTATTTATATTCCGAGAGTCTTCACTGACCGTACACTGGGCAATGCACACTTCTATTGTACTCGCCACGAAATGTGGAACGAGTTAAACATCTTTCAGTCTTGGTCAATGGGCCTCACAGCTCATTGCATTTCAATTTCACTTGGACAAGTATTTTAATATGGAATGGCATCAGCGGACTGCCGTACTTTGTCAAAGAGAAATGGTCTATGGCGCATCAACAACGGCGTGCAGAACTTTGCCATTTACAAACCAAATAAACAAATGAAAAAAAAAAAATCAACTCTGGTGCACCCACCCAAACAAAATAGCGCTTCCACAAGGAAGAGGCTACAGGACAGTGTTTACAAAATCCTCATTAAGGAAGTTGTGAGATAACACACGCTCAACATCACACAAAGTGGAGGGCACGCACGCACACACACACACACACACACACACACACACACACACACACAGCAGAGCCCACCATATCGTAGATAAGGGACTGAGAGAAAAAGCTGGGAAGGGAGCGTAAAGCACAGAAAGAGAGCAACACAACAGAGATGACAAGGTGGACCATACGTGGCCTCCGTCACGCTGCCACTGGACACATAGGCCATAGCTGTGCACGAGACTAAATGCTGTGTCAACGGCGACGCTGCATAAGGTTTACTGCAGGCACCGTAGAAGATCCCACTTGTCACAGAAAAGGTCACCACCGCTTTTTATCGACCGTGACAGCATAAAACGAATTGCTAATTTTTTTTCTCCATGGCGAGTGTTTGGGTTTCTCTTCCGGGAACCATTTGCAGCACCGAGACTTTACTCTTACTATTTTCTATATTGTTGCTCCGGGGGCCTCTTTGCGGCGAGGGCAGCCCAATCTCCAACGCCGACCAGAGGCTTCGACCCACTCCGGGGCTGAAAGACGGACCGGGGAGGGCGTCGGACGCGTCCCAGTCGGAGCAGGACAACAATCTGATCATGCAGGGTGTGCTGGAGAGCCTGAAAGAGCAGTTCCTGCAGACATTCAACCTGTCCGGCTTGGGTCCACCTCCGCTGCCACCTGGAAGCGTACGAGAGGAGCCGCCTGAGTACATGATGGAGCTCTACAACCGCTTTGCCAATGACCGCACCTCGGCGCCCAGTGCCAGCATCATTCGCAGCTTCAAGAATGAGGGTACAGGAAGCTTTGTTTACGACTTTCAAATTGCAGTGAATTCATATATTTCCACATTTTGCTATAATCGTGATTGTGGGACGAATAAAGGTTATCTTAGCGGATCTTATGTGAACGTTCAGTTCAGTTTAGCATCCAATGTCAATCGTGTGTCGGGGTATTATGATAAACCCTCAAAACTCATTTGAATGCTAAAATGTTCATTGAAATTATTTTGTGAGGACTGTACAAAACAGCATTTCCACATTCTTGTTGGGTCATTTTTTTTAGCCCTGGAGAACCCACGAGGTCATATTTGGCCCCTATAAATTCTGCTACTCAAATGCTACCCTTAAATCCCAAAGGGTCAAATTTGGCCCTAATCCTAAATTAGGATTAAAGCATTGGATATTTGAAAAAAAACCATATTTTGGTGTTCAGTGAACATATAATGTATAATTTATCATTTTCCAAAGAAGAAAAGGGTTCTTGGATTCTCCAGGGTTAATATAATATTGTATCCCATCACCAATTTCTCCACTTGCATCTTTTTCGTTTTCTCCTTAATAATTTTGGAGAGCTCATCCAAGTAACTCAATGCAGTTCCATACTAAACAGGTGATTTGACGCGCTTTTAAAGTAAAGCCTTCGTAAGCAGGCTCAGTGGGTGGCAGTTGTCGGAAATCGGTAGAATTGAGATGACATTTGCATGAGAGTACAAGCAGTTGAGGGAGGGCAAAAATTGGAAAAAAAATGGACTATGCCGCGAAGACGATCTTAATTTACCGCGAGGATCAGTGCAATAAAGACTAAAATATTCAAGAATGTGACTCTCCCCCTCCCCCCGCACACATTTTTGTTAGCTTTAAAAACCCTTAATTCGAATGATGCAGAATTGATGTCCAGTGTACATTCAAATATTGATTTGTGGGGGGGGGGGGTGTAACTTTTTCCAGTGTGATGTGTCTTGTTAACGCTAACATGTAAAGATAAACATAGCCTACCAATATTTCATTCCTTCCTCATGCTCTTGTCTATTCCCCAGATTCCTCTTCAAGCACTGTTGGTGTCGGGGGAGTAAGGCGCCACCCACTCCTCTTCAACGTGTCAGTCCCCCATCACGAACACGTCACTGCAGCCGAGCTCCGTCTCTACACGCTCGTCCAGACTGACCGCCACCTGTTTGCCGGCGTCGACCGCAAAGTCACTATCTACGAAGTGGTACGTCATGACGAAGAGGACAACAGCACAGACGAGAATTTTGCGAGAGGAGACGACCTCGGGGGTCAAATGGCGCATACGGAGCTGGTGGAGTTGGCGTCGAGACAAGTGTATGGCACCGACGATGGCTGGGAAGCGTTCAACCTCACCGCTTCTGTCCAGCGGTGGCGTAAATCTGAGCATGGAACCACACATCGTCTGGAGGTGCACATTGACAGCATGGCCGGCGAAGACACGCAACGTGTCGCAGACCGAGGCGAAAATGGGAATACTGAAGCCGACATGAAGATTGACACCAACATGAAGGAAAAACACAAGCCCCTGTTGATCGTTTTCTCGAATGATGAAAGCAGCGATCGTCGAGATGACAAACACGACCTGGAAGAGATGATCGACCACGAAACCTCCAACGTAATGCTCCGAAACGACTTGGAGAATGACTTGTGGGCCGAGCTCGAGACGAAGGGCTACGACGGCAATGGCGAGTCCGAACCGGATGAAGCCGACCTGCTCCAGATGCGCTCGAATCTGATCTACGACACGAGCTCACGCATCCGTCGCAACGCCAAGGGCAACCACTGCAGGAGACAACCCCTGCACGTGGATTTCAAGGACATCGGATGGGACAGTTGGATCCTGGCACCCGGCAGTTACGACGCCTACGAGTGCGCTGGGATTTGCTCATTCCCGCTAACAAAGCACGTCACACCCACCAAACACGCCATCGTCCAAACGCTGGTCAACATCAACAGTCCTCAGAAAACAGCGCGAGCGTGTTGCGTGCCCACCAAGCTGGATCCCATCTCACTCCTGTACCTGGACGACACAGGCGTGGTCACGTACAAGCATAAGTATGAAGGGATGGCGGTGGCCGAGTGCGGCTGTAGATAGCTGGACTCTGGAGGAGCGACGCAAAGTCAACAAAAAGCTGAACGGGTCCGAGAGTGGCATCGGACTCTCAATCAGTAGGACTGGAAGTGCATGTAATCACTTTTTATTAAGTCCTTGTGTGGCTGGACTTTGTCCATCGAGACAGAAAAGACGATATCTTCTTAGTCGTGAATGGCGGCCGCCAACGCGGTGAGCTCGGAGGCAGCGTCGGTCTGGACCGCGCCGCAAGAGTGACGCTCACGTGTCTTTTTGCCAGCGCGACTCAAAGTTACAAGAAGTTCCGAAAGGATCTAACCCAGCACATTCTGCTGTGTATGCAATTGTCTGTGGGAACTCGTGGGCCAGAGGTTCCCCCTCCTGCTCCGTCCGTCCCCCCTGACATGTGTTTTCCTCTCCACTTATCTCCGCCCTCCCCACTTGATGCAAACACTAATCAGCTCTTCATGCTCCCTGCCACAGTGAAATGACCTCCTGGAGGCAACCTGACAAGACTTGAACTCTCCAGGCTCGCCTCCTGCAGGCCCCTGATATGTGGGCACCACCACTGGGGGGGTTATCTATCCCAACCCAGTTTCCCACTTCACATGACTCTTTTCCACTACCAAACCAAACACACACACACACACTCACACACACACACACACACACACACACACACACACACACACACACACACACACACAAGCACACACACACACACAAACGCTGCAGTGATAGCATGGTGTTTGAGGTTGGGAAGTATGTACTGATCAAACTTGGACGTCATTCCAGAGGATGTTTGAGGTGTCGGTATGAGGGATTGAGACAAAACAAGGGGCAGGGGTTGACCGCATTCCGAGGCAACTCATTATGTTGACCGTCTCACCTTGCTGACCTAGCATGTCGTACTCCTCATCCATCACTTTGATGCTAAATGGCCTTTCTAGGGGGCGGGGGGGATATTTATCATATGTGAACCAAAGTCAGGGACGTAAAAAGAAGCAAAGTTGTCTCGATAAAACCCAAAAGAAAAATAGGTTTTCTTTTGTTAATAAGGCTTTTGATACCTCTGCTGCTTGTAATAAACACACGACTATTTATTGTTCTAATTTATTCTTCCTTTTTTTCTTTTTTTTTGGTGAGTGAAACAAATATTGATAGTTACATTTCGAGTTAAAGTGACTTATTTTTCTGGGTAGGGATCTTTCAGCTAGAAATGATGCAGGAAAGTGGCAAAGGGCCAAAGACAAAAGCACTGTTTGAATTATTACCACCGCCCCACCCAAAAAATTAAAAATAAAAATAACTACATGTCCCGGCAGTTTCTCAAGAGATTCAAAATCTAAATTTCTAATTGCTCTCATTAAGGGGGGGTCACACTCATTTTTTGTCACGGGCCACATTGTAGTTCTGGTTTTCGGGGCCATTATGACTGTGAACCAATTTAAATTTATGTCTCACATCATCACATATATACAACAATTTGGTGGATAACCAATTTTTTGAATCCACATCTTTTCAAAGGGTGATGAGTAACAAAATGTGCTTGCGATGTCTCAATGTTATTAAAAGTGAAGCTAATTTGCAATTTGGGTATTTTAGCAGGTAAATACGAAGGTGACGCACAAGCTTGAGGTTTGTGGGCCACATAAAAAGAGGTGGCAGACCGAATCTAACCTCGGGGTCTTGAATTTCGCATCTGTGCTCTAGATTATTCCAAAAAGGCATTTGGACCCCAGAAAAAAATGAATGACAAATTCATTCAAAACATTGAATGCTTCTTTAAAGCCTGTTAACTTTAAGTTAATATGAATTCCTCATGATCTTCATATGTTATGGTGTCGTTTGGCTATTTACAATTAAGACGAGGCTTGACATTTTGAGCTAAAGAGCGCACTGGATGGTTAAGAATCATTTGGCCTGCTTCTTCTCCATTGCTTTCTCCATCCATTGGTATCAGCACAGAGGTCAGAGTTCACCCCATGGCTTCCAAACAAAGAAGCATGGGAAAGTGATTAGCGGGACTGTTAATGACGAAAATGGATCGTGTGTGTGTGTGTGTGTGTGTGTGTTGCTCACACTGACACTGTGATGGAAAACCTGTGCATGAGGCTGAGCACTGATAAATTGTTTTGAATGATGATGACTTCTGCGATTGGCTGGCAACCGGTTCAGGGTGCATCCCGCCGACCGGGATAGGCTCCACCACGCCCGCGACCCTTGTGAGATTAAGCGGATTAGAAAACGGATAGATGCGGTGAATGGATGATGATGACTCTGCTGTCAAATTGTAAAATTCTGATTGCAATATTGTCTCGCTCTTTTTGTGTACCAACGCACAATGAGGTTGTAAATAAAGGATGTGATCCAATTCATTCTCTGAAATGCATCGTGTCATCTTTTTGTGGGAGTAACGAATATTTGGCAGATATGGGCATGAGTCAATTGATGAATAGTGTTTATATTCAGTGATAGAATGCGGCGCTAACATGCTGGTGTACTGGATAGCGTGTCTGGATCAAATTTGTAGTCCAAATCTCGCACAGAAGAAGGTAAATTGTTTGGCACAATAAGGAAACATAATCGTTGTGAAAAGACTCAGGCTAATCCAAAAGATACTTCTATACATCAAGTATGCCTTGCCGGATAGAAAGCTGCCTCACCGAACGGGGGAAGTGTCGAGAGAGCGACAGATAGTTTGGCAATTGTGTCCAAGCGACTTCAAAAACAAGTTTAACAAGTTTGATTGATTTAGTAACCGCAGAGCTTGTTCCTCACTGGTTGCATTTAATGAGGTCATAAACCAATAGTGTCGTTTGTAGGTGAGGGAAGTCACGCTGCAAGAACAACAAAGCTGTGCAGATTTGTCATTTTAGCCTGCAGGAGGCCAATAGATAACCATGTACATATATTAATTACCATTAGATGAATTAAATACACTCAAACAGAGTAATCCCTCATTCAATATTAATGCTAATACATACAGTATAGGCCATTCCAAAAATCAGTGCCACTTGCATCCCCGGGAAATAACACGGAGAAGTGTACCATACAATGACATGAAATACATTTTTATAAAGTACAGTATAACTGTATTGCAGGCAGCACGGTGGGCGACTGATTAGCACGTCGGCCTCACAGTGCAGAGATTGTGGGTTCAAATCCGGGCTGCGGCCTCCCTGTGTGGAGTTTGCATGTTCTGGGTTTTCTCCGGGTACTCCGGTTTCCTCCCACATTCTGACAACATGCATGGCAGGTTTATGGAACACTCGAAATTGTCCCTAAGTGTGATTGTGAGTGCAAATGTTTGTTTGTCTGTATGTGCCCTGCGATTGGCTGGCAACCAGTTCGGGGTCGACCCCGCCTACTGCCTGAAGACCGATCCTGGATGGATGGCTGTATGCGTTGATGTACCGTGTACACAAGGATATATACATTTTCATATACATTTGAGACAAATTGCATGCAAACTCTTTTTTTCCCATGTCGCCTATTGACCAGATCGGGACTCGGTATTGGTAGATCCTTAAAACCAAAGACTCAGACTCTGACTCAAGTGCCCAAAAAGTGTGATTGGGACATTTTTTTGTGCGAATGGTTGTTTGTCTATAAGTTGCACCACATTAAAGTCAGCTTGGAAAGGCTCACACTCATCCACGACTCTACAAAAGACAAGTGGTACAGAAGATGAATTTGTGAATTCACTTAAAAGCAAAAGCAGTCTGTTCTTGCAGGGATGCAGGTCAACCTCGAATTTGCTGCTACAGTATTTATAATCTCTTTTCTCATAGCAAATAATGTAAACTTAAGTAATGTGCTGCCATGCCAGCATCAAAAGACCGTGATTCATGCATAAAAATGAACATGCGGTGAAACAATTACTGTGCGTACCTGAGAGGTGAGTCACTTATGCATTCTTTTATTATCATTCATTACAAATCAATGTCTATTGAGGAAGTAACACTGGCTTCGCATCATTTAGTGGGACGTGTGTACTAATGTCATGAAGTGCATCGATTCCCCTTTCGGGCTTTATAGTCATCATAACACTTTTTTCCCTTATTTGCTGTCACTTGTGCCCTTTTTGGTGGCATCTCTAAACTAAATACAAAACATTTTGTGTTGCATTTTAGAGGTGTTTTTTGGTCAACGTCTGACCATTTTGTCTTTCAACTTCAACCCTACCTTCTCGATGACCCTGATTCAGGCCATCTGTCAGTATTTATGGGCCATAAACATTCTGTCTTGAAGTTGAACCTTCGAAAGAGTGCTACTGATCATCTCAAAGAATTGTGCTAAAGTGAGACCTGCACAATAAGGAGGTGTTGCAGCTGCAACAAAAAAAAATTGACTATAAAAATTCCTCTGTAATGTAGAACAGAACACACTGATTTCAAAACGCCTTTTGAGCCATAACCAACGAAAAGCAGTTCAAAAATGATTGATGTTCAAAGTCTTCCGAGTGGACCTTCCATTCTGATTAGAAATCAAATCATGTTCAAGAGAGCCAAAAAACTAACCGAAATTTACAGTTACTGTCGATGTTTTTCACAAATTGGAAACGCATGTTTCATTATTATAGCGCAGTAAATGAATGGGGGTAAAGACGGACTTGCCTGCAGTGCACACCTGGCTCTCATTGAAAACATGTGATGAGCTATCAAGTCAAATTTCGAACAGCGCACACTGCAAGAGCTCCAACTAGTGCAAGTAAGAATGGGAAATTCTCCTTTGAAATCAAATCCCTCATCATATTCCTTCTTAACTTTGGTATCCTTGGCAAAACAAACTTCGTTTTATTGGGATGCGTTATATCATCACGATATGCACTCGCCAATCAAATGCAAGATCTTAATCAAGCAAGTTTGCTTGTACAAAGAGGGCATTCATTTGATGTACTTTGAATTGTATTTTTCATTGTTCTTGTTCACATTCTTGTCGAAATTCACTGCAATCACATGAAGAGTGAGACCAGGTGTTTTGTTCTCTAGTGCTTAAAAAAACACATTGTTAGACAATGAGTTCAATTTGCGCAAGTGTTTTTTTGTATTCATCTGGGAATTGTGTCACCATCACAGACTCAAAACAAGTAAATGGGTGGTCACTTGCGCTTTTCTACCTCAGGTACTCAAAGCGCTTCACACACTGCTCACCTCATTCACCTTGCTCAAGGACACTTCGGCACGGTTGCCATGCTGGATGCAGCTGTTTCGCACGAATGAGCTATTTTGTCTTTCTCCAGACATGACACGTTTTGATGGTCAGTTCTCAGTAATTTAATGACTCTGCGGGTAATCAATTTTGATCCCATGTCATCACAAGATTGATGTTTTTAGCCCAATTGCGCTGATGTCATCCGCAGCCGCCGGGACAACGGCGCAGCGCCAACAGTACATAAAAATCCCAGAAAGCTAGAATGACAGTGAGGAAGGATCGAAGTAAATATAGTAGCAGAGCAGAAGGGCAAGAACTTTTCACAAGGCAGTCTGAGCTATGTAAAGCTCACTAATTGAATATTTACAGAATGAGGGCGAAATAGAATCTGGCCTTTGTCAGCGAAGCGCTCAGGAAATATGATGAAATGGGAAGTGTTTCGTATTTACTCAAATGATAACAAATCCTGGCCAGTGCTCTGCGCCTTTTCTCCTTCTTGTTTGACATATCTGCCGAAACAATTTCAGCCGGCACAGCGTGCTCTCTCCGCGCGGGCTTTTGTGGAGGATTTCAGCCTACGTGATCCATCTAAGGTGTGTACCTTACAGCGAGTAAACAAAGGGAGGAGTTCACAATGTGCGGACGGTGCCCGGCCTCCCGTAATGCTACACTGACATCATGAAGTGGGTGGCAGGCTGTCGACGTGTATCTCGCCTTGAATTTGCGGGGCCGAGCGACACGACTCGCCCTGACTCTGACGTTGGGCCTGTAATGATCGTTTCCGCTTTGGGTCACGTTTTTATCAAGCCATCTCCCGCTAACACCACCACCCAAGCACTCTTCTCTTGCTTTCTCCTCCTTTCCCAAAGCAAACATTGGCTTGCTGGCTGAGCGCGTGAGTCCGTACGACACGTTCAGACATCTTTGAACAATTTATGTTGTGAAATGTTGGAGAGCCTCCTGAGCAAGTCAGAAATGGAACGCAGATGTTGACGCTGTTATGCAACTCGACTCGCTTTTTTTTTTTGCATACAGCTATTATTGTATTGTCAAAGGTCACATTAAAGTTGTGGAAAATCCGCCCCCGCCAAAAAAAAAAAAAAGGAAAAAAAAGGGCATGATTCCATTAACAGCCTTGAGAAAACAAGACGATTGTTTTGTGTTTAAATGATGTGGGTGACGGGGTTTGTGTTGTAAAAAAAAAAAATAGAGTAATAATAAAATGAACAAAATAAGAAAAAGAAAAAAAAATCTGTGACATGTCAGGTGATTTCTCATCTCTTGCACATATGCTTTTGGTTTCATTAATCTGGTCCCTGCGGGTCCATCTCAAAGCGAACAGAAGACCGTCGGGGCACAGAGGACTCAAACTGTGGCAGAAAACTGGAAACGTGAGCTGGAGTCTGTGTTCTGCTCCGATGACTTCAAGGGCTTATCAAGTGCATCAGAAAGTGGAAACAGCTGTGGCGGGGGTGTGTGAAAAAAAAAAAGAAAAAAAAGGGAAGGCTTACTTGAAATAATTAGACTTTATATCATAAAAGTTTATATCATAAAATGTTCACAGAATTTGTATATTTACATTTCACAATAAACACTCAAAATCAACATTTTACATTTTGGACGATACAAGAGCAATATATAAATGAAAAATATATACAACAGTTCTCACGATGGTACACTGGCTTGAAAGAGTTGACATTTCTACTTGTGAACTCAACAGAAAAGATGTACCAGATAGACGGGATTGAACACCACGCGTGTGGAGACAGTACTTTATATTACAATCACATTTCTGCATTTGATTTTGAACCATGATCGAAGCTGCCAGCAAAGATTGGGCGCGTTGTCAGGACTGATCGGTCAAATGACAGATTCCCCAATGTGTAATTCTTTGCAACTGGTGGATGCGCAGATGGAAATTTGGAAATCTCACGCCCTGAAAGTGAATGATGAAACTTGACTGCACCCTCAGTCCCTCCTGTATGTGCCAAAGAGGTGGTCCCAATGGGTGAAATAGGGCGCAAAGTTAACATTGTGCCGCCGATGATGAATGTGGTGGTGAGGGGCTCCGCCGAAAAAAGGCAGCAGTCTGTGCAGAGCCCAGGGCAGGTTGTAGCCACAGTGGTCGTCCACCGCCAGCCAGGTGTTGAAAATGTGGAAGAAGATCTCACTCAGGGGGTGACAGTTCACCAAGCAGGCACTGATCTGTGCTAGCAGCAGCAGGGAGAGCAACTCGGAGGTGCTGGCGTCCTGGGCCTGCAGGGCGAAGGGTACCTGGTGCTGGTGGTGCTCTTGGTGGACGTTGCGATAGAGCCACGGGATCCTGAAAAGATGCAAACAAGCAACTGTCTGTCAGAAATCACAATTGACTTACACGTGTGTGTGTTTTCATGCAAAGTGGCTAATGTGCTAATGACTTGTTTAACTTCACTTGCTTAACCCACGTTAATGGCTTGACTTGCGTGAAATTTACACTGGACTTGACCCCCACTCCCCACCCCCCTAGAGCAACATGGGACTTGCACTAAACTTGAAAGTTAAGACCTCTTCCTCCCACCCGTGGCTTATCTTCATTAGGGTCATGGCTAACCAGGAGCTGATCCTAGCCGGCTTTGGACAAAAGGTTGGGATATATTCTGGACTGTTGGTCAGCCAATCGCAATTCACATTCACACCGATGGACAATTTAGAGTCTTCCATGAAGCCTAAATTGCATGTTTTCGGAATGTGGGAGCAGGCGGAGTACCCGGAAAAAAAAACGATTCAAGTAAGGCAGAAAAGACAAACTCCACCCAGGTAGGCCGGAGCCAAGGCGGAAACCCAAAACTCACAACTGCAAAGTATACGTGCTAACCTAACTTGTAAACCATGCTGCTGTTTCATAGTAATAACATTTCAAAATACATGAAAACTAACTAGTGTTGAATCATATGATTTTTTGGGAGGAAAAAAAATCTGGCAATGATTTTTCTGGCTTAAGCATTGTGACAGATGACTTTCCGCTTTAAACATTCGAGTTTTCCCAGATTATAGTATGTGGTGCCAAGTCAACTCATTCCATCATAGAGACGTATTGTACACACGAGGAAAGTAAACAAAGATGAGAAATAACTGTTCCATCAGAAATGGCACGTGAACTTAAACTGTATTTACATTTAACGGATTGCGTCATAGAATACTGATCACCTTCTTTCTTCTTTGTTGGTCTATACTCATGTTACAGTCGTGAAACCACTGGGGGGTATTACAATAAAAAAGTTGGACAATAAGCCGTTTGCTTTTCATCCCTGCAGTCCCTTAGTTATTTTTAGTACATTTTTACTGCTTAGTTGAGTCAGTAAAAAAAATAGCTGTAGACTATTGGCTCCACCGCTTCTTCTGTTCTGCTCTGGTGCTTTTTGTATCTCTATTTAGGTTGCGTAAAAAAATCAGGGAAAGAAAAGAGAAAGGCAAAGCCAAAACAATAAAATAAAGTCATGAATCGAGTACCAGAACCTTGATCAATGAATCACAGGACACAATAGCTTTGAGTAACAACAGATACTCAGGGACTTTCCATTTTTCGTCACCATTTCCACTGTGTAACTTAAGATCAGGAATGGGAAAGTCGGGGCGGCTTACACCCACACTTGCAGTGCCCAACGATTTGGAAAATAAAAATGTTTCCTGGAGCTGAGCAGTTAAACGTTGTAATAACAGTTCTCAACACTAGATGGCAAAGATGCTGCTCAAAAGCAGCTGCAACACTAAACGACTACTTCGTCATCAGAGAAGAGGAGCAAGCAGGCCCTGGGAGAGACACCAGGAGCAAAGTAAGTCAAGAAAACAAGAAAATAGGAAGCAGATTATATGTTCACAAGATGCAAACACAAACAAATCTGCCTCGTTTGCTGCATATGAGACACCACGACACAGTGATCTCAAAAGTTCACAACAGCTATTTGTCATTTTTTTTACAAGAACTGATCAAAGTTAAATGGAATTACATGAGAAGTCACTAAATGCGTGTCCTCCCAAAACCTGGATCGACGCTTAATCGTGTGACAAATACATATGGTGGGTTGATTGGACAAGCAGCTGTCGTGGCAGATGGTGCACCCGCCCTGTACTGCAGTACTGAAGATGCGTTTTCTTTAGAGGTTCCCGAACGGCGTGCCTCCTGTTGCATTTTAAGAGGCTAAAAGGGCTCGGGGTGGGATCAATTGAATTGTGTGAGCCTGCACTGCATACTTGCTGTGTGCAGGGTTCTGCCACATGATTTCATTAGTGGTATTAGTGTCAGCCACAAGTTTTGCGGCAATTCAAAATATAAATCACAGTTGCACGATGTGGTGACATTGCAAATTGTATCACATAAAAAAAAAACACACACACAAAAAACGGTTGTTTTACAACAATACTTAACCACATTCACATGTACCAATGGATTAAATAGTGAAGCTTGTGGTAAGAATTTTAGCGAGCGGCGCGCAGCTCGGCAGGTCCACTCAAATGAGTTTGGAATAAAGAGCTTGCTCTCATTCACTTGGCTGCCTCTCAATTGCTGGCGGCTCCTTGGCGTCACCCTCCGGTGTCTGAAGCCCTCCGGTGGCCGCACCAAGCCGACCTCTCTGAGGCGGGGGCCTTGACTGTTGAGCGAGGGGACCATTGAGGCTGTGGCTAGAGGTCGTCATCAACAGAGGCGAGGCCACCATAAGGTTTGGAAACCTCTCATTCAGGTGACTGGACCGGTGTGCTTCACTCACTAAAATTTTTACCACAACCTTCACAATTTGATCCACAGGTACATATGAAATTATATATATGGCAAAATATGGTTAATAAAAAGTTAGGGATATTTGGCTTTCAGGTAAAATTTCAGGATGAGCCCATTCAAACCTTTCCTGGTGAACTTAAAGTGAGCTTCTCAACAAGGCTTTTGTATGCTGGTGTCCAACTGATACATGTTTCAGTACTTTTTGCGTAGGTTGCTGCTTTCAAACGAGGAGCTTAAAGGCAAAATTCACAAGAGGTGTTTGATCCTTGAATCGACCGATAAAGGTCCTGGTTCAATTACAGCTGGTGTTTAAACAGTTGTCCTCATCATGCTGTTGAAACCAAGACGACACCTCACAATGGATCAATGGCACCTTGCCAATGTGATGCTTCAAACAGGACGTTCTCAGACGGACGTGGCTACTGAGCTTAGATCGTCACAGAGTGTCATCGGCAGCTTGCAACAGAGGTACAGAGAGACTGGAAGAGTCACAGAAAGATGTAGAAGTGGACACCCTTTGTTCACATCCCATGCTGATGACTGCTACTTTGTGAACAATGCCCTGAGAAACCGGATAATGAATGCCACTCAACTCCAGGCACGTTTGTGTCACGTCAGATCATTCGAAACCGTTTCCATCAGCGTGCTAGATGACCTGCAAGGGGACTTGACCACAGCGGCATCGTTTTACACGGGCCAGGGAGCATTTATGCTGGCGAGGGAGCAGTGGGCCTTGGTGCTGTTCTCTGATGAAAGTCGATTCACGTTGAGCAGAAATTATGGCCACCACCAATGTAGGAGACATCAAGGGGAGAGCTATGCATCACCCACTGTTGTCACCTGATGAGCTTTTGGTGGTGGTGGTGGTGTCACTTTGTGTATGGTACAGTGACAAGCCCATACTACCAGAATAACATTATAAATCCAGTGATTGTGCCCCGACATGAACAACACGGGCCTAATTTCATCTTGATGGATGACAATGTTCCAGCTCATTGAGGTTGCACGATCAGGGAACGTCTGTTGCACACTGGCGTACCTCAAATGGAATGGCCTGCAATTTCTCCAGACATGAATCCTATTGAAAACCTCTGGGATCAGCTGAGTTGCCGTGCTGACGCTCAAAATTCTGCACTCCACGACCTCAATGACCCGAGGGTTGCCGTTCAAGAAGAATGGAATGCCATACCTCATCAGACAAAAAGTCTACTTGTGAATAGCGTAAGATGTCTTCATCAAGATGTAATCGATGCTCAAGGGCACATGACATGTTGAGACATTTGCATTTTTTGTTGCTGTGGTGTACCCACCAATGTTGTTAACTTTTGTTCCAATGAATTTTTGGAGATGAAGAATGCATCCTTCGACTGAAATCTCCTACTTTCAAGATACATCACTGTAGTGTGAACCTTTTACATTTTCCATAAATTTCACCTGAAAGCCAAATATCCCTACCACTTTTTTAGTGTGTGTGTATATATATATATATATATAACACCGTATATAATGGGTTCTACTGTGGTCCCCGACCTTCCTGTGTGGAGTATGTGTGTGTGTGTGTGAAGACGCATGTGCACATATTAAAAATTAAATTAGTAACTAGCAAACATTTAAAATGAAAAATAGCTGTTGTCAACCGTGCAGACCAGTTACTCAAAATTCCTCATCAGTTTTTAATCACTGACGCTAAATATGCCAAAAACGTTGCCGTTATTTTCCACAAGGGATGCCTTACAAACAGCATCCCATATGCACAAATCCGCATTTCAAATTTCAGTTAGATATGCAGATGCTACCAACAACAACATTACGTTTGTTTATATACATAAGTACTGAACTAATCTGTGGCAGGATGGATGTGAGGATGTACAGACGGTCGGAGTGATTTTGCTCACCTGTGCAGGCAGAGGTGCCAAAAGAAAAAGAGCGTGTCGAAAAGCAGAAAGCAGGCAAACACGTCGGTCAAAAGCTGCCAGCTGGTTGGAGACCATTCGGGGAGTTGAGGGGGTCTCCTCAATATCTGGAGGAGCGCGCTGACGGGCAGCAAGACGGTCACGTACTGGACCGCGATTTTCCGCAGACACTTGAACCAAGCGCGCAGAGGCGGCGGCGGCTGGTTCGCGGAGATCTTCCACGCGCGGGGCCGCTGACTGACTCGGGCCAGGAGGTCCAGCAGAAGGAAAGGTGCGCAAAACGTGACGTGGGTCAGGAAAGCGCACAAGGCGGGCAGGTAAGGGGAGAGTAGAACACTATCGTGTTCATTCACGTAGTGCCACAGGCTTTGGAGCATCGGCCCACGTGACTCTCCACGCTGCGTGAAAGGTGCGCTCATCACGGGCTAGCGTTGTGTATGGACATCCTTGCCCGTGATCTCCTATTAAGTACTCCGAGTGACTTTCACTTCGAAGTGAACGCAAATGCTTTGTCACAGTAGTCAGCCCATACCACGCCTTCATTCAAAATCCAGGATGAGTATTCCTTTCAGCAGTACACCGTGTTTCGTGTTTCCGTTTCCCAACATCACTTTCCACCGAAAGGAGGGGGATGCTGCGCCCCTTTCCCAACGCCCACGTCGTTGGAGGAGGGGCACCGCATTGCCACACTCTAAAAAGACCCATGAAAGTACAACTCTCGGACAGATGGTTCGTGTTGTGACTCGAGCAACACATTTGAAAGCAGTTTGAGCATGCCGATTTTCTTTACGGAGGTACTAGGCCTACTTCGAAGATTTAATGCAGTGAAAACCTGATTATTTAAAAATATATTTATTATGGTGAGAATAAACGGTGTCCCTAATTATAGAGCCTTTAAAGGGAAGTCAAAGCAGAAACTATTATGCACAATAGTTTGTACTATGTAGTCTAAACAAGGTATAACCTCAATAATTGCGTTTGTGGAGTATGAATTCAGCCGTAAAATCCACCCACTTTTACCCATCTCAGGGGTTGGTCATTTGCCACTTGCTGTCAACTGACAATGACACCACAGTTGCTCAGGTCATGATCAATCACGACTCAGGGTACATATGTCAGGTGACCAAACTCAGAAAAGCGGTGAGCTGTGATTATTCAATACCCGAGCCCAGCGCAATTGTGATGTTTTCAGTCGACATCAAATGGCAAAATGCATTTTTAAAAAGATGTTACTTCTACATGAAAAATATAGCTGTCACATTCTTGATAGACAAATTATGACATTTTTACTGTTTAAAATGGCAAAAAATGAGTAAAACATCCCTTTACCATTTTCTGTTAATTAATGATATTTATGAGAAGAGATTTTAGATGGCAATGAATCATCACAATAATTAGGAAACATAAATCGGCAGCACCTTTACAACTCTCTGCCTGTGTTCACATTTTAATCACCATTCCTAGAAAATCACAATGCCCCCGCACCGGTAGGCACAGGCCATGCAGGCCATTCATGTGGGTCTTGGGGATACCTTGTGCCCAAGTGCGCCACGTTGGTGACCCCTGAGATAGATCTCACCAGGACAATAATAATAGTTTATGCAAGTCAGTCGGGACAATACAGAAATTGACCAATCAAATCCACAATTTTTTTTATTTTTATTGTCACAAGATATTTTCATTTGAATTCAGTGTATAAACCTTAGCCTTTTGCAACACTGTCGCTTCTAGCTCCCCATTAAATACAAACGGCAACTTTTTAGACATTTTGGACCACCACCAGAGAACGGAGGCATTAACATACAGTTACGACAACAGCAGTTGCAATGGGCCACGCTCCAATTGTCCTTAATTGCTCGGATCTGCTCACTGTGATACCAGATATGCTCTGCAAATTAAATCAGATCAAGTTTCCGGAAATACGACTACTTCAAACATGTCTCATATCATAGGTGATTCTATACCCTCACCCTGAAGTTTCAGTATGGTCCATGAGTATTTAGACAATGACAGAGCTTTGGATTTTACATTTAGGTACCATGTTGGATTTGAAGAAATAAAAACAGATCTCACAGAATGCGAGTCTACCTTTAGCACGTAAATGCAGTTTCTTGAGAAAGTGTGTAAATGCTGCATGGGAAAATTGGGAATTTCTCCATTGTGAGACGAATAAACATTGTCTTATCTTAAATATGTGGAATGATATTAAAAGACGCGGAATGCTGTACAATAACATTAAATGGAATGGAATGATTGGTGAAACGTGAAATAATATGCAGGTTGCCGGTAGGTGGAAATGTGCACTTTGGTGATGAAAAACGTGGAATAATATCAAAACTTATGGAATGATATTGAAAGATGTGGAATGACAAATATTGTGGAAAATTTAATTTTTGAAATTTGAAAAAAAAATAACATGGTGTCAAGATTTGGAATATGTTGAAGTTGGAATGGTGAGAATAAATTCAGAATTACATTAACAGCATTCACACAATTCATCGTAGTCATTTTATGCGAACAAATTCATTTTCAGGGGCTCAATAAAATCTGGACAAGTGACTTACAATCGGTGAATTGGCCAAGTACAGCCATTTTCTTGTAACTTTAAAACAAAGAAGAGATAAGTCTGCCGCTAATGGCAGGTATTGATTATTATCATCATTCAGCTGTAAGAAGTGCATACAGAGGAGGAAAATAGCTAAAACCTTAATCGTATCAAAATCAACCATTTGGTGCATATTTTATTTTATTTTATTTTTTAATGGAGCTCTTCTCGGCATCAAGAGGCCTTAAAGACCACAGAGGTAGATCGCTGAGGTAGATGATTGCAGAATGTCTTCTACAAGTCTACACAACTTCATTAGAAGTCAGGAATACTCTGGATGAGGTCATGTCATCATTTAAAAAGAAAATAAAATTTAAAAACATCGAGAATCAAATGATGCCTCTATGAATGGAAGAGTGTGAACAACAAGAAGGAAGCCGGATTCGGCGTGGCAAGAAAACATCTCAAAAAGCTTACAATGTTCGGGCCATCAGATTCTTTGGGTCGATGTAGCCAAGAAAAATGTGTGACAAAAATCATGGAAAGAGAAATATGGAGAAAGAAATGAACAGTTCCCGATCCAAATCCACACTATTTGTCAAAAGTGGGAGAGTCAGTGTTGTGACGCTGTTATAAAAGGTCCATATTGGTTGGTCGGAATGGTCTTACTGGTATTCATTGATCATGTGACTACTAATAGAAGCAACACAAACCACGAGTTGCGTCTCTGCTTCAAACTTACTGATCACAACGCATGTATGAAAATGACTGGAAATGTACTTGAAAAAAAATCATGATATGGAATATTCTTCCATGATTAAATCTGATTCTAACTGATCTCATCTCAGTCGAGCATGATTTTCACTGACTGAACATGAAAGTGAAGGCAGAGGACAGAGGTGCACCCGACCCCACCCGCCAACGTTTCTCAGTTTGTGGTGATGTTTCAGATTCAGAAAACTTTATTTATCCCCGTGGGGCAATTAGAGATGTGCTTGGGATCCAGACTTGACTTGTAGTCAGAGTGCAAATTTGAATAGATTTGAAAAAGAAAAGATTGCTATTTATTTGTGTCACTTTGTCCAAACACTGCAAGTCAACATTTTGTGAGTAGATGGCATCTATAAAACTCTCGTCATTTTCTAAATACTGTACTTGTGGACAAAATTGTTTGACAAATTTGACAGTAGCTCAGATAACACAAAAAGTTCCAAGTATTTAAATATTTGTTGAACTGGAACACACATGCCCTCATATTGAACTTTTACCCTGATCAAAATTTGCAATGTATAAAATGACTATTCACAATAAAAACGCACAAACACCATTCCATCAATTGAACTCAAGTTTGGAGTTAAAGGCCTTCCAATTCCAAGTCATGCTTCATCATTAAAATATTTTGTTTGGACGGGAACAAACTCTTTATGTCTGCCGGTGCCAGAAGCCTCATGTCCGTCGCGAAAAATGCATCGCTCTGCTCAAACATACTCCAAGTGTCTCAATGATACACAACATGTAAAAAGAATGATGGATGTCGCAATCAATATGAAAGATGAGGTTTACACACAGTGTGCTATACGCACCCGCCGGAAGTGTAGAAAAAAAAAAAACAAGAAATAGAACAAAGATGCCAGTGATGATGGCCAATTCAAAATGGTTGTACTGTGAAGCAAGTAACTGTCAAGTTTGAATGAGGTCCCGGAGATGAAAAAAATGACATGCATCGGTTCGGGTCGACTTCACGACGCATGAGCAATGATCGGTAGATGCTACTCGCTGCGAAATGAGACGGAGAAACTTGACACGTGAAATCAGTGTAATGTCTCTGCTTAAATGAAATTGGTGAAGAATTAAATGTGGAGCCAGTATTAATTAAAAATAAGAGGAGACCCCACCCCGCACCCCCCCAAAAAATCTACTGCACTTCAAAGTTTGGATTTGCAATATCTTGAGTTGACATGGAACTTGACCGTATACGTTCCTAAACCCATCACCTAATTTGTCATTTTACAAGAGCATTACAAAACTGCCAAGAAGGAGTAATATTTGTTTGGACCGGGTTAAAAGCGGTGGAAAACATTTTTGTCATGTTGCGAGTATTCACAAGTGCTTACTGCAGAGTCATGGAGCTGTGTTCTTTGTTTGCTAAATAAACTGGGTGCACTGAATGTGCAGGAAGAAACTTTTTTTTACCCCCTCTACCTCTTAAAAGTTTTGCATCAGCAATGATGCCATTATGCCCTGAAAGTGCCCTATTCTGATATTTTACATACCTAGTCAATATCTAGGTTTTTTTTTTTTAAGGACCCTGGTCGGCAGCGTGTCTTTGGGCTGGAGGGTAAAATTGCCCGCCAGTTTTGAGTCATTGCCCTCCAGCATCAAGTCCAGCGCCCCCAAACTGGGTTGTCCTCTAGGTCCCAATATACCTTCCTCGCTATTCCACATCCAAGGTCTGCTCTCTCGCAAGATCCAGGGCTGCGGGGTACTTTAGTGAGCTGCCAGTGGAGTCCATGAACATGTGGGGTATGTCGTTCCCAAAGTAGATTTTGCTATTGGCGGCGATGGCCTTGTACTTCATCAGCTGCAGATATTCAGGTGTTAACTTCAGCTGCAAGAGAGGAAACGCAATGAAAATGGCAAACCTGAAAACTAGAGATTGGGTTCCCCCTTGGTGTGGTTTGTTTAGTTAGGTGGGAATTCAGAAACTTGGAAAAAAAGTGACTACAGAGTGGAAAGCCCTGGAAAAAAACACTTTGTTTCTCTGGTTTTTATTGCAGTTGAGTTCTATTAACTACCAAAGCAGGCGTTGGCATGTTTATTTATCCCCCCCGCGTCTATTCTTTGAGTGCGTTTTGGCAGGAGACTTGCTCACTTTAAGCTGTGTTATTGTGCGGCTTAGCTTCTTTTTCTCTCACCTTGTTGGCCTCTGCTGCTTTCAGCGCAGTGTAGAACTCGGCATCTGCTCTGGCCCTCTGTTGTGCCAGGAAGGCCTCATCTAAGAAGAGCACCGAATGGAAGTAAGTTGGGAAAGTAGAAAGTTGTCTTCTTGCTGGAGTTACATTGCAGGCAAGCGGCCAACGAGGAATCCCTCAGCTTGATGACTGTATTCATGTGCCTCCTCATCAAAAGTGTTTTTCTTTATTTTTAATTCAGGCGGATTGCGAAACTAATCACACCTTCCGAAGAAACTGCACATTTGGCACAGCGGAAAAAGAAGGCTGAGGCGGTGAAAGCCCCAACTTGTATCAGTGACTCGTGTGAACAATACCCACGACTGTTGCAATGGCTCACCCACACACATTCGACTGATATTCATCATTATCCTTATCGCAGCTGAGCCGATCCTGCTGGGACTTGCCAAAGACCTTCCGTTGCACAAACAAATATATCTACATTCCAAATAATTTCGAAACAAAGTCGGAGCCCGGGATACACACCTTCAATTTCTGAGATCTTTTTCTCAGTTTCCTTTTCCATGACCTTTTGTTCAAACTTGATCTCTGACACTTGGGCCACTTTTTCAGCCTCTGAGAGACAAAAGCATCAAATGTCAGTCTTTTCCGCTGAAATCCTCCATTCGTCACATTATTTGTGCTCAGTGTAATCGCATGCGTACCAATCACAGCTTTGATCCTTTCTGTCTCGGCCTCTTTTTCCACAACCTTCTGCGTCTGCTGGGAGATCAGCAGCTTGGTCTTCTCGCTCTCCCTGTGGGGAAATCGCACAACCTTGAACGCCGTAGGCTACAAATCCCTCAAGTGCAATTGTGAATTTGTCTGCCGAGGCCGTCATCCACTAACATCCCATAACATGAAATAAGAGTATTTATAATCCTCATGATAAATGTTGAGCTTAAGCAGTTCGGTCCAAAAGATTTCCAGGTGTTAGCCAGAGACATTTCCAAGAATGCCACAACTGCTGTGCCTTTCAGTGCTTCTCCCAGTCTCTGTTAAAATTGAGAACATGCTGATAGTGAGGCACTGTTGCCGAATTGCGAGGTTTCCGTTTTTTGTCTCGCAATAAAGACGAGTAGGGAAATACCGATTCTAATTGTACCATAAAATGTATTGGTCGATACAGAGACCAGACACCTGCTTATTATTCAGGCCCTGGTGAAAGAACAGAAATTTGTGCAAACGTACCATCATGTCGAACAGCTTTATCCAGAAATTTCCTCCAAAAGCCAAATATCCATACCTTTTTGCGATTAACGTATGTCAATGACTACCGGTAATATGGACACTATTGACAGCCCTAAAAATCCTGAAATTGGAGCAAACCGGATTGACAATGATTGTTCATGTCAACAATGTCAAAAAACGTTGCAGAATTTAAGCAGGCCTGTAACTGCTGTCCCAATTACAAACGGAAATAGCCAGTAATAATTCCTCACTGTCGTTCTCAGACTGTGCATGCGTTCACTCATCCCTACACAACACATGCAAATAGACTTATGAGGTCATACTTATATTGCACTTAATTGAACTGTGTACATTGAAACTGAAACATTTATTTTCTGAATGCAAACACAAATTTCCCCAGTGTGGGACAAATAAAGGATATCTTATCTTATCTTACACTCGAAGCCACGTCACCATTGCCCGACTCCTAAATTCTTGAATGTCAACTTTTTGGTCTGATCCATTCGAATCAAACAAATAATTGAAATTCCTGGTCCAGGTCAGTTTTCTGGCTTTCTGTGTGCTTCCTTGCAGTTGCAGGTGATTTTATTACGACTTGTTTTACAGGTAAGATGAAAGGCGCACAGCAGACACAGCAAAGAATTTTCATTACTATTACTTTCAAGGGAAGCGTTGCCATATTTGAATTGTGTGGGTACGGTGTTTGATTATCAAACTTTTCAACTTGGTATTCAAATAAAAGTGAACTCCCATCGACTTCCGGATTACAGAGCAACATCTGATAGCCAGACTGCAAAATTTCAAACACTTCGCTGCATTGCCAGTGTGTGAACAAAGCAACGTATACAATGCAATACATGCTGATTTATATAGTGAATGTATACCACTTTGTTCAAGTTGGTACCTTATACGGCGATCACATATTGTTGCGCACTTGCAATCAATTGCTAATTTCATAGCATTCCAAATAATAATCAATAATTTATTATCCAGTCATTGATTACAATGAGTCGATTACTCATGCCAAGCCCCCGGGTGTATAAACAAGCCTTCAATCTCACAAACGCAAAAGCCTGTATTGCATCACCTTCCCAACCCCTTTTGCAAAGATCTGAGCGTCATGAATGATTGAACAAAGAAAGACAACGGCGATGACTAACCCAGCTAATTTATACAGTGCGTGGAAATCATCTGCACACATTATTAAACTTAATGGAATTAGCTTGCGGCATCCTTCTGCCGCAAAGCATTACAGTGGATGGGTTGAACAAAACAAACCCACTCCAATGTGGGGGGGAGATCGAGATAAGCCTTCTTGCATGTTTTGATTTGTTCACTTTCCAAAGTATTTGCCGTTTTTGCCAAGCAGGTGAATATATGCACACAAAAATAATGACAGGGCAGATCAATTTTGTTTAGCTGCTTTTCTCTACTTCTCCAGCTGATGGAAATGACACGCTGATGCGAGAGGAAAATATCTGCTTTGAGAGAATGACATATAAACCTCAACTGAAAGTTGATACACGCACTGCCGTGAGTTTGTTGAAAGCCACTGTTACTGAACTGTGACAATGTGAAGAGTCCTTACGATGTCAAAACCCCCATCTAGAATGTCAAAAGCTTTATTAAACGTCATGGGAGAGTTGAGTTTGGTGGATGACTTTTCCTTCCAAGAGATAGATTTCACATTCATGTCAAAAGTGCATGGAAGTTATTTGAGAATAGACTATTTTTTTACATTTCAAAACCCGACATACACAGGGGAAGAAGCAGTACGATTGGAACAATAACAACTTCCGATAATTACCATAAGAATGAATGTATGTGATGTAAACACGTCAGCTTTTCCATTCGGCAAGGTGGCTTTCATTCATTCATTCATTCATTTTCCAAACCACTTGATCCTCACAAGGGTCGCGGGGGGTGCTGGAGCCTATCCCAGCTGTCTTCAGGCAGTAGGCGGGGGACACCCTGAACCAGTTGCCAGCCAATCGCAGGGCACACAGAGACAAACAACCATCCACGCTCACACTCACACCTAGTGACAATTTAGAGTGCTCAATCTGCCTACCATGCATGTCTTTGGAATGTTGCAAAAATGATGTTGCAAACCGAATGTGTTCCCATGTTGCAACAGTTGCAAACAATTTCAAATCTCGCGAGAATATTTTTCCGAATGCGCGTTTAATGTTGCTAAGCAACATATTCCGTTCTGCGACTATGGCGGCTAATTGTCAATACGACAGCGACGATGATCTCCTCGAACTGGCAGCTATCGGTCTACTAGCCGAGCTAGAGGAGCCAAAACCCAAACGGTCGTTTTGGGTACGACCGTGGATCGGGAGACGGCAAGAACTCGGCGCTTACAGCGCTCTGATGCAGGAGTTGGCGGCCGAGGACCCCGATAATTTCAGAAATTTCCTTCGAATGGATCGCACACATTTTGAACTTTTGTTGGAGCGAGTGAGGCCGCAGCTATCAAAATGTGACACCCCCGATTTTTTGGGATTTCTGTGTCGACGCCATTATACTTCCGCGTTCCGTGTTTACATAACGCCGCGATGTTTTTGTCACGCGATAGCGCAACGCGTTCTGATTGGTCGGGTTCATGCCACACGTTGCAAGAAAATAGAGCAAGTCCTATTTCATGCAACACGCATCCAACACGTCGCATGCCACAAAAGTCTGTCCAACCGGGGTTCACACGTTGCAATGTGTTGCATGCCACAAAACTTATGCCACAAATTGCAACGTGGGAACGCACCTTTAGACAACTTGAATTGGAGAATGACATTGAACAATTTGAGGGAACATACAAGAAGTAAAGAGATACTCAAAAAGTTGAAAGAGGCCAGCCTGAAACTGGATGAGATGTTGCTAAAGCGGAGGGGGCCCTGAGGTTTCTAAGTAGAAAATACGACAAAATGGGAAATAAAGTCAGTAGAAGGAGCAATCTAATCGGAGAGTCCACAAAAACACCCAGAAAACAGATTAGGATGCGCCCAAAAGACATATCAAAGACAATTGCAAAATATGCTGAACTGTTTTAAAGTGTGCCTCAAGAATCTCAGAAAGATAACAGATTTTGGAATCCCCTGAAAATGACGAGAATAACGGGTAAAAGGAAGCAACAAAATTAGCAGAGCCAATTAGCAAAGATGAGATTAAAGAAGCAATAACTACATCAAAAAAAGAAAAATAAAGAAATCACCAAGAACAGGATGGCTTTGGAAGAGAATATACATTTTTACAAGTCACCTCACACACCCTTGTTGTGTAAAGTGTACGATTGCGCTTTGAAGTCAGGAGATCTGACGGTCCAGCATAAAGAAGGGAAGGACCCCCTGCAATGTCCCAGTCATCATCCCATAAATCTCCCGTGTGTTGATTCTAAGATACTGACATCAATCATAGCAGCCAGAACACAAAAATACATAAAGTTCACCGAAGCGGATCAAACAGGATTTATGATGGGGCGCCACAGAACAAATAATATACGGAGAGTCTTAAATATATAATCAATGGAAGCAAAAGATGCTGTCTTCAACGCTTCTCAACCTTGATGCAGAAAAGGAATTTGACGGGGTAGACCGACACTTTCTTTAAAAATTAAAAATGGGCTTTGGAAAAAGATTTGACTGGATTGAGCTGCTTCACAAATACCCTAAATCAAAAGTGAGGGTTCATGGTCACCGATCCTTTTTGCAATCAGTATCGAACCTTGGGCAGTGGCTATACGGCAAAACGAACCGATTCAAGGGATAACAGATGAGGGAGGGTCAGTTCTCAAATTGACACTTTTTTGCAACCGATATTTTCATTCTCATGAAACATCCACTTTAATCTGTGCACTCCGGGCACTCAAGAAGCGCCTTGATGAATACGCGGCAATCTCGGGATACAAAATGAATCCAAATAAATTTGAGGCGATGATGATTACTGGAAATTGGCCAGTACAGTTAAATCTGGAACTTTCATTTTGCTGCTCTAAACAATGAGTTTGCCATTTGGGAATTCACTCACCATCCTCTGTAATTGTTCAAAGCCAACTAGCTTAACTACTACACAACCTCTTCCTTTATTTGGCAGAGTATAGACAGTTGAAAAAAAAAAGAACGTTCTCCCTAGACTCTTTGTCTTTACCCATAAGAGTACCAGTCTCCTTTTCTAAGACGCTGATTAACTTAATTGCTAAATTCATTTGGCAGAATAAAAGACCTAGAATACAACTTCAAATCTTGACTATGGCAAAGGATCAGGGAGGGTTTAACGGACCTAAAACATGTTTATTGGCCTGCACAATCGACTGCAATAGTGCCTTGGTTTACTAAAGATGAGTAAACCGGGTGGCTTAAAATAGAGCAAAACGCAAGAAAAGGAGACATCATCGGATGTATTGCCTTTTATGGATATTAAATCGGTCAGTCGGATCTGAGAATGAATGGATGAAACATACTCCTAACGTGGGGGCAACCGTAAAGAAAAGACTAGGGGGCCCAGAAACAATCTCAACATGTGTGCTGATTATGGGCAACGCAGAATTCCTCCCCGTCATTGTGGGATGCCAGATTCCAAAAATGGGCCATTAGCGGGCTTACCATAATAAACCAGATATTTGAAGGCACAACTAAAACAACAATTTGGACTTGAGTCAAATGATCTATCCAGATACCTCCAAATAAGACACTATCTTATGAGTCATAGAGAGAGAGCGAGCGTCAGCAGAAACCCAAACAAAGTGAAAGAGTACCGTATTTTCCGCACTATAAGGTGCTTAGGAGTATAAAGCGCACCATCAATGAATGGCCTATTTTAAAACAGTTTTCATATATAGGGCGCACCACATTACAATAGAATAGAAGCTACAATCGTGGCTGAAGTTGTTTTATGCATCAACTAGATGGAGCGACGCTAAAGGGAATACAATCCAGCTTTATTCATATAGAGCTTTCACAAGCGCTGCAGCTGTAACGAAAAACATTTAAAATACTACGTCCAAGAAATCAGAATAGTGATCATTATAGTGCGGAAAATACGTGCGGAAAATACGGTATTTCATTTCTGTGGTAGAGACAAGGGCTCCAAATAAGAAAAACCTTCCTCAATTATATAAAAAGATCTCTTATGATACTTGACTAAATTAACTAAAAATCCATGACAAGTGGGAATTGGACCCAAATGCTGTCATTCAAGATCCTCGAGGTGTGGAGAGAATTTGATTGGAAATGAAAAATGAGGTGTTTTGACAATCCTTTTAAGATTGCTATGTTTGTAAGGCCACCCTTGAGTGGTAACTGCTCGAGGAACTGTGGAGGAATTGGTGATTACGTATACATCTTTTGGGACTGTCCAAAAATCGAAACATTAGGGCACAGGTGTCAAACTCAAGGCCAGGGGGCCAGATCTGGCCCGCCACATCATTTTGTGCGGCCCGTGAGAGCAAATCAAGCATGTCAACTTGTCCATGATGCTTGCTAAAGTCTGAACCAAAATTTCAAATGGTCAAATGTAATCCATCATTACATAGAGATATTGCAATCATTATCTCCTTACGCACTTATTACATGAAGGTCACCAATGGCTGAACCAACCATTATTCTTGACTTCCGATTTCTAAACTAGTTATCCACCAATTTGTTGTGCGCTGTATATGTAATATGTGGGGATGATCAAACATTTCTACGGTTTCACAAAATTCACAGTCATGATGGCCCGCTCGGGGAAACCGTAAATATAATGTGGCCCGCTACAAAAATGAGTTTGACACCCCTGCATTAGGGAAAAGTGTAAAGGTAGAAATCGAAAATATTGTGAAGGTAAATGTTCCTTTGGTTCCCGTGGTTTACTTGCTTGGAGATAGTAAATTAATGATTGCCAAGAAAATGCTCTGAACTGGAGGAGACCGGTTTTGGAACAGATGACTGCAAGTCTTCGAGTTACAATGGATTTTTTTGCTCTTGGATGGAAAGAAGAGATGCCTTATGTTATTCTGTTGAAGCAGGAGGATGTGTCAGGGATCATTTGAACTCTGATATCTGTATTTTTGTCATGGTGTGCAACATTTTTTATTCATCTGTGTGAGGGGATTGTTTTGTTTGTTTTGTTTTCTCAGTTGTGGAATGTTATATTTTGTGAGAGGGGTTTGAACACTCAAACATAGCAAGTTACCAAGTTGGCAATGATGTTGCCTTTCTCGGTGGAGGGTTGGGGGAAGCATTTTACAGTTGCTCTAACAGAGCAACTGTTGGTGATTGCTCAAGTCAAAATAACATGTTCAAAGACTGCCATGAACAATGTAGTTAGGTCGCCTGCGGAAGACTTGCGAGCGACAAGAACATCCTTTTAGGAGAGGGTAAAAAACAATGCAAACGTCAAGGGTCGGGGGAATGTTCCTTGTTCACAAAGTAAACAAAAGAAAACTTACATGAGCTCATAGTTTCTGCGGATACTCTCTGGGATGTTGGGCTTTGTGACACGCACTGCCTATGGAGCACAAATACAAAACCAGACAGAAAAGATGGGTTAGCTCTTCAAGCAAAATGTTGCCCAAAAAGTGTTCACCCCAGTAAGCAAAGTCAGATGTCCAGGAATCCAGATGTAGGGGCTCAAGATCCTCAATGTGACAAGATTACTGGCTTCGCAGAAAGCGCAGCAATTGTTATTTCAACCGAATCTGGTTATTTGTAGTAAACTTCAAGCCCAGAGTAATAAAACCCAAGGCAAAGTGTAACACTCAGTAATGAAATGTGTGTTTATCTATGGGGTTTTAGGGGCTTTCTTTATTCAGCTCCACCACTTCCCTTCCAAAAAAAATAAAATGCTGATGACTGATCCTGTGGGGATAGTAAAGGACTTTGCAGTAGTTGTGAAAGCTAACTCTAAATGCCTTTCGGTTTTTAAATGACAATGACGCGAATGCAATGTTGTAAGAAGCGGACATGAAAATTGTGAGGAGTTCAAATGATAGTCAAACATTATTTCCCCGATAATGGCTCCAATCGCCATGAGACGCCGGATGAACATGTAGCAGGAGACCGTCGGCGAGTCAGTACATCAAAATTTGTGCTTATTCGAAAGTAACAAAAACGGATTGGGCACTGGGCCGCTGCCCTAGAGAATTGAGCTCAACTAGCTGATCACAGGGTCCCAACCTTCCAGTAGGTGGTGGAACATTAATCTCATTTTTTGAATAGGCCGTGCAACTTAATTGTGTTAAATATGAGTGTCTTTTTATAAAACAATACATTCTATTGTTTTAATAAGCTGCCATTTTGTAGCCCTGATATACAGTATGTGGTGGTCATTCTCAACTCAACAATAAAGCAATACATCAGTAACAAAGATGGTGGAAAGCACCAAACAGTAAAACTACGATCAAATTGGGAAATAAAAATGGAAGTTTATCCATTTCTTTTAAAATGGTCTATGCACGCATGTGAAGAATAAACCTTGCCCAGACGTGCCATTGTTCTTGAAGTTCATTCATGAGATTGGTGGGTTGAAAAAAAAGAGCAGCAAACAACAACCTCTGGTGCTCATTTGAGAACTACACTATTTTTTTTTTTTTGTACATAGGTAACGAAGTTCCAAAATATTTCACAATCATACTGCAATGCTCTGATGGATGAATACAACATGGCAGGCAAAAAGAATAATTCTAACGTAACGCCCGGACACAGCTTCGTGTGTTTACCAGGTTGTCTTGGGTCAACAAGCAATTGTGTTGAAATTAGACTAGATTATATAATGAAGTGCACAGGAAGTCAGAATGATTGTATTACCCAAGGCCTCTGACGTTCCACAAGCGCCAAAAGACACAATGACGTCATCAAATTGGTGTTGCCTTTCAATACAATGAGCTGCACCAGATCCCGCTTTTATAGCATTGCTCAACTTGTTATATAAGATAAGATAACCTTTATTTGTCGCACACTGGGGAAATTTGCAACGGCCTCATTCAATAATCATCAGCGTCCTGCAAAACAAAACTAATAATGGGAATAGAGTTACCATAGTCTGGGAAAAAGAAAAAACATCAGTGAAATTGGAAATCACCAGTACGGTAAATTCAGCAACGGATTTTGATCGCAGTGTAGATTGTGACAATACAAAGATAAATGAATACAAACAAAACAAAAACATGACGTGTGTTTGGGTCATCATGCTTTTCTGGTGACCATTTTCACTGTACCTGAATGATGAGACCTGGCGCCATGGTTGTTAGATCTTCTTGCAATGTTAGCTTCAGGTTTTCGTCGATTTGGTCTGAAGAGGAGATTGTGGGTGTGCAGGTGAGAATAAGACTTCACAAACCAGTACCACGCAGCAGCAACAACGTAGAATACCGGTACGTGGACCAAAGCGTGAAGCTATTTTGAGATATCAGAGAGTGTTGGCGTAAATGTGTCCATTTCCTCTTTTTAACAATAAGGGCCGTTTTTGGTGAGTCATGCTACTTGTTCTGACATGTTCTATTAAAGCAGGAGTTGTTATTGGGAGTCTTGTCACTTTTTGTACCTACCAAACAGGCCGATGTAGACCTCCTGCAGGGAGTGAACACTGCAGAACTGGTTGAGTTCGTGGTGAACCTTGTTGTATATTAAGGCTTTGTCGTAATCCGCAGTGAAATTCTTCACGATGTCAAACACTGTCGAGGGAAAGCAACATGACATCAAACACGTAAAATGCTGATTTTCTGAAGAATCAAAGAGTTGTTTTATTGCTTACCTGCTGAGGGAACAAGGTAGTTCACAACTTCTATGCGATCAAAGTAGATCATCACCCCACCACTGAAAGGAGTTTTTATGACTTTTGAGTGAACCTTTCCTCTGAGAATGATGCCAGTGCATTTTACTGACACGGTTTAATAGCCTCTTGAATACTTGGTGTCATGCAACACTAGTGAAACACATCAATTCGATACCGTTGACTGTATAACAAAGAGAACCCTACCTAGTGCCACAAGGAACATTTTTCACCTCATCTGTCTGCAACGTCGTCTACAGGACAAGAACAATGCATTATTTTCGGACATATCGGCAGACATTAACGAAATTACATCGACCGACCGCATGTAGGGAACCAAGTAGTCCAGACAGACAGCTGTGGACGCAAGTTTACGTACACCGATCATGGGTATGAATGGCATTATGTTGCATTTTAATGATTTCTTTTTCCCGTCCAAAGTGGAAAGATAATACAACATCATGCCCTTGAGCAGTGCAAATGTAAACTTCTACTATCAAATATGACCAATAATATGGTATGATATGTTTTTTTGTGAATGGAAGAACATTTCAGAAGATGAATTCCCACCCAATGTGTTGATAATACAGTCCAACACCCCTTTGATAAATCTCATCTATGATAGCGTGCTCAAAGGAATAGTCACTGTTTTGACGCCTTTGCCTGGTATTACAATGTATGAACATGTTATTGGGATTATAAATGTGACCATGAAATCACTTTTGAGGACTACTGTGCGTGTTACTACAAAACAACATGGTCGCAACACATCAGAGTAAGGAGTTCAGAACCTGCAGACAACAAGCAAAAGTCAAGTTACTATTAAACATGATCTATTCCATATAAACTGTTATTCCATTTCTGTAACGTCTCAGGACCTGCCATCAATGACACAGTTTGACATCACATTAGATATTCGTCGGCCACAATAAGGAGGCAAATCCTAAACCATAGAAAGCTTGAATGCGTGTTGGTTTATTTCGTGCCATCCGTACAGCCTTGAAATCGTTATGCTCAACTCACACTGGAAAAGTGTCAAGAGCGCGTCAAGTTGCAACACGTAGCTAACCTGCAACTCAAAGCGGTTAAAATACCTCTGGGTTGGCAACTTGGTAAAGCGTATCATGACTGCTGAACCGCATTTAATTTTGATCAGTTATGCGCTGTTTCAAAGAAGACTTTACAGTTTTCATTCTTGTAACTTTTCCGTCAAAAAAATAAATTAATAAAGATTACATTTCATAGCAGTCTGGTGTACACTAATGAGACATGGGGGGCGTACAATTATAGGACGTTATTTTTATGCGATACAAAAATGGGATTTACACAGACATGACAGTCTATCAAAAATTTAAAATGCATTCCATCCGTCCGTCCGTCCATCCATCCATCCATCCTGTTTAGCGCTGCCAAAACTGTGGGGAAAAAAAGTCTGACTAATAGTCCAAAAACATAGTCAGTTTTTCTTGGAATCAGAACTTTTCATTGACAATTTGAAGTGTTGTTTTTTTTTTTTTGACTGTAGTACAATACAGAATATTTTCGAAGCACACATTTACTTGAATCACCTGAACAGGCTTGTAGGAGGTGATGAATGGAAGCATGAGATGGAAACCAGGTCCACTCGTGGTGGTCAAGAGAGCTCCTCCCCTGTTTTGCAAAGACATTAATTTCAGGAATCCTAGCGAGGGATTATAAAACAAACATGTTTTTCAATTGTGATGAACTGGGACAGAGGAACCACAAAATCCCAGTGCCCTTAGTGCTTGAACTATTTTAGACTTTGAATCAAATTTGCAAGGAAAAATATGCCTCACAAGGCAGCAAGACATCAGCATCATTTACTACACCTCGGTGCAAGTAAGTACAGTACCTTCCAACAAGTAACTCTCATTTATTTTTCAACATTGTTACGGTAAAGTGAGAAGGCCAACTTCAAAGTAAACCTAAAATTACCGAACAAAATATGGACATCAATGCCGAGACATGCTTTTATTTTGAAGTTGTTCCCAGCCGCATGTTACAGCGTCTGACTTGTCACATGTTCCAGACTATTGACTGGTTTATTTAATTGCCATCAAAAATTGTTGCTACAGACATCATCGAGACAATGTCATACTGAAATCAACTTAAATTGCTAATTAAGAACAATTGAAAAAAATAATAATAATTTCGTTGACATTTTTATTTTACAGCTCCTGCTGCCAGCCCTAAAAACGGTTAGGCGTAGTAAAAAAAGTAGTGTGTTTCCGGTAACATGAAATTTCAGCATAGGGTCGGTAGGTCGGACAAAGTTTTTTTTTTAAATCTTTTTTTCTCCCTCCCTCCTCCATCAAAAACGTAAACAAAATAAACATAAAACATAAAACAAGGAGACATTGAAACCAGTGCCGGATGGTCGTCTGTCAAAGAGGGGAAGCTCAATTTTGGTCGACATCATAAAATGTGTCCGTTTATTTATACGCGAATTCTACTCTAGCTCCGTTCCTTTTCAAGAAAATGATCTGTGACCCTGTCATACCAACAAGGCGTCTTTTCCCAGTACTTAATTAGTGTCCTACAACTAGAGGAACTACAATAAAACCCACCAGAAATAAAAAATTAATTTGTCGCTAGTTGTTTGTTTACAACAAAGAGTGTCGCTAAAATGATTTAGGAGAAGTCTCCAGCTCAACTCGGAACAGAATGCGAGTTGAAAAAAATGCTCGCACGAATGTCTACACTAAAAGCTCGGTGATTGGCTCATTTCAATGTCAATCACTAAAATCTCGGTGATTGGCTCATTTCAATGTCAATCGAACTGGCACACAGGCATCCAATCTGATGCAGAAAAGCCTGGCGTCCGGTACCCTCCCACTGCCATCCAGTCCCAGAGACGCCGAACTCCGTGGGCGGGACAAAAACCAGTTTGTATCCAATGACTCGTCTCCGTTCAACGCATTGGGACAACCTACCCTGAACTCACTACCGTTTAAAGCACAGCGAAGCTGCGGCATGAAGAAGCTGACTCTGAGCAAAGTTGAGCACGTTGTAGCGCATATTTAGTCAATGACATGTACACACAATGAAAATTTACATTCATATATTTGATCACTTATTCTTTGACATTTTAGGGGAAGCCGAGCTTCCCTTGCAGTCGAGCAATCGCCACTGATTGAAACCCCGCTCGGCGGCGAGAGTTAGGTACCCAGCGGCTGGGTGTTACAGCCATCTCGTCCCACGTCCTAGACGGCCCGTGGTAGTCGTGGCCCGGCCTGAACTAGGGTGCCGTAAGACTAAGGCGGACGGGGTCGACGTCAACGAGCGCGGATGCGCGGTCGGCGGGGTGGGCGGCCGGGAACGCCGACGGGCGCCTGACCGGGGTAGTGACGGGGACGGGCGGGACGCGGAGGTGTCGCGGCGCACCGACCGACCGCGCCGACACCGTCCCCTCCCCGCGACGCCTCCGCCGCCGTCGTCCCGCCGCTCCGCGGCGGCGCCTCCGCCGCCTATTTGGGTTTCGCTCGCTCCGGGCTCGAGGCGGGTGCGCCGCCGCCGCCGCCTCGCGGGCGGGCGCTGGGTGTTCGTGGCGGGGGTAGAGTAGACGACCGGCGCGCCGTACCACCACCCCCGCTCGTCCCACCGTCACGCCCGCCCCCCGCCTCTCCCCGCGGCCGCCGCCGTCGCCTCGTTGAATCTTTTCGATACAGCAGTGGATGCTATTTTCTTAATATTATGGTGCGAGCATGCGACTGCAACACACAAAACGCGGTTTAAACTGTTGTCGGAGATCGTGGCGCGCCATGATTCAATGTTGTTGACAGACGACAGGGCAAACGACGCAAGCGTGAATATCGCGAGAGTTTGCACCAATGTAAACGCTCTAAATTCATCTTTCCTTTTATTATTTATAATTTTGGCTGTGGTTTTATTGTTCTTGTTTTGATTGTAAAGCGTCCTTGAGTGTTTTGAAAGGCGCTTATAAATGAAATGTACTATTATTATTATTACACAAAAATGTAGAAGGTTTGAAAAAAAATGCCGACCGTAAAGTTTTTCTTTGAGGTAGAAATTCTCGGTCGGTCGGGTTACCGGAAACACACTACTTTTTTTTCTACGCCTTATGTGCTTGGTTGGCCTGAAGGTACACATGCATTACAAGCGAGGAAAGTCCAAAAGTGATACTGTCTTGATTTTCAATTGTAATATTTGTCGAGTGGTTAGCGTATCAACCTCACAGTGCAAAGGTGCAGGGTTTGATTCCGGCTGCAGCCTCCGAGTGTGGAGTTTGCATGTTCTTCCTGTGCGGGTTTTCTCCGGGCACTCTGGTTTCCTCCCGCATTCCAAAAACATGCATGGCAGGTGAATGAAACACTCTAAATTGTCCCTGGGTGTGAGTGCTTGTTTGTCTCTGTGGGCCCTGCGATTGGCTGGCAACCAGTTCAGGGTGTCCCAAGCCCTACTGCCGGAAGACAGTTGGGACAGGCTCCAGCAACCCCGCGACCCTTGTGGGGGTCAAACAACACACTTCAGTAAACCTGCTTTGTTAAAAAGTGATCAATTGGAATGGCAACTCTATCAGGTTGTGAGCATCATTCCCGTCAATTGTCTTTGAAAATTAATACAATACAGTGTGATCAAGTTGGGTTTTTTTTTAAGTGATTTTTTTTTTTAAGTGGTTGAACGATATTTCATTATGTTGTTGAACTCGGTAGCAAGAGCTTGAGATGGCAAACAGTGCAAAACAGAGTTTGGACTAAGTCCAAACGTACCTAGGCATTGAGGTCCATATATTACTTGGTAAGGTAAGATTTACTTTAAAGTTGGCCTTTTTACTGGGTTAGCGGCATGTTACTGTCATATAATTGTTACTGTGGTTAGCTTGAATTTCTCTTGGCAGATTACACGTAAATGAGTGGGTACCTGAGGCAGAAAAAATGCCTTGAGCATTTTGCGAGGTACCCGGATTATTTGAGGATTTGTTTCCACCACAGTACATAGTATAGTAGCCCGTGATAGGTGCCAGGCGAACTGTGCAAAGTGCAAGCTGAAGCATCTTTATTCAAAAGTCCACCCCTGAAAACTGTCAAAGCCATATCACAGTTGGGCATTTGTAACATGACTTTCCAAAGCCTTACTAAATATGTTCAAGATGTCTTTGGCAAACAGATTTGAAGCAGATGGCTGTTTTACAGATAAGCAGGTTAACTGCTTTGCAGACATAGAACAGCCGAAAGCCCTGCACACTCACCTGTAGTACACTCCTGTGTGACCTTCATCAATCTTGTGCATAGAAGCTAAAAGTGCTGCTCCAGTAAGAGCAACAATTATTGAGAATATGGCACCCCACTGTGCCATCCTGGAAAACAAAATAGACAAACAGCATGTATTAGTTCATGAATGACTAGTTCAAGTGTGATGTTCAAAATAAGGAGACAACATAATCAGAAACTCTTCCCCCCTGCCCCCAAAATGGACTTTCTGACCTGCATTCACTCAGCAACACATGAGGCAACTAACAGCTGCACATATACTGGCTCCATGGTGACTGTTTATCTGCACTCAGCGAAGGCTAATCCTGCCATTAGCCGGGACTCAATAACCTTGTCAACCTCAAAGAGGATTGAGCCTCAACTGTGAAAACCCCCAGTGATAAAATATATTTGAAAACATACTCTATAATTCAAGGGAATCACTCTGAAGATGCGAATGATGAATTCTGGCAGTGGTGATTGTGCATGTTTGTTTAACGCTCTCTGTTGGGGATTGGTGCCATTAGTCAGTGTTTTTTAAAAAACGGCACATTTAAATTTCCACCTGTGTTTGAACAAAAACATCAAAGTCCTGCGTGGCAGCGTTGTCAAATAGAACGCACCACAGCTCGACTTCTTGGATCCACGTGACCATAGAACTATGCACATAAAAGACCTTTGAAGATAAGATGAACCATCATCACACAAAGTTTGAGCTCGCACCGTTCTGCCAAAGTGATTTTAACGTGTTCCCGCAGGGAAATGACGCGGTTAAACGGGATACACAACTAAAAATCTCGAAAACAATTGCTGGGATTCGTGTATCCGAGCTGTAGCAGGAGTTGCGTTCAGTTAAAGTTGATTTACTAAAAAGCGCGGATGGCGTTATTTAAATAAACGTCGTTGAGCATAATAGTGCATGTCTGAGTTGTCTTGCGGTTACAGCCTTGTATTGTGCGTCAACATTAGATCAGAATTGTAGCCAAATGCTTATTGAGCTTGACTAGCGCTCCAAGTAGCAAAACAACTCCACAGAGGGTCTTTAAAATGAGTTGACATTGAGCTCGCGGTTGCTGCACTTATCGTTACGGTATGCATCTTTCAAGTGCACCTTTCGATGAAGTTCTTACCTTCTATTTGGCTCAATTCAATGCTAAACACGAGAGGAGGTCACAAACACCTGCTAACATCTTCTTCATATGATTCAACCGTACTATTATGAACGCTACCGGCCTCTAGTGGAAAAAAAATTACAAATTAAATGAATATATTTCACAAATATACGTACATATATACATACATAAATATATACATACATACATACGAGGTTTTACTTTTTAAGATGTTGATTGTTACTATGTGGACGGAAATGGCTACACTAAATATGGATACTCTAAATACGTCACAATAATATTTGTATAGTTAGTGTAAAGTTGGTTGTATGATATTCTTGACAGTCATTTATAATGATTCAATGAAGTGTATGAAACAGTTGATATCGACATCTAGGATTGATAGCTATTGCAGTCTCTTTGGTTAAATGATAAGAAAAAACAACTATAGCCTAGTAATAATAATAATAATAATAATAATAATAATAATAATAATAATAATAATAATAATAATAATAATAATAATAATAATAAAAACCATCACTACTGTAGTAGTACTGTCTACCCGTATAACCGAAATGATCAGAACCTCGCAGGTTTACAATGTTTTTTAGCATACGGAGCAAATGCGTTACCTACTATAAACAGCAGATGGTGACAAAGGCCAGACAATATTGTGTCATGGGGCTCAGCCAAAGGAGTCACAATGACAAATTTACTGCATTGTGCTTTGCCCAGCCCATGTATTACAGTAATTACAAATTTCACTGACATTGTGTTTGCTGTAACACCTGAATCAAATAAGCAACCAAGGGAAAGTTCTGATTTACAGAAAAGAGAGGGCAGTTTTGCCTTGATTCTATTAAAAAAAGGACTTTATGTATTTATCCCTGCAATCCTTAAGGCCTTGACTTAAAATGGCAATGGCGCCTTACTTTTTGACATTGAGAAATTCACAGAGAAGCAGAGCTAACCCCAAGGTGTGCCCATGGCCCTGTGCTTTGCATTTTAAACAGGTTGGAGAGATTGGGGTAGAAAGGGAACAACAGAGCAAGGAAAAGAAGTTTGTCAGAGTTCATTAAGTATCAAGGAACATCGGTGGAACTGGCAGCGTAAGCCACGCCGGGGCCCTAGTGCCATTAATCACGAGTGACATGAAACTAAGGGCTGAGGGAGGATGGTGAGAGGGAGGGTGGCTCTGTCAGAGACTGCTAGTGATTATAGCAAAGGGGTACCATGCAGACCAGACCAGGACAGATGAATGCTGGAACGTTCAGGAAATCATTGCAAAGATGATGCTCCCAACAATGAGTTGAGAGGTCAAAGAGTAGAGAGACTTTATCTGCCACAAATGTGTTCATCTATTCCTTTGTTTAAATCATGACCTCGTCCTCATTTATTTTTGTGCTGAGCCTCTGGTTCATAGCCCCCAGAAGAGAGAGAGAATATGGCAATTACACAGTGCCGCTCATATATCTAAGGCTGCCTGACAAGTTTCTCCTTGTACCCCCGGAAGCATTGTTGTAGCTCCGCACACTGCATGCCGCCACCCTGGAAGAAGAAATAAATGGAGGAGAGAAAGAGAGTGTAGAGAACACTGGTGAGTGGAGAAGATGGAGGCCTCTGTTAAGTGCTGTGCTTGAAAGCCAGTCTGGCCTCATTAGCTGTCAGTTGTAACAATACTGAGCTGGCAGCGAAGACTGCTCCCAGTCTCGGTGCCATAAATCACAGGCTGACAAGGCCCTGACAGGGCTGGGAACTTACACACATGCAGGACTTGCTTGCACTCTGGCTCTCTGCTGCACTCTTTTCTTCCCTCTTTTTCCACCGTGCTCTCTTTCTCTTTCTCTTTATCCTCCCACTCCTTTCTCTTTCTTTGTTGGTACTACTCCCCACATTTGCTTTTATGTCTTTCCTTCTCAGTCTCATTCAGATCATTGCAGCTTGACAGGAAGAAGCTCAGGATGCTGCATAGTTGAACACACCTAAGCTTGTTTTTTTGGGGGGGGTCAGTCCCATATCCTACCGGTATATAGTTTATATTTCTGTTTGATATCTAGTGGCGTGTCGAATCTTTTGTAGTTAACATCAATGTGATGAAGGTCGACTCAAAGTCAATGATGTCATTTTTTTTCAGCACAATACAGCGACCCCTCACATTTTTTTTTACATCATATGGACCGGTTTTACGTAAAGACATCTTTCAATGGACTGGCATAGAAACAAATGCAAACAAACAATTAAAAATACAACTTACCATTATGGTAAATTTAGTTATAATTAGTGAGACCTGCACATGACGAGACGTAGCCAGCCTCCAAAAAAGTAAGCATTTCACTGCCTCATGTGATTAGCGCTTAGTCAACCTTTGGCTTTAAAAATATAATGCAGAAGTAATACAGACCAGTTGTCGACTGGTCGAATTTAATGTATAAACCTTAATACAAAACAGTACATGTGTTCTTGCAAACAAGCTGCTACACTATTAAAAAACGAGTGTATGCCTGAGGCGGAACAAGAACAGCAGTGGTATGAGCACTCCATTTCAAGGTCATGGTGAAAAAGATTATTGAAAGATGATTGAAATGCAAAGTGTCTGTGTGGTTTCTGGTTGTGACTGTATGATTTTATTTGCATGTGGAGGAAGTTACGGTCCGTTTGCTTGCCTGAGCCTGAGCAGGCCGCTGCTAAAGCTGTCTGCCGCCATCCATTATAGCGACGTGTGTTGATGTGTGTGACACAACTGGATCAGAAAGGAAGGAAGCTGAAGAGTGTGGGCCATCAATCATCACACTTTGACACACACACACACACACGCGCGCGCACGCACGCACGCACACGCGCACACACACACACACTCACACACGATTGGAGGTTTAGGAATTGAGCAGGAAGCAGGATTTAACCAAACTAGCATGTTTAAAATGTGCCTACATACACATAGGTGTGAGGTGTGTCCATATATGATATAAATATTAACAATGAGTTCAGAGCTGGTTAACATGCCTTCAATTTTGCTTTTGGGAGAAATGTGTGGAACGCCCCTGCCCTCCAGTGCAGCATTTTAGTGGCTTGCCCGATTGGACCCATCTGGCTCTCACACTCGGGGTCAGCTGAGGTACAACAAATGATGGATTTCATTGGCAAAACTGATTCGAATGGTACCCTACAGTCACGTAAACAAGAATGAAACAATCAGCGTTGGCATTACAATGTAACACTGGTTCCAGATTGACATGGTTTTAAAATGTTAGCTATTATGCTAATTCAGGACAGAGTGCGGTGCTTCCACCCTGTGTTGAAAGGCAAATAGAGAGCAACATCCACATTGATTATGAAGTTAATCAAACAATACATCATTTAAAATCAACAGCTCCTTTCAACAAGCTAACCTTCACTGTCTCATGGATATGATTAAAACCATTTGTGCATTCATGAGGTATGGAAATGGTGTTTAATTACAGTCATATTGCCAACTGACCTGGTGTGTACACTATAATGCCAGTACTGTAAGTAAGTATGACTGTTTGCAGATTTGTCTGCATGAGGATTTTCTCCACCATATTGCCAGACATAACTATAACATTTTGCATTGCATCAAGACATATATTCAGTCAATAGAGCTTTAATCATTTATACTGCATACATGTTCACTACCTTGTACAATAAACTCCTTCAGAAATTATGTGTGAATGCACAAAGCTGGTTAATATATTATGTCTGGGATAGAGGGAACACATTGCCACAAACAGAGACTATATGTCATCGCAATCTGACACTGCATACTGTACATACTTTGGAGCTATATGGGATACACAATATACCTGTATAGTCTTTAACAGATACTGTGTATCGCTGTATAGGTTCTTCCCCGCTATATCGCAGATTTTTAATCCCACCCGTAAATATTCATGCTATGAACATCTCAGACATACAAATATGAATATTATTATTATTATTTTTAATATTTCAGCAAATCCAATTTAGGGCCTGTTTATGCAGGTAAAAATACCAAAATATTACATCAGAAGTGACTTTCAAGTTGATGGTGACGGCCACTTTGGGGTTTGAAAACTCAAACATCTAGAACTGCTTCAAAAAATAAAGCGTCTGCAGGAAAAGTAGCAAAGATTGCATGACTGTCCGTGTTTTATGTCACGTGTTGTGTTATTTTATTATGTTATTTTATGGTAACTGTTTATGTTATGTTTATGTTAGAAAACCTGCCTTGGGACTACGGCTGAAAGCTAGCATTTATGCTAAATCCGGGGCATTAACACTCTTTATTCATGTGTTGATTAATGTGCACTGACCAAATTAAATAAATACGTTTAAAAAAAAAACAAATAACAATTTGAAGCCACCTTGCGGAATGGAAAAGCTGACGTGTTTACATCACATACATTCATCCATCCATTTTCCAATCCGCATATCCTCACGAGCCCGTCCCACCCGTCATTGAGCAGTCGGCGGGGGACACCCCGAACTTGTTGCCAGCCAATCACTGGGCACACATAGATAAACATCCATTCACACTCACAGTCACACAGAGGGACAATTTAGAGTGATTCATTAACCTGCCATGCATGCTTTGGGGATGTGGGAGGAAACCGGAATACCTGGAGATAACAGTCCCCACCTTAAATGGTTATTCACTGTACATCACAACATTGATCATTGATTTTCTCTCCAGAATCGCTGAAATTATGTTCTTTCATGATAAAAAAAAAAGTTCACTGCTCTGGTAGAAATAAATCTTTGGGATGATAAAACTAATAGATCACTTGTCCTACACAAAAATTGTGATTGGTTGTCTTTCAGTGTTTAAACAACAACGCTAAAATATGACGGTCGATCCCCGTTCCAACCCTCATGGATGACTGGGAATGAGCCTACAGTGATAGTTTTGAGTAGTTGAGTTTTCGTAGTTGCATAAATGCTACGTTTGAAGTCGATTATAATGTTATTTTTTGTGATTTTTGTCATTATTAATTGTGAATTCAACCACAATCAAAATAATCCTGACTATCATTTTTTCCATAATTGTCCACTCTTAACCTGGCAGGAAGGTGCATAAATGACAGACATACGTTGATGGGAAAATATGTATAGTCACTCAATCACACGTGAGATGATGGGCCACCGCCTCACAGCGTCGATGATTCGGGTTCCAGTGAAACCTTCAAAAACTGTTCTATTTGTGGCTGGACAGGGATATTGTCCCTTCAAATGTGCTCTGGTCTGTTGAGGCTGAATCTTGCTGTAGTGTATTTACAATACAGCGTAGTGCTGAGCTGTGGGGGTGTGGGAATGTGATCGCAGTGGGCTTCAGCGGGAACTGAGGAAGAATGAGGAAATTACAGACAGATAGGCCTAATGGTCTTGCTGAGGGAGTAGACTGGAGGGCCAACAGCTGCTAGCCATCCATCTGAACCCAGCCAAGGAGAGCTTGACTAGATCAGACTTCTCTGCCTTGAAATATTTCTACTTAACCTTCTTCGGATGAGAAATTTTCTTTCT